>OY294067.1:297127534-297727534 GCA_958510875.1 Endomychus coccineus
GCTGTGTATATATATGCATATTATAAATTTATCGATTTATTAATTCGGTAGATTTATCATAATCAGGTAAATTGCTGAACATAATTTTTTTTGTCACATTTAACTATATTGAATAATATTGAAGTAATTTAGTAATACCTAACTTCTAATAGTGATTTCAATATATCTAATATATTATATTATAGTGATAAAATATTTATGAAATTTTAGGGAAATATAACTTCAAATAGTTAGATTTAACTGGAACTAAGTTATTAACTGAAATAATTAACAAATAACTACTTTATTAAAGATATAAGTATATTAAGTACATAAATATTATCAATTTTTTAAAATTAATTGAAATTAATGGGAGATTTACATTTAAAAGTAGTAAATATTAATATATTGGAATAAGTAAGAATAAAATAAGTTATTTATCAAATAATTAAAGTTATGTGTATAAGCATATACATAGTGTTTGAAAATTAGTTTAAACAAACATATATTGCCAGGGAAAATTATCCCACAAAACCATTAAATAATTTGTTAGACCAACAATGATGTGGCTCACATATGGTTATTCCAGGACGGAAACCATTTATTATTATTATAAAGCATTGATTATGCAGATTTTTTTTAAATGGTTATAAGTAGAAGGCAATAAAATAAATTAGGTTATTATCAAAGTTTGGATATCTGACGAGGTTTAAAAACTTTTTTTTTTAACAAGTATTATTAAAATATTATAGTCATAAAGATGACGACAAATAATTTTAAAATTGAATTAATATAGGTTTAGAATAATGGTTACATATTATTTAGAAATGCGATTGTGTACATTGAAATAACTTCATTTAATTATAACAATAATATAAAGAATTGCAACAAAGCATATTTCATTCATGTTATATAGTAAACATAGTACCAGAAATTTGAATCAGCAAAATAATTGCGAGCGAATAGTTCATTCGATATTTCAAGGGCAATCTAGTGACTATAGGAATGATCACCCAAGACTTCACGCATCAAATTGGAATATATTATTAGGCTGAATCAATTACATAGATATGTCATAATGGAAAGTAAGAAGATGAATTGTAGGCGCAGTATTGGAGTAAATGGAGATGATATTTTTTTGTTTTACATAAAACCACTTTCGATCGGCATTGTACCTAAGGGCATTGTTGAGAAATGTAGTTCAATTTGTGTAAAATTTCATTATTGCTGAAATAGGCATAATGATGAATTCCAAGGATGAGGAATTTATGAGCGCTTGAAGAGAAGATAAAATGGAAATAAAATCCGCCGGTAAATAAAATAAGATTGAAAATAAATGTTATACCAGACGTATAGACATAATATATAATGAAGAATGTAATAAATAAAAGAAGACATGAAGATGGTACAAAAATAACATATGTTTCTATATATATAAATAAGTAAATAAAATCATTTCAGGCAAAAAGCTGTAAAACTAAAAAGTATGCGCAAATCCCACAGTATAATAATAATATGTATTACCATTAATTAAGAACAAAGTTCGTATATGAAATATTGTATACTATGTTTGTAAAATAAAAATAAGGTACGTTAAAAGGAAAAAGAAAAAAATGTTAATCTGTCAATTCAACATTTTTTTAAACCGCGTTGGGAGGTGTAGTATAGGAATCCTCCATTCCTATACGATATTACCTAAAAACCCTAAGTTATAATATTCGACCTTATTTCCATTTATTAAGTAATGTTATTAGATATATGTTTATATCTCGGATCTGACCCACAAGCAATGTGTTTAATGTTTCGTGAATATATTAAACATATTGGTGTGGCACAGATACCTTGACTCTTAGACTAGTTTAACTAGAACAATAACATCACATTAGATATAACATACTTATGTAGGACATGCAATCATATATATATATATATATATATTCATTCATAATATTCATATAAATCATTCATAGTATTAAGAGGTATTCGTAATAGACTGTAATCAAGAACTCTCCATGTACAATTAGAATCTGTACTATTATTATGTAGAGCAAGACTTTAAGTCGTTATGGCGTCAAGCTCTACAATTAAGTAAAGTGACTCTTTCATAAGTGATATGTTTCCATCCCCTAGACCTTCACCAGGACCACGGGTCAGGTTAGGGCAAACCGCCCAACATTAAGACCTTTTTCTTCCTTACAGCGCATTATTCTCAAAATCACTAGTGCTTTTTGTTATTCTCAATTCCCCTGGTTCTAAAAAAATATATGAACAGGAAGATCAACTTGTGGATAAGCAGTAACTGGAGGAAATAAAGTCAATTATGATATTTTAGGAATATTGAGAGATGCACTTTTTTGAATGCAACGCCTTATTCATTCTGGTTGTAAATATTCCCGTTTAGTCCGAAACCGAAAATCGAGCAAAACAGAAACGCAGAGATGCACATATGATTCTAAAGAAGCTTTAGATAAAAACCGAAACAGAAGGAACGAGAGAACGTCAAGTGGAAGATAATTTTCAACAGAAAAACCACAAAAAAGTAGACAGTAGCAAGTAAATCTAGTAGATAGGATTTCATCAAATCCAACACACTGATTTACCAAAAATCAATACTATGAAATGCAATGAAATCCAAAAGATCCAGCCCCTATTGTGTAAAAATTAACCACTTCTGTAAGATAAACTGTCACATTTCCATTCTTATCAGAAATTCATGTGAAATTCCTATATTTGGAATGATTTGCAGAAGCTTGCAAATCGTAAGAGATATGAACAAGACTAGAGCGAGTGTTCAGATGAGAAATAATATAAAATTCCCTGAAAATATGGAGAAATACAAGAGACATTTCTGAGTAATACAGATCTGTTTTATAAATATAGGTCGCGCACTGTAAATGTCATTATCTTTTAGTGAGCATTAGTATGTGTGGATCTTCAATTATACTAATTGGATAATATTGCTTCAAGATGCAATCTGATAAAATGGCTGCAACATAAATATAAAACCTATCAACTGTCTTAGCCTTACTAAGTCGAATAGAATGAGTGAAGCCGACGGAAGACAGTTGATTTAGTTTTATTTTGTAAACCAGACGTTTATATTTGCTTCCTAAATAGCACAGTGCAGCGTGCAACGAATTCGTTTTACCAGTTCAGTCGTTGTTAGTCTTGGTGTGCATCTTGACACTCCTCATTGCATCTCGCTCGATCTGACGCGTTCTGAATTATAGTGTTTACCATGATCCTGAGGACTGCTGCTTGAATTTTAATACGAGTTAAGAAGATTCCCTACCCTCGAGAAATAAGAGAAGTCTTGCGTATTGCTTATAAATAAATTACTTCAGATTCAATTGTTTTCCTGTTGTAGAATAATCTGTTTTCCTCCATATCCATTCAGTTTGATACACCGCGTTTTAATTTAACCCGAGGAAATTGTACATATTTGTAGCAAATATTTCCGGAATCATCGTTCAGTTTCGTATTCGAAATTGTCAGTGAATAATACATGATCCAATGATGGAACAATGATGTTATGTTGTTGTTTAATGCACATTTTCCAAGGCATTTCTAATAGGGGGGGTCTTTCTCATTTATTATATACAGAGTCGCTATATGATTCGCCTTGTGTATATATCGTTTCGGAAATAACAATATTTATTTTTCGTACTCTAAATTGAATGAGATAGTATATCTCTCAGTTGATACAAATAACCTAGGAGTATCGTGTGAAAGAATATATTAAGATGTTGAGGCGGCTAACATTCCGCAAATATATTCATTTGACGTTATCATTGGATCTGTAGACTTGGAACTTGTAATTGGCCACTTACACACTAAAATCTCACTTGTCTTGACTATTATTGTTGGGGTCATCTCGAAAATATGATACATTCGAAGATGAGTGAAAACGATTAACCAGCCAACTCACAAAGGATAAAATACTCAGATTAATAATTGCTAAAACATAACACATATGCCAACATGTTATATCTCAGGCCCAAAATATGTATCTATCTCCTAGTCAATATAAACTTGGTCATCTGGAAATGAAGCCATATGATTATAAATAATTTTATATATTGTATCCATGCTTTATATATACCTGAGGATGAGGTGTGATAATTGACCTCGAAACTTGGTAGTACCAATCTACACAGAAGAAAATGGATTGTGAGAATTGAATAATAATATCAATATTAATTTTTTTTAGGAAAAAGCACTCTCCACATTCATTCAGTCGATTCAATTGCACAAATATGTTATCGACAATTGTGAACTAGCGCCGTAGGAATTTTCTGGCCATCTGTCCTAGATGAACACTTGGGAAACCGCAAAGGGTTAATTTATGTGTCTGTAATACACGAATGATTCTAGACATGCGAAACCCTCCCACTAAATCTCCATCTTTACGACTATATCCTATCGCTAATCTTGACCGTTCCCGCCAATGTTATGTCCACTTCAATCTCATTTAAGCCCTAATGCTAATTAAACTTTAGTGTCCCCCTTTATGTCTCTTTATTAACGAGTTCCGTTTTAATCCCTATGTTTTTACTACTGTTACGTTTATAATCAGTCCATGCTTTGTTTTTGTTGAATATAAAATTACTGCATGTGTGAATCCTAATATCCTCATATACCAGTATTACCTTATAGCTTTTGATATGGGAATTTGTAGAAAGAATGATCGATTTGTAACCAAGCCAGAGAACGTATATGAAATTAAAGTTGTCCAATGAACTCGTTTCTTGTGGGAACGAACCATAATTTTCGAAATATTTCCTCAGGATTCAAAATACGGTGAAGGAAGAAGAAGCTTGAAGGACAAGCTCATGACAGGTTGCTTTTGTTTCCTCCATATCCAAGCATCTATTTTTATCGATAATTTCAATTTTATTGACACTGATATTGCAGATGATAGTGATCAGTTAACAGGCTAGTTATTTACATCAGTTCCTGTTTCCTGGGTGAGGAGAACTTCATTTTGAAGGTAATTATAAAATATTGTCCCAATATCATCAACCTTTGGGGATTCCCAATTATGATTCCCGTGCTTAGGTGAGGACGTGTGAACGCTCGTTATGTTGTTATCTGAAATTCAGAAGTACGATTGAAACCGGAGACCTCAGAGAGCATTTAGAAATGTTTAAAAAAGTATGATATAAATATGTTGCGCATAATAATAGTTGTGGAAGTCAGAATTCACAAGCAAGTTACATATGTTCTTATGAATCACCAACAACGAGTGAAAAATGTATAGACTTGGCTGCGTCATTATCCCAAGCTGAATAAAATATGGCCTACAATACGATCTACCTTCAATGTTAGCCAGTAGTCTTACTGCTCTTTTCTGACATCGAAATATAATAATGGAGTCTGAGGAGGTTCCTCAGAGCAGAAAACCGTAAGTGACGTGAGTGTGGAATAATGAAAAATAGACGGTCTTCAAAACATTTATATTGACAATCAACCAAAAGCAATACAGGACCCTGAGGAACCACATGAACAAGAGGTAGGAATTCAGAGGTACTCCCATCCGTTCACAAACACTGGCATCGATCATGCAAATAGGATGACATCAGTGAAAGAGTAACTCCTCTGAGACCATACAACTCAAATTCATCTAACAGGACCTCATGAGAGACACTGTCAAACGCTTCACTAAGATCGATCAGCGTGAGTGCAGTAAGTAATCTACTCTCAAGGCCCTCAACAATCTCAGTAACAGCCTGAGTGGTAGAATGGCTAGCTCGAAACCAAACTGACTCAGTTGAAGGATTGAAAAAGATCCAAGATAGTCATTAAGCCGTATCTTAATAAATATTTTTCCAAAAATAGGCACTATACTTATTGGTTTATAGTTATCAAGCAGAGAGGTATCCCCCTTTTTGAAAACTTGTAAAACCTTAGACTGTTTGAAGGCATTGGGAAATACACCCAGCAGAAAGCAGGCATTGTAATGCAATGTTAAAAAACCAAGAATAATATCTATACTATTCTCAACAACCAACGCAATAGTATAGATCTTGTCCTTAACTGGAATGTGTAGGATGATAGGTCCATTTTTGAGGCCAGATCAGTTCGAAAAAAAAAGACGAGCACTCAATACTGAGACTGCGTTGTAGTTCCCTGTTTTTTTTCCTTGAACATGCTATAGTTAATAAATATAGCAGTTTGTTCCTGGTCATGAACCGTGAGTCAGCAGACCACTATGAATCTTTCTATGATTTTGTTCTCATGATATAGTAAGTTGCGAAATAGTTTCTGGTCTTTGTTACATCTTAAGTAGGGATTACAAGGGTGAATTATGTCAGGGTTCAGCTGTGATCCTCCCTTTGGAATTGATTAAGGTTGAAAGTACGTTGTATGACTTGAGTCACTGTTTGAGTAAGGTGGATTGTTAATAATAAGTATTTTGTGGACTTGCACATCATAGCCTCCATGATGCGAGCGAATCTGGTCTGGGGAACTTTTCCGAAAGACTTTTCACTCAGACCGTTGATTTTCTCCTGAAAGTGTTGTAAGCACACCAACATATAGCAAAACATTCACAATTTTCCAACTATTCTATTTACACCTGAAATGAAATAATGGAATGTACTAAACACTATCCTTTCCAGTAGCATAATACATAAGTCTATGATAATATAATTGCCAATAGCTTTATTTTTCTAGACCTAAAACTTGTACTATCATATTCTATTCGTGACAGATCGCTATCCGACGAGAAGTTAGAATGAGATCCCACGTGACAGATCATCAGCGTTGGTATAATCTGCGTAGCATATCGTACAAGTTGTCCTGGTTCAGTTGCGAAATAATAGTTCACCAAATTGAAAATTCAACGTGGAACGGATTGAAATATTGTCCATATTACATCATCGTGATTCAGCAACCATGAGAACGAGCACGTGTTTGGCGACACGTGATATTCTCATAGTCGCTGCGCCAGCTTTAAAAGGGTCTTTATACTCAGCAACGGTTCTATAGCGTCCTACCTCTTTGTACGGATTTCACGTCTGCATAAAACGCATCGCTTTGTAAAAAATATAGTATTTATTTATCGTTTGCGAATACCCAATGGATGTACTAATTTTACCTCGTATTCAACAGCTTATTATTATCGATCGAATTTTTCATCAATTCCACTTTCGATGTGATCGGAAATAAGCGAATATGAGAATTTAATGTATAATAAAGAATACATCGCTCTCAAAATCTTTATGGAATTTGTAGATTCTGGAGTTCTGCTTCACATCTACCCAAAGAAGTTCCAAGAATTTAAAATACTGACGCACAAAATAAAATATAAAACTCTGAACTACTTGGGAATCTGGACAGATGTGAAGGAAATTCAGCAAGTGCTCATCTTCAGAGTATGCAAACTAATTGATAAGGTGTGTTAAGTTTCTGCCATTAATGTTTGTCACTGGATCTGAATGTGTTTAATTTTGTCGTGTTCAGAATGCTGTGTGAGTAAAACATTTTAACTCGTTATAAATATCATTTGGAGAGGCATAATAGTGAAAAATCAGAATTAGCAGGATATATCTCAATATAGGTCACACCAATTCTCAAGAAAGTTTATCACTATCAAAACACAGTACAGACAAATTGTAACGTTATTGTGGCTAATTGCTTGAATAATCTTAGTAGCATTCTCCACTCGAAATTATAGATAATTAAACTTGGAAAGAGATTGCTACCGACATCTGTGATTTGATGGCGCAAATCGACTATTTTACTAATTTACGAAAACTAGAGAGATGTCTCGCTACACGCGTCGAGAGGCGAGACTAGAAAACCGAAATGGATAGGAATCATCTTGTGTCGGACCTTATCTGAGGTGAGGCGAGTTGTTTTCATTCGTTTATCTTTAATTAATTGAATATATTGAAGGATTATTATCGACAGTGAACCTGACGATTTGATATTTGATTATATCCAAACCTTGTAGTGGACGTATACGGGGTGTCAATTTGAAAACTTCCCACCCTTAATATCTTCCTTCCAGTAAACAATATGAGTAATCGTAAAAACAGGTCAATTTTATTGTCAAGGGGGACACTTTCAAGGACTATTTGTAGCCCTCGTGGTTCAACCCCCTAGGAGGGGTAGATGTTACCCTTAGAATGTTAAATGGGGAGGGGGGTCAAGTGGCACATCATTTTTATGGGCGTTCAATTCTTGTTCCAATGGTACCCTGACTTATTATTTTTTGATGAGCATTTTCCGAAAAATTGCGTTCTAAACTAACAGAAGTAATTATTAGAACGCCTATACTGAGATGCATTATTGTATTGACTCCCTTTAATAAAAATGGTTAGAAGAGTATATGGCACCGCTCCAACCCTTGAATGACAGGAATAAATTTATTACGCATGGGATTTTTTATTTGGTGGTTATGTTCCTTCTACAAAATAAAATTTAATTTGCGAGAAAGACATTTTAAACAGAAAATCTACTTCCGCTTATCTTATTAGCTGTTCGAAATGTTTTCCATTTTGCTCTAAACAGTAATACAGTCTGTTTTCGAACTCCCCTCTAACATTACGGAAAACTTCACTCGGAATTGACTGGCATGCTGCTGTAATTCGTTTTTTAAGTTCGTCAATATCAGAAGGTTGTGTTTTATAAACAACGGATTTAAGATGCCCCCAAAGAAAGAAATCTAAGGGTGTTAAATCCGGTGATCTCGGAGGCCATTCAACTGCTCCCCTTCTGCCAATCCATCTACCCGGAAATCTCTCGTTTAACCACTGTCGGACGGGAAGAAAATAATGAGGTGGAGCACCGTCCTGCTGGTTATGTAACAGATCCTCCTGCAAAAGTTCATTACCTTCTGCATCAATCTGAGTTTCTAGCTCGTGAGTTATAAGAGGATCGATAGTCTCTTCAAGCATATCAAGGTACAGATTGCCAGTCAAGTTTTCTTCCAGAAATAATGGACCAATAATGGCATTTCCAAGAATACCAGCCCAAACATTAACTTTTTGTGGGTGTTGTGTATGCCCTTCCCGAAAAATATGTGGGTTTTCGTCACTCCAATAGCGACAATTTTGTCTATTAACATTGCCATTCAGAAAAAATGAACACTCATCGCTGAAACAGATGTTTAACAGAAGATTAGGGATGGTATTGACTCGATGAGACATGATTTCACAAAACTCTATTCTTCTATCATAATCATCCTCGTGGAGCTCTTGAAGAATCTGCATTTTATATGGATGAAATTTATGCATTTTCAATGCTTTTCTTATAGTCTCGCGTGACATTCCCGTCTGTTCTGATACTGATCGTAAGGAGTTCGTGGGCTCTGCAGCAAATGTTCCCAAAACTTCAATTTGAGCTGCTTCATTTAGTACTCTGGGGTTATTTCTTTTTTTATTTGTCACTGAACCAGTTTCGTAAAACTTATTCACCAAATCAAGCACATACCAGTGACTTACATTACAATTTGGATGTCTTTCGTTAAAAAGACATGCCGCCCTTCGTGCGCACTTTCCAACTTCTCCATAAATTACAATCATTTCAATTCTGTCTTGAAGAATGTAAACCATTTTTACACTTTTATACACTTATTAAAGTAATTCCTAAACAGCCCAACAGGTACAACTGTATTCACAATACTACCACATAGTTCAAATGTGCTAACCAATTTTTTGCCTGAAAACAGACACTTTTTACAGCAGCAGTAGCAAAAAAAAAAGGCTATCTGTACAATTTCTGCGATGACACTTAAAAAGTCAGCATTGAATAAACACAACTTTACTACCATCTACGTTTTACTATTAGACTACTTTTTTATGTAAAGTGTTTGGAGCTAATGGCTAATGTTACCCCTAATAAAGGGTTGGAACGGTACCACCTAATATTCTAACCAGTTCTGGCCAAACCATGCATCTCAGTATAGGCGTTCTAATAATTACTTCTGTTAGTTTAGAACGCAATTTTTCGGAAAATGCTCATCAAAAAATAATAAGTCAGGGTACCATTGGAACAAGAATTGAACGCCCATCAAAATGATGTGCCACTTGACCCCCCTTCCCATTCAAAATTCTAAGGGTAACATCTACCCCTCCTAGGGGGTTGAACCACGAGGGCTACAAATAGTCCTTGAAAGTGTCCCCCTTGACAATAAAATTGACCTGTTTTTTCGATTACTCATATTGTTTACTGGAAGGAAGATATTAAGGGTGGGAAGTTTTCAAATTGACACCCCGTATATTTCTCTGATCGATAACTTTTTTTGGCAAAACAGTTGGCGTTCTGGTAATCCGATCAATCAAGAATCTAAGGACACGTATCACTACGAGCCCAGAGTTTAAATATCCTAGATGAGATCATTATACACAAAAGGTCTTTTCAAAACCTTACAGTGCCCTCTCTACCACCAGGTAATTTAGAAGGAATGGAAATGTATAAGCGAAAAAGCAATTTATTAACGAACTGGTACTTTTTTTTACTTTACTCTGATGATTGGTACTTAGTAATTGAAAAGTATTTTTGGTGGATAATGTTGATTATTTTGTACCTATTACTATTATTTGTGTTAGTAGTTAATAGCTTGTTTATTTTAATTTCAATACTGACATAAGACTACTAGATGTAATTTACGAGTTAACGGATCGAGGAACGTGTTAGCCGTGAAATAGTACTTAATGTAAGCTGCAGCTCGGCCGCAGCATAAATGTGAATTATTGGAAATATCTGTTCCAAAGTGATAATTTCAAGCCGGAATAATAGAATATGAGCTATCTGTCAATTACTACATTCACTTGTTAATAAATACCGATCCTGAGCACAAACACATTAAGGTTGCAGTCATGAATCACTTCCATGCATCTGTTTACGTTAATTTAGTTTATTCGCGTCATTAATCAGGTGCAAGATAATCATTTAATGGGGCCATCAAGCTGGTCATTTGCGTATTGTTCGTACAAAATAGCGACAATAGTTCGAGTTTCGATTCAACAGCAAAACTGTTATTAATGTATGAATTCAACCTTTTCCATAAGATTTCACAGTCTAGACATTTTAAATGTCAAGGGCAATGATGTTGAATAGTTTCCTTGTTTCTAAAAAGTTCGAATAACTTATATTTTCTCTTAAATAACTGGATTCGCAAACGGTAAAAAGAAAAGAATCGAACTGATGGTTATAATCAAAGCAGTGTTTAGCAGTGGCAGTGACATTTTTTGTTTCTTCTGCTATACTTAGGTCCATACATTATTTTTTGTAAATATTGTTCAAAGATTTCTGTATAAGTCCAATTGCAATCTAAACAAATTTAATTTGTACATTGTGTGGGTTTGTTTCTCTTTAGTTAATGAGGGTTTTAGATTTGAGAAAAATTTTCCAACACAATTGGTAGGTTTATGCGCGACATTTATATCGTACTTTTTTAAACATTTTTTAATCTTCTCTGAGGTCACCAGAAAGTATGATAATGTTATATAATTATCTGTATTATTATTTTTATTTATATATGACGTTCCATTATAGATTTTGTTTATTCTTTCTTTGATGATGGGATTGAAAACATATTTGGGTAGCCATTAATTCCCAATGTATTACGAACAATTTTTAAATTTTTGGGATGGTCCTCCGAGTGGGACAAATCTAAAACCTTTAAGACCTAAAGTTAAACAAACACACACAGTATACAAATTAATAAATTGTTTAGATTGTGATGGGACTTATACTGGAATCTGTAAACAATATTTACAAAAAATAATGTATGAACATAAGTATGGCATCTCCATTCAGGAGATGATTCACATAAAACGTGACTCCAAATCTGTAAATTATAGAACAGACGTTCAATCATTAAGTCAAATTTATACTAATTTAATTAATCAAGACTCTTGCAAATTCCTACATGCGTATTTATGACATTAAAAGTATATTTTAGGGAGAATGCTCAAAAGTAATGTTCCAATAAGGTTGATCACAACCTTTTTCTATTACCTCATGAGTCTTAGCATCTGGTTCGAAAGTAGATACTCAACGTAATAGTTTTGCTCTTCAGTCGTAAAGAGACATGCGTTTGTATATTATGAGAATATTACTAAATAGTGGATTCTCGATATATTTTATACTTGAAACATTAATGTAGTTTAATCTCGAATATTCGTCGTTCTGTCCGTTTCGACGACGTGGGCATTCTTAATTGAAATTGGTGCGATAAGGACGCTTTATGCTAATACAATTAGTTTTAAGAAATCCCGTTTTGGACATAATAAATCTCCTGATGATGGTCGTGAGACCCAAACGTACGTAAAGATGAAAATATAAAGCATAAGTGTTAATGTGACCTATTGCCCGAGAATTCATATATAATTCATACCTGGGTCAAGAATCTTTATTATATATTCATTCTCCCTAATATAATCATCAACATTTATCCACCCCGTAATGCTGGGAATTCCTGATTGAGGACTCTTTCGTATCTTTTCGTAAAGCAGTTGGTGCCCAAAAAAGGCAGTCCTATTCAATCAAGAATCGAAGGATACGCTTCATTACGAGTCCTGAGGTTAATTATTACCCTGAGGTAGTTGAGGTCATTGAAGATTCAGAAGGTTTCTTCAATACCTTACAAGTATGAAACATAGAGTTGTGAAATACATTATGTAGATCATTTGCTGGAAATTTCAATGTTACATAGAGTATAATATGGCGGTTTCTAAATGATTTCCAACATATTTTCTGTTCCTACAATCATTTACATTCGAACCGCAGGAGTGTCCGAAAGCTATTTTGCTATCAAAAGGTGAGAAGGCACTTGATCAGTTGGTCCCAGCTTTCAGAGCTGGTTGATCCGCTTTAAAAATGTGCCTGTATGCCGAAACAATTGTCAGCAATTGTTAGTTAAAGTTTGAAGATCGTGTACATTTAAATTTGTATTCTATTTCATTATTACATATATTTTTCAATAACATTGTGTACCAACAATTAATTTGGATTGTGTTTTGACGGCAGATTTCTTGTCATATACGTTCAATGCTCAACTTCAACTTTCATATATTTTTGATGTTATTATTATATCCCTCAATTGAACCAGACATTTATTATTCCCATATTAAATACTTTGAAACGTGGAACATGTGTAATAATAAACTTCTAAAAGTATTGTAAATGGAACCTACTATATTCTCTTATGGTATGTTTTAATCTGAATGTATAATGGCATCTGAGGAATCTCACGAATTTCCTCATATTTATTCTCCCCTATCTATCTCTGTCCGGGAATATCCACTCAAGATTGACAAAGAAACAAATAACGTGCATTAGGTAAACAATATATCTCAACCTGTTCCGCTGTAAGTAACACAATATTGTCTACCATAATGTATGCCAGGACAAAGTTCGTCCAATTGCGTATTGTGTCAACTCTTGAATACTTAACTATGTCAAAATGAACGTCTGTTCATTAATGCGAATCTATATGGAACTACTTTAGGCCACCAAGGTTTCTTCCATATTATTGCTTCGAATTCATTAGGAATGGGTACCTATGTATTTTAAGTTGAATAATTTATAAAGAAGCACTGAAGTTCATTTCTGTCAATGATATGCTTCTTAGATTTAATAATTTTAGATATTCGTTTCCTCTAATAAACAAACTGAATAATATATGAATACAGCGATGTCTCATGATGTCTTGCATAATTTATTTACATAGCATATGCAGTTGTTTCTTTTCCCTTTCGTCTCCACTCTTTACCAATTACCTGACCTAGATTTGTTCAGGTCAGCGAATTTTTCTGACGAGCTAGTCAGTTAATACCAATTCCAATTGAGTGCCAAATAAAACTATGGAAACTGAAGTCAAGTTATACGAGGGTCACCCCGAAAATAATCTGCATGACATATACCCAGGTATACACAAACGTCGAAGTCTTGAATAACTAAAATTGATTTTAGGTCAATCAGTTTTCTCACAGCTGTCACTCGGGAGTCCCCAAATTTGGGTATCAACATCAAATATCTTCTTCAAGAAGTTCCTCAAAGCACCAAAGTTCGGTTGGAAGGGGAGTACGGGAAAAATTCACCGTCTCATTTGATTTCAAAAAATTGGTCGAAACAGTCGAATGGGACTGGGATGCTTGTAAGACGACGCTAGACCAGAGAAACGCAGAAATTGAAATAGGAAGTGCAAATGTCGGGATTTAATGGAAGAGCATTCGCCGAATCATCCACAAACATTTGGGTATGAATGTAAGAAATTAGATATAAATGAATATATGAAAACATTTATTTATCTCGTGTAGTAGCTCATCAGTAGAATCAACAACGTTGCTGAACGATCTCTGTTGAAGCTAGACATAACGCACCAACAGCATGGTAAAAATACTGTTATATCTACGAATAGATGGCCTGATTTGGTTCTGTTAACATGCTGTTGGTCTATTACAAACCTTCTCGTTCCACTCATGAGCTCTATGAGAAAAGCAAAATAGCTGTCTAGAACTATTAGTTTGTGGCGTTACTGATCGTTGTTGACTCAAGAAAGCATACCATTTGGGTATGAATAATCTTTAGCGCCAGCTTCATGTCGAACGTGCTCGGTCTTGTAGACGTGTTGAAGACAATTCTCCCACTGGATGGTTCTCTACTGCCTTTGTCCAAAAGGGAGTCGATCAGAAGGAGGCTAAAGGAAGAAACACCACCGGAGGAGCTTAAGGTATGTCATTCGAGAACTATGAGTGAATAGATCTGCTGATTCTGAATGAATAATGAAACAAATTCAAATAGCTCGTCGATACCTTAGCGTATTTGGCATGAAATGTGAAATATTCGAGATCTCCTCTTGTTTGACAGTTTACAAAGATTCTTTCGTACATTATATATTGTGGATACACGAGAGAAAAACCAATAATGTTCAAAGAGCATTGCCTGAGCCAATGGTAGAATATTTGGAGAGGAAGTATTGATTGAATTTCTTCTTGAAAGTATGGAGGTTATATAGGCAAAATAAAAAACGTGACGCTAAGAATTATGTTGAACTGTCCAAAATTTTTATTCAGAAAATAACGTTATCAAGGAAAAAATGCAAGCGTTACAAGTGGTTATTACCAATTGGACATCCACTCATCTTCACTTCAAATCAAAATTAAATGAACAGATTCCCTCAAATGTGAGTAAATACACTATATTTCCATTTTGCAGTTATACAGGGTGTCCCAGGTTTCAGTAGCAGAACTTCAACAGTCGATAGAAAATTTGATTTTGAGAAAAAAATTCCTAATAACATATATGCACGGACGCTTAGTTTTTCAGATACAGGTTTGAAATTGAAAAAAAAAATAATTTTTTTGCGAATATCTCCGGAACCGTTCATCGTACAGAAAACAACTTTCGCGAGCATTTTCTAACCATAGTAAGCTATGTTCTGTGTTATAAAAATTTTTTTTTTAGTCATAATTGGTGAAAATTTTGAAGGGGTAGTTGGTGTTTTTCTCCCCAACTTCTACGCCACTGGAAAAAGTACTGTTTGAGACAACCGTTTGAACCGCCAATGTGTTCTACACAAAAAAGGTATCTTTGGTTATGAGCTCTAAAGTTCACCGTTTTCGAGGAAAATCAACTTTTATGTTGAAAAACATGGTGAATTCTTA
The DNA here is from genome assembly GCA_958510875.1 of Endomychus coccineus. Classification (NCBI taxonomy): domain Eukaryota; kingdom Metazoa; phylum Arthropoda; class Insecta; order Coleoptera; family Endomychidae; genus Endomychus; species Endomychus coccineus. The sequence continues at coordinate 297,143,134 of OY294067.1, forward strand.
CTAATTAAACAAAATTTATTCAAACGTTAGAACAAGTAACAAAACCAAAAAATTGACCATGTTTTTCAACATAAAAGTTGATTTTGCTCGAAAAGGGTCCACTTTAGAGCTTATGACTAGGATCACCTCTCTTGTGTAGAAAATATTGGCGGTTCAAATAGTTGTCTCAAAACCATACTTTTTCCAGTGGCGTAGAAGTTGGGGAGAAAAACACCAAATACCACTTCAAAATCTTCACCAATTATGACTAGAAAAAAAATTTTTATCACACAGAACATAACTTACTATCAGTAGAAAATGCTTGCAGAAGTTATTTCCTGTACGATAAACGGTTTCGGAGATATTTGCAAAAAACTAAATTTTTTTTTCAATTTCAACACCCTGTATCTCAAAAACTAAGCGTCTGTGCATTCTTGTTATTCTGATTTTTTTCTCAAAATCAGATTTTCTTTTGACTGTTGAAGTTCTGCTACTAAAACCTGGGACACCCTGTATATTATGGTTGATTGAGAATCCTGTTCACCATTTGGTGATAGCTCGCAGTTGAATTCTAATTATTTATTCAAGAATCATGATTCTTTTTCACTGCTTTGATCAATAACCTACATTTAGTAATAGATGAGTTGAATATGCGGTTTATAGGTTGTCAGATCATATGGCTTTCTGATCTAGAGCCCCTATACCATTCATAGAGAGGTTGACTCAATTAATGGAGATCTGGAACAATTTTGAGATGGGAATCTGATAAGGTAATAGGATTTGATGAAACCAAAACTGAAGCTTGCATCTTCTCCAGGAAGGCGAATCACTCAGTCCCTAATATGACTATGTCAAGTACAACTATTCCTATGAAGTCTCTCATATCTATGTTCGGGATCACCACCAACAGAACCCTCTTATGGTATGATCATGTGTGTTCCATCGCTAAAAGCCGCTTCCCAAGATTTTGGATTCTTATTCCTTGCCAAGAGCTACTTTACATCCCAGCAGCTCCTCGTACTCTACAAAGCACACATTCAACCTGTCCTGGAAGTTTGAAGTTCGGCCCCTGAACATACGTTGAAGGAATTGGATTATATCCAGAAGAGAGCTATTTGTCTGAGCCACATCCGAATTTATCGACTTCTCTAGAATACCATAGAAAGGTTTTTCTCTAGATATCCATGGTTGGTGTTCTTCAAAAATTAGATATGTTGTTCCACCACGACAAATTCCAGACAGACAGACCAGCTCCAGCTAGTCACCTTTTCATTGTCAACGTCGAGACCTACTGAACATCTTTCTAGCAGACTCAATTTTCCTATCAAATGGCGAAGTTGTGGAAGTCTTTGTCTAGTGAGGTTTTTTCTTATGACTATAACCTCCAAACCTACAAGGAAAATTCGAATGACTATTTCCTATCCCATAACTCCACCGCTAGCTCACACCATGTTCCATACAAGCCCTTCATTGCTTTTCAATTTTAGCTCTAGTAATGGTCCAGGTTTCACTTACGGAACAGAAAATAGCTGATAAGGGACACAAAACAAAAGCCTAAAATATGTTTTATGAACAGTTATTTTTTTATATCCATAATAAGTAGTTAATCTCTCAAAGTTTGTTGCTAAGAAGTTTGTCTTTGGATCTGTATTACTTGCATATATCTAACAAAAATTACCTACAAACTCTCGTTAGTTGGTTAATTTTTTTGTAATGAGCTCTAACTAATGATTTACTTTATAAGATTATCTGATAATTGTGTTACAAAATCGCGAATGTCTCCAATATTACACTTTTCGATTATCGGCAACTGGAATTTGTAGCATGTTTACATTATACATAGATACGGATGAATCACTGACATACTTCATTTAGCTCCATGTCTTCATAAAACGATTTTTGAGCAATTACTATACCACTCCTTCGAATTTTATCTGTGGGAATATTCTTTGCGTCAAATAATGTTTCCTCCACTTTCTTCACGCCTATACCCTTCATTAGACAATTCCCAGGGAGTGTCGACAATCCAATCCACTTGCGCTCAAATTTTTCGAAAAGACATCTTGCAGAATACACGCGAACATAAAGGCATTTATAAAGCAATATTCTAGCCGGGAGCGATTTACACGTATCTAGTGAATCGTGTCCCAGTAAAATACCCAGGAGGATCGAGGGTACGGTGGTCTTCTGAAGACTCAATCTGCGAAACGCCACGTTCGTGCGGAATATTAGCAAGGGGAGATTTACATGTATATTCAGTTAGGCGCAGGTAAATTAGGCTGTAAGCGACTGGGGTATTGTTCGCAGATTCAGGACTGCGTGATTATCAGGACCTCGTCCCGATAACAACTCCGATAACCTCGGTATTTGCATTTATATTTGAAATTTGATAAACACAGAAAGCTGTTACATGACCGACATTCGCGTTACTTCACACAATGATTTAAGCGCGGGATATTCAAAACTATTCGATAATTTCACGCTATCCGGGCACTATCTCCGATTCGTTGATGTTCCACTACGGTTTACATGGCATTATCAGACCAAACAAACGTGTTCGTATGGAATCAAATTTACCTTAGTATTTATCATATAAATGGAATCACCTAATTCCACTGCAAATATGTTCATGGTTCAGAGCTTACATTTGGGTGTATAGTAATAGAAATATGAATGATAAGGTCTTTCTATACCAGATTGATCAGTAACGTCACAAACTTATAGTGCCAGACACCTGTTTCGCTCTTTGTATAAAACTCATCAGTGGAACAGGCAAGTTTGCAACGCTACTGAAAGTTCTCTGTTGATGATATTCATAACCGGTCTACAACGTGGTGAAAGGACCAAAGTATCTCACGCCAACTATGAATAGATGTATACCGCTAAGAAATCAAGCAATGTACCACATTGCTAGATTTCTCGATCTTTACAAATAGTGGAGTAAATCTGGCAAACGGTTGGCGAAAATTGTACGATGCATAGCGACCCAGTGGAAAAGTTTTTTTAGGGTACCAACAACAACCTCCTGAAATTTCTATTTCCCAAAGTGGGTGCAACCCTTTTTTTTTGGCCAAAAAGAGTTTTTTTTTACATTTTTAAGGGTAGTTTGGCAACAAAAAAATTAATATCTCTGGTTGTATTGAAAATTAAGAAACCAAAGTAGTACCCTTTTATTGTCAATGTCCAAGGAACTTCCAGTCCAAATTTCAAGTTGATCTGACCTCCCCCCTCCCCGTAATAGATATATATATATATATATATATATATATATATATATATATATATATATATATATATATAAATATATATATGTAGAACTGGATTCTCTTGTATTGATCCGCGTTGTGTGGTTTCGGTCCTCAGAAGGACCAATTTCACGACGTTTCGGCAAAGTCGCATTTGCCATCTTCAGGTGATTCGACCGTAGAGTCTGGAAAATCTAGGCGAAACGTTCGAAACGTCGTGAAATTGGTCCTTCTGAGGACCGAAACCACACAACGCGGATCAATACCCGAGAATCCAGTTCTACACATTACGTCCGCGAGAACCTGAGAAGAAACATATATATATATATATATATATATATATATATATATATATATATATATATATATATATATATATATATATATATATATGCATATACTCATATATGCAAGGAATCTTGCGGCTAACTCGGTCATTTTCCAACCGATTTAGCTGAAATTTACATAAATATATGTACGTACAGAGTACATATAACGTTGATAAACTTATATTTTAACCGTCGCGCGCATATATATATATATATACCGAAAATGGCCAATATAGGCCGGTAAGACAAAAATGAAAAATGAGTTCCATGACATGAAACTATATGCAAATACCTATATTTTCCCGCAAAGCAGATCTCGATCGGATGTAAATGAGATGAGATATCTTGATTTGAAAAATAACTAAAAAATTGACTTAAAGTTGAATTTCTGGAAAACTATTCAATATTTTTACTTGAAGTTTGGAGGGTAGTTTTGAGATCATAACACCTATCTTAATTCCAAATTTCAGCTAAATCGGTTGAAAAATGACCGAGTTAGCCGTTATGCAAGATTCTTTGCATATATGAGTATATATATATATATATATATATATATATATATATACATATATATATAAACAAGTTTGAAGTTTCTTTGCCTAATTGGCCACTATCGTGTATGTAACTTAAGAGATATAGAATTAAATTTTCTGAATTATGAAGATAACTTAGATAATTTAACATAGGATTATAAAGATGAATAAACGTTTATTCATCTTTATAATCCTATGTTAAATTATCTAAGTTATCTTCATAATTCAGAAAATTTAATTCTATATCTCTTAAGTTATATATATATATATATATATATATATATATATATATATATATATATATATATATATATATATATATATATATATATATATATACAGGGTGTCCCAATATTGCTGGGACACAGAGCTACCACGTATTCTAGAGGTCAAAATAAGTCGATTGAGCCCAATTTACCTGTATACCAAAATGTACCGTTTGTCCGTGAGAAGAGTTCAAAGTTTACTAAAAAAAATACATTTTTGTATGTTGTTCCGAAGTGCTTTATACAAATTTAATGAAATTTGGTAAATGTGTATTCTAGATGATTAGCTTACTTTTAGTAATCAAAAAAACCCAAAGAAAATTGTAGAGGGGTTGGAACCACCCTCACCCCTTGGCATTTTTTCCCCCATTTTTGTAGGGGTGGGAATACGGTTTTAAGACTTTTTTATCTGGAAGGCCTACTCATTATCTTCATTTTCTTACTCTTGTAAAAACTCCGTATTTTGCGTAGTTTTCAAGAAAAAAAATGTTTTCGCAAACACTGATAACCGATTTTCGGGTATAGGTTTAATAAAATTGTAATACAAAATTTAGTTGGCCGCGGACACAAAGACAAAACCAAATGTTATGATTTTGACAGGAAACATAGTTTATTGTTAACAGTAAATGTGTCAGTTATTTGTTCTCTTTTGCTTGTTTTTTTATTATTTCTCATTGTCATCACTGTTTTTGTTTAATTGTTATTGCTGTTGTTGCTGTTCCTTTGACGTCCCACAATTATGAATTTTCCTTTTAATGAACAGACCGACATGTTATTAGTTCTTGGATATTGTCAAGGTAACTGCCGCGAAAGTGTTCGCGTGTATCAAGAGAGGTATCCAAACCGGAGAATTCCAAACCATAAAACTTTTGCCCGAATCGAAAGACGTCTTCGAGAAACGGGGAGGTTGACCCCAGTAAGAGTTAACGCTGGAAGACCTCGACAAGCTCGAACACCTATTGCGGAAGAAGCTGTTCTTCAAATGATTGATAACAATCCTAATACCAGTACTAGAAGATTGCAACCAGAAGCTGGAATTCCAAAAAGCACTGTAAGTCGAATCATTAGAGATCAATTAATTCGGCCATTTCACATCCAGCCAGTGCAAGAATTGTTGCCACCTGACTACGAATTACGTTTAAGTTTTTTACAAACTATTCGGGAGCGCAGAGTAGTCGACAACGGATTCCATACTAAGATCTTGTTTACTGATGAGTCTTGTTTTACACGTCGCGGTATGACAAACCTACACAACGATCATGTTTATGCAGATGAAAATCCACATGCCATTAAAAGTAGACATTATCAACGTGAATTTAAAATTAATGTCTGGGTCGGAATTATTGGCGAATTTATAGTCGGACCGTTACGATTACCTGATCGTCTGAATGGCGATAGTTACCTCCGTTTCCTTCAACAAAATTTGCCAGAATTATTAGAAGACTTGCCTCTTACGTAGAAATACGTTCTTCATGCATGATGGTGCACCACCTCATTTTGCACGTGCAGTAAGAGAATATCTTGGTGAACAATTTGGTGGCAGGTGGATAGGTAGGGGACAAGAAGCACCCATTCAATGGCCTCCGCGGTCTCCAGATTTAAACCCTTGTGACTTCTTCATCTGGGGAGAATTAAAAAGACAAGTGTACGAGGTTCAAATAAATAACATCGAACAACTGTGGAATAGAATTCAAAATGCTGTAAATGCGCTACGAGAAAATGACGATGTTTTAAGAAGAGTGCATTTCAATTTTTTACGTCGAATTGACCTCTGTATTAATGAAGGTGGAGGTCACATTGAACACTTGTTATAAAAATTATTGTTTGTCTTGTGTAAATGTATTGTGTAATTTGTGTCTAATAATTTTATTAAACCTATACCCGAAAATCGGTTATCAGTGTTTGCGAAAACATTTTTTTTCTTGAAAACTACGCAAAATACGGAGTTTTTACAAGAGTAAGAAAATGAAGATAATGAGTAGGCCTTCCAGATAAAAAAGTCTTAAAACCGTATTCCCACCCCTACAAAAATGGGGGAAAAAATGCCAAGGGGTGAGGGTGGTTCCAACCCCTCTACAATTTTCTTTGGGTTTTTTTGATTACTAAAAGTAAGCTAATCATCTAGAATACACATTTACCAAATTTCATTAAATTTGTATAAAGCACTTCGGAACAACATACAAAAATGTATTTTTTTTAGTAAACTTTGAACTCTTCTCACGGACAAACGGTACATTTTGGTATACAGGTAAATTGGGCTCAATCGACTTATTTTGACCTCTAGAATACGTGGTAGCTCTGTGTCCCAGCAATATTGGGACACCCTGTATATATCTATTACGGGGAGAGGAGAGGTCGCATCAATTTGAAATTTGGACTGGAAGTTCCTTGGACATTGACAATGAGAGGGTACTACTTTGATTTCTTAATTTTCAATAAAATCAGAGATATTAATTTTTTTGTTGCTAAACTTCCCTTAAAAATGTCAAAAAAACTCTTTTTGGCCAAAACAAAAGGGTTGCACCCACTTTGGGAAATAGAAATTTCAGGAGGTTGTTGTTGGTACCCTAAAAAAACTTTTCCACTGGGTCGCTATGCATCATAAAATTTTCGCCAACCTTGCTTATTTTCTCGCCAGATTTACTCCGCTAAAATGTTACGGGGAATGTGAGACTCCTTGAGTGCGCCAGATGGCGACATCATAATAAGATAATTAGAAATGAATGAATGTATGAGTAGACTCAATGATGTATATCATTGTGATGATACTTACTTATTGTTGTATCTTTTTCTTGTAATCTCTTACGTCAGTTTCATCATGTTTCAGTGATAGGAACTAGTAACTATTCTTGGAGTTCAACATGTTCCTCTAGTCAGATCATTTTTTTTCGGGATTTCTGTTGATTTAGATTTAGGAAAAAAATTCTGAAGCTTGAATTTTTTTTTGCCGGGAATGTCTGAACTCCGTATGAGGCTGTTCGCTGAACGTTCTTTCTGTGACTCCACAGCTATCCTGCAGCTTTCCTTTGTTCTGTATTCGCGTGAACTTCCTTGAGGTATTTTTATCGTGATTCTGGAATTGGTCAACCATTCGTCTCTATGTGATGACCATTAATATTTTTTTTCTGCAAAAATTTGTTTGAAGATCCATTTCCTAAAATTTTTCTCGTCGTAGAGGGATAATGTGGCGGTATACGTTTCTGAGTTTCGGATTGATTGAATAATATTAATAACGGGTTCCGCTATGAATTATAGATAATTAAATACGAAAAGAGACTATAACTGACATCTGTGTTTTGATATCAAAAATCAATTATTTGACTGACGCGCGAGAACTCGAGTGAGGTATCGCGACACGCGATGACAAGAGAGACCTTATGGTATTTCTCTGTGCAAAATTTTTAATGCTGCCGATATGAAGAAACTGTCAATTGAGTATGTGTCTGCATCTGTAATTTTTCCTCTAAAATTGCAAATATCTCAAAAACGGTTGAATTTAGGTATAGGATGTTTTCCGTAGAATCCATCAAACTTGCAATAAATTATAGGGTGTTCTCTATAAAATAACAGAGTTGCCGCATCTTGGAAATATTTTAGATGAATATTACTCATTGACTTTAGTCGGCTGACAAATTTTTAGAAAAAGTCTATTTTTACTTTTTGAGATATCGATCGATGCAGTTCGCAGGGAGATACCCTGTATAGTAGGCAGTGGCAACAATAGAGTCTCCTATATATGATGCAACATGGCGGCGAAAACCACGTGATAGTTACAGAAAATCGGAAAGAACCACGTGATAGTGATATACAATCACGAAGATGACACAATGGCACTTTTCGCCGCCATGTTGCATCAAATAAAGGACCTTGTTGTCGCCACTGTCTCATATATAGTCACTGTGGGACGTCTGTGTTACATGGATTGCGAATAAGCAACAGGATCTTTTTCAATAGTATACTGGGTGTCCCATTTCAATCAGCCAGTAGCGATAATTCTGAAGCAGTGCATTGAAGCAAAAAGTGTTCCGAATAAAAAGTGAACGGTTATGAAGAGGACATCTGATTCCGTCGACTTTGCCCCCCCAGCCCCCCAGGGGCGGCGGGAACAGGGGGGCAACTCTCAAATGTAAAATGGAAACCCCTATTTTGTATTGCAGATTCGGATAGAGCGTTAAAAAGTTGGTAAATTTTATCCGGGTTGTTTTCCACAATTGATGATAGATGGCGCTGCAAACGTGAAAATGTGTTTTTTTATCAATTAAATAGCAAGATTTTTTCCTTTGGGGTTACCTGAAAGACGTCGTCTTCCGCGATTCTCCAACCACGCGCGAGAACATGATGGAGCGAATGACTAATGCCTGTCATGAAATTTCTCCAAACACGTTGCGGGCGTGCGGGTAGAATTTCGCTAAACGTGTACGATTGTGTCGAGACCATCATGGAGACAATTTTGAGCAGTACATGTGAATTGCAATGGCGACGAACTCACACACACGCAACACGCACACTCACATGCCCATGCAACACACGAACAACCACACAGACACATCTATTACCAAATTTCAGAAACACCCCGAATAAAATTGACCTACTCTTTAACACTATCCGAATCTGCAATACAAAATGGGGGTTTCCATTTAAGATTTGAAAGTTGCCCCCTGTTCCCGCCGCCCCGGGGGGCTGGAGGGGGGCAAAGTCAACGGCATCAGATGTCCCCCTCATAACCGTTAACTTTTTATTCGGAACACTTTTTGCTTCAATGCACTGCTTCAGAATTATCGCTACTGGCGGATTGAAATGGGACACCCAGTATAGACACTTATTACAGATTGGCCAATTGTTTATCTTGTTCACATTTCAGAGACTCAGCTAAATTGCCCAAGCTGTACTCAGACATAAAAAAGTGCTTCAACCTGAAGACAATGATCCTCTCATTGGGAGGAGGCATGTGAGAGAGAAAACAGTTTTTGAGTGTTAAGTCAAGTTCAAATAAAATGTTCAAGACTTTTTTTATTTCTTCTTGCTATGGAGTGCTATACAATATTCATATGATATTGATAATCAATTCACAAATTTAGAAAAAAATTATGATAGGTATATCATTCAGCGAATTATAATGAGACGTTTATTAATAATAATAAGAATTATTCATTTTATTCATAACAACTGATCAGGGATGAAAATTACTTTTATTTATATGGAGAATTATTGAAGAAATATTTTCGGCACGAACGACGAAGCAGCTGGTTCTCCCTCAAATATATTATCTCTTATCTCCATTATTTGAATTATGAGAAATATATCAAAATATTGTGGAATGGTGTTCTTGAAAGAGAAAATGGATAAATTCATGAATCTGATCGGGGACCGTGGACAAAATAGCAGATGGTGACATTACTAGCTCTCATTCTTCAAGGGATCGATATGTATAAAATATTAGTGTGTAATGCTCAGGGTAATCATTCTTTCCTGTAAGTATTGTCAAACACATTAGAATATGCATCACGTTTTGCAATGAATCAATATTTAAATATCAAAACTACTCAACTCGATATGATGAAAGCAACCAGTTCGATCCCAATTTATGAAGAATCAATGAAACAATAAGCTTACCATATCAACAATGAAGTCGATCATCCTATGTCTGGCTTGTACTTACCTGAAACAAAAATATATTTATAGAATACACACACGACTGTCAAGAGAGATGATGGATTATAACAAACTATCTGAGATTCATCTATGTTAATATCGCTGGCATGAAATGGAATATGTCACAAACAGTAATAAACCATTACAATTTATATAATTTGATACGTCTCAAATAGAATAAACGTCATGAAGAGTAAAATATCTGTTTCTGATTGCTTCGTAATTCTATTGTATGTAAGAGTAATGCTATGAAATTTTAATTTTGTTTCAATTTAAACTTTATCATGTCTTACATTCCTTGTGTTTTATATTACTTACTATTTCTCTTGACATAATTGCTTCAATAAACGTTACCAAGGTGACCCTTTGGCCCTTCTCCATATTTGAGATATTTATGCCAGTTAAAAGTTACTTTTACTGATATTTACTATGTGTGGTAGAATCTGTCCTTGCCCTTGCTGGAGGAGAGCGGTGAAGATTCCGTCATTTCCTGTGGATTTGAATGGCTCAAAGGCATTCATGGCTCATATCATCCTACAACTGCTGCTTATGTGTCTGGCGTTAGTTTTGAATTACCTGGTGGGTCTGTTATACTGTTCTGGTGTTAGTCTTTAGTAATAGCTTCACTCCCAGGGGGTTGAATGTCTACTAAGAGTGCTTTTTCCTTCTCACTTTCCGTATATTAACCATCTGACTTCTACTTTTTGCCATGACTTTATGTAGTCTCGCCAAAGTAGGTGTGGAGTCAATATCCACCCAAAATATTCGTGGAGATATTTCTCCTAGCTTTCCATACTTGTTTGGTTCACAGCTAATCAGTTAATGCTAAATGAGGGGAAAACAAAGAAACTTATTTTTAGCCTTAGAACTATAGATATTACAGATAACCCAAATCCGGTAAGGTTTTAAGGAGTATACATGGATTCCAAGTTGTTATGGGAACCACATATAAATATAGTATCTAGCAAATTAGCAAAAAATATGTACCTGTTAAGAAATCTTTCTTCTATTGTTTCAAAAAATATCCTAATCACAGCGTACCATTCATTGATACACTCTCATATAAGTTATGGGTTATTGAATTGGGGTCATGCACCACTTGCAAATAAAATATTTGAAATGCAACGTAAAGCTATCCGAATACTGGATTATTCAAATTACAAGGATGACTGTCTTAGTAGCTTCAGGAAACTCAAAATTTTAACAGTTCCGTCTGCCTACTCGAAAACGAAGCTTTCTACGACATATGTTTATGGGAACTTTTCTCCTTAAAAACACTTGTTCTATCTCCTGTTGCAGTTTGTCTACGAAAAACTGACTCACCCTGTATAAATGTACAGGGTGACATAGAAAAAAGTACCGTGCATAGTGTCAGGCGATATATGACACTAAAATAAGGAAAAAGTTCACATTAACATATATGCTCAGACGCTTAGTTTTTGAGATACAGGGTGTTGAAATTGATAAGAAAATTTCGTTTTTTGCGAATATCTCCGGAACCGTTTATCGTACAGAGAACAGCTTTTGCAAGCAATCTCTACTCATAGTAAGTTTGTTTTTTGTTCATAATTGGTGAACATTTTGAAGGGGTAGTGGTTGTTTTTTTCCCCAACTTCTACGCCACTGAAAAAAGTACGGTTTTGAGACATTTGAACCACCAATGTCTTCTACACAAAAAAGGTACTCTTGGTCATAGGCTCTAAAGTTGACCGTTCTCGAGAGAAATCAACTTTTATGTTGAAAAACATGGTCAATTCTTACTAGTTAAACAAAATTTATTCAAACGTTAGAACAAGTAACAAAACTAAAAAATTGACCATGTTTTTCAACATAAAAGTTGATTTTTCTCGAAAACGGTCAACTTTAGAGGTTATAACCAAGAGTACCTTTTTTGTGTAGATAACATTGGCAGTTCAAATGGTTGTCTCTAAACCGTATTTTTTCCAGTAGAGTAGAAGTTGGAGAGAAAACCATGCACTACCCCTTCAAAATCTTCACCAATTATGACTAAAAAAAAAATTTTCATCGCACAGAACATAGCTTGCTATGAGTAGAAAATGTTCGCAAAATACGTTCTCTGAACGATAAACGGTTCCGGAGATATTTGCAAAAAACGAAATTTTTGTTTCAACTTCAAAAACTAAGCGTCTGAGCATATATGTTAATAGGAACTTTTTTCCTTATTTTAGTGTCATCTATCGCCTGGTACTATGCACGGTACTTTTTTCTATGTCACCCTGTATAAGCGAAAAAGCAATTTATTAAATTCCGATTCATCTCCAGCTGAGGATAACCCATTGTTTACATTATTGTCTCCAAATAATATTTAAACAGGCACATTTTGATTTATGATTCAATTTATTCTGATGATGGCTGCTTAGTAGCCGAAAGGTCCTCAGTACTCAATACAACTTTGTTGACCCTTCCCTATTTGCTAACAATTATAAAAATTAATTTAATGAAAAAGGAAAATATAATAGAGGTAGAATGAAGATTACAGGAAATTAATTATCATTAAGCTTTAGATAAATATCCATTTCTCTTCTCAATTAATGTACACTCAGGACACAATTTAATTCCATCAAATTGTGAAATATGTTAGTATTGCAGTTGATGGAGTATTTTGTGAAGCGAACACCGCGCTTTCACCTACAAGTATTATTGAAAACCCTCGGAATGTCGGAGTCGAGTTCATATCAAAATTCGAATAATTTCATCATGAACCAAATATTGAACTTTATATAATGTTTCACGTTAAACTTTGCACTTTTGGGAAATTGAGGGATTTACGTTCCTCGCTAGTAATGAACTTTACATAACTTCATATAAAATATAACTTTCAACGTTATTTTGCGGACTTATATGGAGTAATATTTACGCGGAACTTTAGTTTGTAACAATTGGTTTGGGTATTTTGTTACTGCGATGATAGATTGCATGAGGAAGTTCATCGTTGTTTATTTTATTTTGTTATGTACTGTGTTCAATAAATTGGAGGATAATATTACAGTTTTGTTTTATTACAGTCAGGCTTAACGTTAAATTTGGAATTTTCGAAGCCGAACCAAACATCCCATAGATCGCGTGCATCCATATAGGTATTGTACTTAAAATGTAGGAAGCATTAGCAAATATCACGTTTTAAAAAATGATAAAAGTCATGCAGTATGAACTGGATGTGATACAGAACTTTTTAATGACACGAACGTAAAGCTTCGGAACTCTGTACTCACTGTTAGTAATCAAAATTTCATTACGGCAGCTATATGAAGCAAATTAAACGACTTTACAAATATCCTGAAGTTATCCAATTTTCTACAACACATTATAAAAATAAGGCACACATATTCACACAAAGCAACTTCATTGACATTTATTCCAAATGTGATGTATAATTTCATCAACAACGTTGGCTTATTCCGGAGAAAAAATATGATTATTATATTATTTCTCAACCGGCTGGGATGGTCTTCGCATGTTTTTCTCCGAGTTTCCTTGAAGTATGTTTTGAATTATATGACCCAACGCAATGTGCCATAGAAGTTTCTGATATTTACAGGCTACGAATGGAAACTTACATACCCCATATCAATAAATCACCGTCATCTGGTGATCGATAGCTCAATAAATCTGGACTGTCGCGTGGAAACAAACAGCATACCATCGTTGGCGCGGTAACCCATATCTTTAGACCAGAAAAAAATATGTTGAAGCCAGAAATATGTGCAATAAAACAATGAACACTTCGAAAGAGGCATACAATGCCAAAATAAGATCAAAGCTTATCGATTGCCCCAATGGCCCATTCGTTTTGAACTTTTGCCAATGCAATAGGTGTGCATTTCTCTTTCAGTTTATTCTCTTCCCTAACCAAAGATGATGGAAAACCGGCTACTACACCACAAGAAAAAGACAACCTTTCTGTTGGAACGTTTGCAGCAAATTCCACTTTGGATTCTCAAGGGAAGGACCCCCTGATATTGCTGCCATCGATAGTCATATGCCTGAAATTATCTTCCGTCAACGCACAATCAGGCGTATTCTGCTTGATCTCAATACCAAAAGGTCTATGGAGCCAGACGGAATACCACATGTTGGTCTCAAGGAATGTGCGCCTGAATTAACATCAGTTTTCTACAGATTGTTCACCCTTTCATACAAACTTGTTGTCTCTCGTTCCAGCTGAAAAACAGCCATCTTCGAAGTATTTGACCAAGTCTGAAACCAAAGCCTTGTTGGGAAACTTCCGTCATATGGTTTTCCGCCTCAACTTTGTCGCTCACTATTGAGTCCTCTCAGATAGATCACTCCACCTGGAGGTTGACGCAGTATCCTTCAATATGATGGCTATCAATACTGGTATTCCACAGGGATCTATCTTGGCATCAACTTTGCTTCTGGCGGAAGTGACCACGTGTACCGTCCACAGCTTTGCAGATGGTGGTACACTCGATACCGCTTTCTGATCTAGAGCCCCTATACCATCCAATGAAGCCAAAGGAGTGAGCCAGAGACAGGTTGATACAATTGATGGAGCTGTGGCAAAGATTTTGAAACGAGGATCTGATAATCTAGTAGAGTTTAATGCAACCAAAACGGAAGCTTGCGTCTTTTCCAGAAAGGCAAATCCCACAATCCCCAATATGATGATCTCAGGTACAACTATTCCTATGAAGTCTTCCATAATCATGCTCGGGATCACCACCAACAGCACTTCTCATGAGACGAATATGTGATGTCCATTGCGAAAAAGGTTTCCTTCTCGTGGATCAATAGTCACTTTCCGCTCAAGAATTCCATTGTTCTTCGCATGTAGGAATCGTTGTTTATGGCAATTACCGTATTTCCTTCGTCAGCTCTAGTGAAAATAATATCATGGTCTTTGGTTCTTTCTTCAATACTTTTCATAGTCTTAATTTCTCTGTTATCCCGGGAACTATTCCAAGTTGAACTTATTGGAAGTGAATATTCTATTTGAGCGCCAGGAATTTCTGATGATTTCAAATGAGGATTCAAATTTAGGTTGCTATTGAAACAATAACCGAGTGAAGGAGTTTCAGTATCATCGAATGTTGCTGAGGAGAAATATTTGAAACGATCGGGAAAGTTATGATCAGAATATTCATCACGTCACCTGATTCTATCGGTTCTATTACAGTTTGAGATGGCAGATTTTACATAATCTCAGATTCTTAATGTTATCCAACTTATTATATGATTATAATCCCTTAGTGTGAACAACCCGTATTCTTGTAATCCGTGAATTAGCTTTAAACTATCATAATAAGATTCTTGACCCAGTATGAATTATATATAAAAATTCTCGGGAAATAGGTCACAATAACACTTTGTTTTAACTATTCGTCTTTACGTACGTTTCGGTCTCACGACCATCATCAGAAGACTCACTATGTCTAAAAAGGGGGTTTATTAAAACTAATTATAAAACAAGCGTCCAAATCGCACAATTTAACTTCAATTAAAAGAGCCCACGCCGTCGAAACGAACAGAACCACGAATAATCGAAATTGTATCGTCAGAATTAATGTATAAAAAATTATTTTTTGTAGTAAGAATCCGCTATTCAGTAATATTATTAAAATATATGAGTGCATATTGATTGGTATTCTCACAACAAATGAGAAGAACGAAGTTATTTGTCAAGTATCTACTTTCGAAACCAGATGTGTAGGATTTATGACATGGCACTTAAGAAAGGTTTCAGACCTGTACTGGGAAATAACATTACGAATTCTTCCTAAAAACATTTTCTACACTTATAAAGACGTATGTAAGAATTTGCAAGAGATTATTTAATCAAATTAGTATAAATATGACTTAGATTTTGTGTGTCTACCCTATGATTTACAGATTTCGGGTCCCGTTTTATGTGAATCATCTCCAGGATAGATCTTTTATAATAATTGGTTTCCTTAGTTAAGATATTAACATTTTTGTAATCAAATTGATGGTTAAAATCAAAGCAATGCTTAGCAAGGGCGGTGGAATTTTCTAAGTTGTTATTTCTTGTGCTATATTTATGGCCGTACATTCTTTTTTGTAAATATTGTTTAGAGATTCCAGTATAGGTTCCATCACAATCTAAACAATTCAATTTATACACTGTGTGGGTTTGTTTATCTTTGGGTATTAACGGTTTTAGATTTGAGAAATATTTCCCAACACAGTTAGTAGGTTTATGCGCAACATTTATATCGTACTTTTTCAAACATTTTTTGATTTTCTCTGAGGTCTCCGGAATGTAAGGTAGAGTTATAAAATTGTCTGTATTACCTTTTATGTTATTTTTATTAGACGAACCATTATAGATTTTGTTTATTCTTTCTTTAATGATAGGATTGAAAAAAGTTTTTGGGTAGCCATTCAATTCTAGTGTAGTACGAACAATTTTTAAATTTTTGGGGCGGTCATCTGCGTGGGACAATTTTATCGCGCGATCTGTAAGGCTGTTTATGACACTTTTTTTATAACAAGCTGGTGCAACGGAATTGAAGTGAAGATAACGTTGAGACCATACTTCTTTAGTAAACCAGGAGGTTTTTATTTTTCCATCAGCATCATGCCTAATGTTCATATCTAGGAAATTTATGTTATTGTTTAATTCTATTTCACAAGTGAATTGAAGTTTACAGTGAAAATTGTTAAATTTATCAATTACATATTGAATTTTATCGTTGGGAACACACATAAGGCAATCGTCTACATACCGTTTAAAGAATACAGGCCGAAAATCTAATGAACTCATAACAGATTCCTCTAGGCACTCCATAACGAGGTTAGCAATGGTAGCTGAAATAGGAGATCCCATTGCCCATTGTTTAGAATGCACATACTTTCAGTATGGTGAGCAATTTTTTGGACAAATATTCGGCACAGCAATGGGATCTCCTATTTCAGCTACCATTGCTAACCTCGTTATGGAGTGCCTAGAGGAATCTGTTATGAGTTCATTAGATTTTCGGCCTGTATTCTTTAAACGGTATGTAGACGATTGCCTTATGTGTGTTCCCAACGATAAAATTCAATATGTAATTGATAAATTTAACAATTTTCACTGTAAACTTCAATTCACTTGTGAAATAGAATTAAACAATAACATAAATTTCCTAGATATGAACATTAGGCATGATGCTGATGGAAAAATAAAAACCTCCTGGTTTACTAAAGAAGTATGGTCTCAACGTTATCTTCACTTCAATTCCGTTGCACCAGCTTGTTATAAAAAAAGTGTCATAAACAGCCTTACAGATCGCGCGATAAAATTGTCCCACGCAGATGACCGCCCCAAAAATTTAAAAATTGTTCGTACTACACTAGAATTGAATGGCTACCCAAAAACTTTTTTCAATCCTATCATTAAAGAAAGAATAAACAAAATCTATAATGGTTCGTCTAATAAAAATAACATAAAAGGTAATACAGACAATTTTATAACTCTACCTTACATTCCGGAGACCTCAGAGAAAATCAAAAAATGTTTGAAAAAGTACGATATAAATGTTGCGCATAAACCTACTAACTGTGTTGGGAAATATTTCTCAAATCTAAAACCGTTAATACCCAAAGATAAACAAACCCACACAGTGTATAAATTGAATTGTTTAGATTGTGATGGAACCTATACTGGAATCTCTAAACAATATTTACAAAAAAGAATGTACGGCCATAAATATAGCACAAGAAATAACAACTTAGAAAATTCCACCGCCCTTGCTAAGCATTGCTTTGATTTTAACCATCAATTTGATTACAAAAATGTTAATATCTTAACTAAGGAAACCAATTATTATAAAAGATCTATCCTGGAGATGATTCACATAAAACGGGACCCGAAATCTGTAAATCATAGGGTAGACACACAAAATCTAAGTCATATTTATACTAATTTGATTAAATAATCTCTTGCAAATTCTTACATACGTCTTTATAAGTGTAGAAAATGTTTTTAGGAAGAATTCGTAATGTTATTTCCCAGTACAGGTCTGAAACCTTTCTTAAGTGCCATGTCATAAATCCTACACATCTGGTTTCGAAAGTAGATACTTGACAAATAACTTCGTTCTTCTCATTTGTTGTGAGAATACCAATCAATATGCACTCATATATTTTAATAATATTACTGAATAGCGGATACTTACTACAAAAAATAATTTTTTATACATTAATTCTGACGATACAATTTCGATTATTCGTGGTTCTGTTCGTTTCGACGGCGTGGGCTCTTTTAATTGAAGTTAAATTGTGCGATTTGGACGCTTGTTTTATAATTAGTTTTAATAAACCCCCTTTTTAGACATAGTGAGTCTTCTGATGATGGTCGTGAGACCGAAACGTACGTAAAGACGAATAGTTAAAACAAAGTGTTATTGTGACCTATTTCCCGAGAATTTTTATATATAATACTTTAAACTATCTGAATTTCCAACATTGAGTCAGCCGCCTTGGTAATTTTTTCTTGTATAAATAGCTAGCAATACCATTGTAAGATTGAGTATCATTATTCAACCTGAGAAGCCACTGTGTGGCGAAACGTGTTTTCTTAATAAAAGTTAATTTTTGAAATTTTTCTACAGTGCTTCTTCATTCAGTGTAGTGTTAATTTGTAATATCAATTAGTTTCCTTGAGGTTTTCTATTTGGTTCTGAAGCAATAGATCAATGCAACGCATGTTATCATGGGTCTTAAGACTGCCATGTACAACTGTGGGGCAGTGTTCGAGATTTTAGAAAGATTCTCTGGTAATTTGCGACATCGATTCTTTAGAAATAATGATCCCCCTTTGCTCATAATTTCCAAATACACTGTATATTGAAGATACAGAGGAATAGCTCATAAAATGATTCCATAATTCATTATTGGACTAAAACTCTTGGCGGAATTCTCATCTAAGTGGCATAAATATTACGAGAATGAGATTATAAATAAATGAAATAAATAAACTGAAAAGTTGCGCAGCAGGTACTTTGTTCCAACTGTAATTGCTGGGAATAACTACAAACTCTTTAAAAGTTTTGATTAATACCCGCAGTTCATTATTATCTCGACATTCACGATGTTATATTACTTTGGATATAGTGGTGGAACTGCTATGGCTTTTAAATCGCTTCTGCTTACAATTTACTCCCAAACAATCTTGATATGAGGAATCATTTCCATAGATATGGAGCCTGAAATTGTATTATTACCAAAGGTGCAGTCTTTCTAGCAGGGTCAAAGGGAATAGTTCCTCAGCTTGTTTCGTAGTTTAGCTCTTATCCCCAATATTAGTTGTTGAACGAACTAATCATCGAAAGCCTGGAGAATCAGAATAATTTCGAAACCAATTATCATGAAATATCTATCCTGGAGATAATTCACACAAAACGTGATAGTAAATTGAAGAATAGTAGAACCAATGTACAATCGTTGAGTACAAATCATAGATATTCAATTCATTAACAATTAGATAGAATTGATTTCAAATTCATGTTACAGGGGGTTTGAGGGGTTGCTGACTATGAATGCAAAATCTGAACATTTAGAATGGCTGCTACAAAATACATTTTGCAGCGTAACTGTTGATTTTAGAAAGAAAAATTTTGGGAGTCACTACTCATGTAATAGCACTTATCAAATATACTCAAGCCGACCTGTTGTATACCACCACACTGTATATCTAAAATTGCTATTTGCAACCAGGCTTTTGGTTTTAGAGGAAAATTTCAAAATACAGAAGGTGTTCCAAATTCAAGATTTTGTAGGAGTTGACTATCTTCAATATCACTTACAACCCCACTTCACTTACCCCCACTCCGAATATATTAAATTGCATTTTGTGACCAGGCTATTGCTTTTAGGCAAAGGGGTGCCAAAACAAAGCATATTCTTCAAAAATATTTTTCATGTGTTTTTATATAACATTTCTTATTTTGATGCATAATTCCTGCTTATTAACCTACGAAGTAGAGATGTTCTAATGGTGAAAAGGAGTTGAAAAGTGACCATACAAATATACTTATATTATGTAAAATTCAACTTTTTGTTTTCGGATAATTTTGCTAAACTCCAATGGCCTGGCCGTAAAATGCAATTCAATATATACGGGGTGGGGGTAAATGGAGGGGGTGGCAAGTGACATTTAAAATAGTCGATTGCTACAAAAACCCGGAATTTGGAACACTGTTCGTATGAAATTTTCCTCTAAAACCAAAAGCCGGCAACTGGCAATTTTAAATATGCAGTGTAGGTGTAACTAACGGGTCGGGTAAGGGGTAGTTGATGTGTAGTATTATATGAGTGATAAAAATAAGGTATTCTTATACGAAACTGAATTCTCAACACTTCTTGAGATTTGATGTTTTTCACAAGGCTTATTTCATAAATAGAATCATACATTCATCTTGTCCGAGCTTATAACGAGTTTAGTATTGAATTAGTTTCAAAATCCTACACCTAGTTCAGAAATGTATAAAATGAAATTATAGATAATTAATTCAGCTCATTTGTAATGCTGGATGAAATACAACGTACTTACCATTTCATTCGTATCGATGGATAAAAGAACTTTGAAGTTTGGTTCAAAGCTAACGACTTTTACCTTCTGTAGACAACAAACTGAAAACAGCATATTTGATAATATGTCTAATTACCTACTGTTGGATTATTATTGAATACACAATGATGATTATCCTAACAAGAAATTCAGTTGATAGTTACCCATTTAATATTCACTTTCAGAGAAAGGATAATTTCATTATAAAAACATAAGTTCTTTGAAACATACTCTTTAGTGTCTATGATGAATGTTTATTCTCTGTGTTATTTTCAAGTTTCTGGAAGTCATCAATCTACATCATTTGGAAACATTCAAATTACTGATTCTGATTGAGATTCATCCGGTTGTAGTAAAGTAGAACAAGCCTTGTTCTGTTGTTTGGAGGTTTCTTCTGGGATATATAATTGAAGGCACTGAATCTTCACACTTCGATGACGCCACTTGAATCTTGAAATAATAGTAATTTCGAACGGTTTTGTAGCTGAAATATATGCGTGTGTTATATATCTATTACCAGAAAGAAAAAGGTTAATATTACGGTTGAATAAAATATTATAATTCCATTTGAAAAATAGAAGATGGATGTCAAAAATATCACTCGCAGCTGGGTTACCTCGCCCAAATATAATACAGTTCTTATTTACACCAATTCAAAGTGATCTACTTGTCAGCCGAAAGGTCCTCAGTACCTTAATAGTATTTTCATTGGATAAGAGGTATTATTTCTTCTCTTCAATAGTGTTATAATAATATATCCACAGTGTGACCTCTTTTATGGTTATTATAAGTATACTACGTATATTGAGGGAAGTAAAAATAAGTTTCAAATGAGTAAATCAATAACATTTTCCAATCATTCCACTGTTGCATTGATTCTACCTACACCACGATAGTTTGGATTATCAAAAGGGGTGATAATTGTCAGTGTATGAACTCATAATACTCAAATGAAATTAGCCACAATGATTAATTCACGACGAGAACCATGAATTTGAATGAATATCATACTGTTAGATTGTTCTATTTGAAGAGAATGGACTGGATTGTGATTTTGATTTCTTTCGAATATACTTCACCAAAAAGTACCTTATTCTCTTCAATATTATATGAAGACGAAAAGAGGGAAAATGATATCTTAGATGTTAACGTCGAGGAGCAGAATATTAATATTGAATCCGCCTGTGAGATTCACCCTTTTAAATAATTTGTGAATCTAAAAACAGATTATGAAAATGACAAAGTTAAGCTCGAAATGGACTACCTTGAAATGCTAATTACACTCAAGTTTAATCTTGAATTATGTAATATCTTGGCTGGTTGCTGTAATTGAAGTAGCTACATAAAACTTGGAGAGACAAACATTACGTAGGGATTTATCTAGCGGGTTGCTCCATCTAAATAATGAGAACATTCTATAGTGACACATTTCTTCCAAAACAGATAGGAACAATCTTCCGTCTATATCGTCTTTGATAAATACATGAAATAGGTAGGATGAAAATAAAAAAGAACTGGTAATGGCGTCGGCTTCGGCGCAAGCCGAATTTCAAAATTTAAAAGCATGACATTACAGATGATTTAAATTTACGTGATCTGGTGATCTATATGATTTGGCCGTCCGTCACGGACGTTGTTGACTGTTATTTATTGTACCGGTTATCTTAAATAGTAGACTTCCGTGGATAGCTAATCTTGAAAAATCTTAGCTGAACTGTAACAGTTCAAGCCTCAAGCGTGCCCTAAAGATATCTCCTGTAATGGTTGGCGAAACGTTGGCATCAAGTCGAGATATTGTGACGCGGAATCCATTTGGAAGCCACGATTTTTCAAAATGTACCGGTTGCTGAATGTTACCAGATGTTTTGTTATGGGGATCTTTAATTTGTCTCAGATTGATATTTCCATTATAAGGATCAGTGGAACTAACCATCGATCGGAGAGCTGTTTGTCACGTAAATGTTACCTTCGTGATTATATGACCAGTCAGGAATGTAAAAATATGCCGAATGCCCTTACCTCCTGTGAAGCTTTTAATTTCGAAAAGTCCGTTCTTAGCGGGTGTCTACGTCGAATAAAAAATCCAGCTGCCACATTTCAAGCTGGTGGCCAGATAGTTCCAGAGATTCCGTAAAGACCGAGACAATCACTCAGTATATCTGTGATATTTCTCTCTCACATATATGTACCCGTAGAAACAGTCGATGCGTCGGTTCCGCCGCCGCGATATCATTCCCAAGTTTCAAGACATTAATGAGTTGGAACAGTTGAAGGAGTGGAAAGTGGTCATGTGAAATTGTATTTGAATTGGCGAATATGTCACGTCGGGATGGTATTATAACCAAAGACTCTGCAGGCTGGGGCGATCCGAAGTCCAAGGAACATTCAAAGGTGAGCTTGCCTAGCTGCCACGTGATCTATTAGAATAACCTCAACAGCTTCTTCAGAAATCTTCCTGAAAATACCGTCACTGCACTGGCCAGAAGGCAAGCGCACATGAGCAAATTGCATGGTAAGATGTACAACGAGCTATACAATGAGTTGGAAACCGACGCCATAATGAGGATACCATCTGAGATGCTTTCCAAGTATAACTTTGAGGGGAACTTCAAAATAGTCATAACACGCGAGGAGGCATGGAAGAGAAGACTTCTAATAAATGCAGGAATGGCCCGTTCCACAGACGGCTTATAAATCGAGGAAGGTGCAGGAGCAGAAATATATATATAGTCAAGTTAAGAAGAATTTTACGGGAAAACAACGCTTCGAACTTGTCTGGACATACTTAGAAACCCTACGAAGAGTTAGGCAGTCAAAACAGACATTATTTAGCCTAGATACCAGGCCTTACAGGCTACAAAAACTACGAAGAGGCTGATTCACTGGCCCAAGAAGGAGCACGTAGGGCTGTCATTGGTCCAAAAGCGAAAGCGCTGTGCAAAACATATAATAGTACTTGGCTGGGAATTCAATCTCGAGAATGGTGGAACAGGCACCGGGAATGAGGCAGTCCAAAGAGTTCATTAGAAAACCATCGCCAAAATCCACGGAGTACCTACTAAGCCAAAATAGAAGATCAACCAGAATCATGGTTGAGCTCCTGACAGGGCATTGTAGACTCAACAACCACATGTACAACATCGGATTGGCCGATACAATCCTATGCAGATCCTGCCAAGAAGACGAGGAGACCTTGTTGATACATTTAGTTTGATCATGTAATCCATGTTTATGACTAACGTTCTTTTGTAATTAATTTAGATTGACTGTCTGTCAGAATTGATAATAAAAAATACTTTGAATCTGATCTCTTCTCACTGAATATTAACTGGTTATGGGCCCAGAGGAAAATTTAGACAGGTATGGTATTAATCCTTTCCGAGGCTTGGACTTTAGTACATGGAAGTTTCGAGTAGAAACAATTCTAGAGGAACATGATGTTTTGAAATGTCTTACCGAACTTCGGCCAGAACAAGAAGATGATAAGAAGGTATTTGATAGAAAAGACAGTAAAGCAAAGTCAATAATAATACAGTGTGTTGCTGATACGCATTTAGAGTATGTTCGAGAGGGATCTACAGCAAAAGAAAAATGGGATAAGCTTGTGTATACATTTGAAAGAAAAGGAGTTTCTAATAGACTGTATCTTTTGAGAAATTTACTGACAATGAAATATGAAGAAGGGATGTCAATGGAAACTCATTTGGTGAAATTCGATGATATTGTGCGTCAAATTAAATCAGCTGAAGGAAAATTGGAGGAAGAAATGATAGCTTGTATTTTACTACTGACACTACCAGAATCATATAATATAGTTGTCACTGCTATTGAAACTCTATCAAATGACAAGATTACTACTGATTTTGTGAAGGGACGGCTTTTGGATGAGGAAACTAAAAGACGACATGTGATTGTTCATGGTGACAATCATGGTACTGCATTTGGCTCCAAGCTACAAAATAGAAGGAATGAAGTACGTTGTTTTGGATGCAATGAAGTAGGACATTTTCGAAATGAATGTCCTAATAGACTAAAGAATCGTTTTTTTAGAAAACAACCTTGGCAAAGGAAGAAGCAAGGTCATATGTCCAAAGATGCTGAATCAGAAGAGGATATAGAAGCTATAGCATTCATGACGAACGGAGGATGTTCAACGAATAATTCAAGAAAGTTATCATGGTGTGTAGACTCGGGAGCATCCGATCATCTTGTAAATGATATGGATTTACTGAAGGGAGTACGGGAATTGAAAACTTCTTTGAAAATAGGTGTAGTTGGTCAAGATTTAGAAGGTACACATGTCGGATATGTGAGAGTATCAAATAATGTTAGAGGTGTTAAACGTATTTGTACCATCAATAATGTAATTTATGTACCTAAAATGGTTTCAAGGTAGTATTCAATAATAATGTAGTCAGCATATTGAAAGATAATGTAGTTGTGGTAAGTGGCTTCAAAAATAACACCCTATATGAAGTAATCTTTGATGTTGATATAGATTTGAATGAAGTTTATATTGCTGAAAATAATAGTTATGATATATGGCATCAACGGCTTGGTCATTTGAATGAACAGTATATCAGAAAATTGGAAAACATGGTAGAAAGTTTCAAACTGAATGGTTTGACTGAAAGAAAATTCTGTGAGAGTTGTGTGAATGCTAAACAACATAAATTGCCATATGAAGGTCATAGAACAAGAGCAACAAGACCTCTAGAAATTGTACATACAGATGTATGTGGTCCAATAACGCCATCTACATGGGATAATAAACGATATTTTTTGACATTTCTTGATGATTTTTCTCATTTCTGCTTGACATATTTATTGTCTTCAAAGTCTGAGGTATTTGGATATTTTAAATCATTCAAAAATATGACACAGGCATATTTAGGAAAATCAATTTTGAAATTGAGTTGTGATAATGGTGGAGAATATGTTTCTAAAGAGTTTAGAGATTTTTGTGATTCGAATGGAATCATTATTGATTATACTGTACCATATTCTCCAGAACAAAATGGTCATGCTGAAAGACTGAATAGGTCTTTAGTTGAAAAGGCACGTTCTATGATAATTGGTGCAAATATGAATAAACGTTTTTGGGGTGAAGCAGTCAGAACATCAGCATATTTGTTGAATAGATCTCCCACAACAGCTATAAAATCTCAAACACCATTTGAAATATGGAATGGTAAGAAACCAAATCTATCAAATTTACGTATATTTGGTTGTAAGGCATATCTTCACAAACCTAAACCATTTCAAAACAGCAAATTTGATAAGAAGAGTTTGAAATGTATTATGATTGGTTATGCTCCAAACGGATACAGATTGTGGGATTGTGAGAATGAATGTGTGAAGATTGGAAGAGATGTGATATTTGATGAATCAATGGAATGCATGAAAAATTTTGAAACATATCCTCTGGTTGTTGTTGAAAATGAAGAAAATGACTTTCATCCTGTGAGTAATGAAGACAAAACTGAATCCGAAGAAATGACTATGTGTGACATTCAGAGCGATGAGAATGTTTGCAGAAAATCTTTAGTAAATCAAGGTTATAGGGACTTCAAAGAAGACTACAATCATTCTGGATCATCAGAACGCATATCCCGAATTTGAAAATCTTTGTGGCATAAAGATTTTGAAATGAACTCACATTTTGTTCCATCGTGTGAAAATGATCTTCCATTTTCTGAAGATTCAGTAATATTTGCATTTTCAGCTGAAGAATTTGTTAATAATGTACCATTGTCTTATGATGGAGTGAAAAGTCATCCATGTCGGAAAAAGTGGGAGTCTGCGATGAATGAAGAATTAGTTTTTGTAGACAATATTCTTCTAGTGGGCAACTCTACTGAGAAAATGAATAAAATAAAAAATATTCTCAACAAAGAGTTCAAAATAAAGTGTTTGGAAAACATTGATATTTTTCTGGGAATTAAAATCATTTATGATAGAGATAATCAATTAATTAAGTTGAATCAAAGTCATTACATTTCCAAACTACACCAAAAATTCAATATGAAGAATTGTAATGCTGCAAAAACTCCAATAGAGGTCAATTTGAAATTTGAAAATGAAATAAGACCATTAACAAAATATCCTTTGAAAGAAGTTATAGGATGTTTAATGTATTTAATGGTGAATTCAAGACCTGATCTATGTTACGCCGTCAATTTCCTCAGTCGTTTCCAATCGAAGGCATCAGATCTACATTGGTCTCATTTGAAAAGGGTTTTACGGTACCTTAAATTTTCGAAAGATCTTAGTCTTATTTTCAGCAAACAGAAATATAATATATTGGAAGGTTTTCGTGATGTTGATTTTGCAAATGGTCTGCAAGATCGGAAGTCTACATCTGAATATATTTAGAAATGTTTCGGTTCTACTGTTTCTTGGTCTACCAGAAGGCAATCAACAGTTGCACTTTCAACTGCCGAAGCAGAATATAATGCTCTTGCAGCAGCAGTGAGTGAATGTTTTTGGTTAAGAGGATTGTTGAATGAAATGAATATTGTATTAACTGAAGCAACAAAACTTTATGAAAATAATCAGTCATGTATTAAAATTGCTACTGAACATAGAAAACATCAAAGATTGAAACATATAGATGTGAAATATAATTTCATTCGAGAAGCACTAGATTCTGGCCAAATTATGTTGAAATATATTTCATCGCAAGAACAACTTGCTGACATTTTTACTAAAGGACTGTCTTTACATTTATTTAAAGACGTTTTATTCAAGTTGGGTTTGTCATAAATATGGATTAAGTGGGAGTGTTGATACATTTAGTTTGATCATGTAATCCATGTTTATAACTAACGTTCTTTTGTAATTAATTTAGATTGACTGTCTGTCAGAATTGATAATAAAAAATACTTTGAATCTGATCTCTTCTCACTGAATATTAACTGACCTCACTACACATACTGCGCTACTGCGAAGGCCTGACAATGCTAAGGTTCTCAACGACAGGGAAGGAAAAACCACAATAAACCTGTCATTATATGGAGGACCATAGGTCTGGCTTATGGAGTGTAGTAATACAGACGGGTCTAGACAGGGAATAACATAATGAGAGGACATACACAATATATCTGCAAAGTTTGCGCTGGTGTGGCTCCTAGGCCATAAGCTATATACAATAATAATCTATTATTCCTCGGTCTATCACTGACTTTGTGTCACTGTCAATGTCTCAGCTATCTGTCATGAAAACGTTACCTGGAGACTTTATAGGGGATTATATGTGGTCTATTATAGACAGTTTGAACTGTGATAATAATCCATCGATCATTGAAGGACAAGAAAATTTCCCAGCCTAAACGTTTACTATTGGAAACTGAGCCTTCCCTGAAGTATTTGAATATTCTTGTATCATCGTATTTGTCACCTAATTGGTTGGTTACCTCTGATATGTCGTAATGTCTATTACGTTTTCACTAGGACAAGAAACCTGTAATACAATATTCACAATAAATCGATTTTAGCGAATTTTGTACAGCGATTGTCGACAAATTTTAGAGCTCGGAGTCATATCGCTTCATTCATATCTGATAAAGAGAGCTTTTATCGTTGCAATAAGTATATTAGGATCTGATTGGATGCTAAAAGCAGCCGCTCCCTTTGGAATCGTTCCCTCTTTCAACGTGACATTCATGTAGCATGATATAGATATATAACATGAACTTTCTCCAGTCGTCGGAGAAGTAAGAATATTATGAATCTTCGGAACTGAAATGATGCTCAATAAGATGATAATATGAATGTGATTTTATTTGATACATCCGATATTATCGGAGACAATGTGATATTGATAATGTTATCGGCAATGACCTATGAATAGAAACGGTAGAGTTTGAATATTGAATGTATGGAAATCAATCTCGAATGATACCAAGTAATAATGTAGCCATTATCCATCACCAATTGAAATTGAGGAATTGAAGTATATTTGAATAAAATTCATTAAATGAGACACTTATTCATAAAGTAGATTAGATAATCTCTACTATTCCATATTAGCTTTATACTACACATAAAATTCCGATTGTGGCTGCAAATACTTATAGGCTATAAGAGCTTACTTTGTTTATAGTTAGGTATTATGTTCTATTTAAACTTATTGACGACTTGCATTGAATCATTTGTTTCCTCGAAGAAGTACATATATATTTATTTTATGATTAGAATTGTCCTTAACTTTGTACTATTCTATTATAACAAGAAAATTAAGATAGAATGAATACTTTCAATTTTTCCTTATATCTCTTATATATATTCGTGACTATAGTTTCATTAACTAGTGTGTCATCTTCAGAACGATTAAAAAATATGGATAAACGTAAGACATAGCAGAGTTCACACCATGGATGCACTATAACACTATAAATAAGAAACAATCATTCCTATCCATTAGAAAAACTAATGAAGTACTGAGGACCTTCTAGCTGATAACAGGTAATTTATTTGAATGCAATGTAATGGATAGGTAATAAGGGTACATCTTCGATAAGTTCCAAATTAAGCGTATCGAAATCAATGTGTAAGGATAAGGAGAGATAAGTATTTACAGCTTAAGATAGAGTTATCATGAGCAAAAGGGAATATAATCTTAGAATCATAATTAATGATCGCAGAAGTTAATATTAGACAGTTCTGAATTAGTTCTATGTTATGGAGCGTTGTCACATGTCAATCATAAACGCGATTGAACTTGGCACCTGGCAATCTCGGGTTATTATATGGTGATACCATCGACATATACATATGGACTGCGCGTGGCAATGATAAGCGCGGCTAGTGCAGGCGAGAGAGAGGGAGAAGGAAAAGGCCGGCTCGGGACGTAAACATACTAGCTACAGTACGCAGCAGCCAATAGAAACGCGATAGAGCCGGCCTCTTCGTTTTCCCTCTCTCTCGCCTGCATTAGCCGCGCTTATCATTGCCACGCGCAGTCCATATGTATATGTCGATGGGTGATACCTGCCATAACTTCACAGTTTATCATAGCAATTTTTGAGAGGGAAAATTGTTCTAATTCAATTCTTCGAAATGGAAATTATTCGACAGGATATTTATTCGGAATTAGGATGTTTCGAATGGCCAATTTAAGGATCACAATAGATTTTATTATATCTTCACCCTCTTGCGTTTCAACTGTTTTTGTATCCAGTATTCTGTTAGGTAAGATTTAGCATATGTATTGAATAAATTTCTTCATTTTAAGACCGTGCTGCTTTCTTATAATCCTCAGTACAATCAACTTATTTCTGTATCCGTGGTCTTGTGATAAAATTGTATTACAACAATTTTCATTTCGAATGATTCAATTCAAACAATATTCCATACTACAATTGTTTTCGAATAAATTTCATAGATTCCTTTCAGCTACCAAGTAGCTATCATCAGAGTTAACCAAATTAGTAAGCAACATGTACTTGTTTAAATACTATTTGTAATTGGTAGGATATATACGGGATTACCCTCAGTGGGAGACAAATATGAATTCATTAAATTTCATTTTTGCTTATACTTTCCATCCCTTAGGTACTACCTAGATATTTGTCATTACTGTGTCAGAGTAATAAAATTTCTTGAGAAATGGTATAACCTGTATTCTGGATATGTTCGGTTACCGCGGATCTTTCACCATTATTTTTCTTTACATGGGCAAAATGTTTTCTGTACCAAGTAGGAATATTCTTTCTAGTTTTGCCCACATTTTGTCATTTATTGTCGTGTTCAGAATGGTATGTAGGCCACTAGAAAAACTATTCTAACCCAGTATGAAGAACATTTTGCCCATATGAAGGAAAATAATGTTGAAAAATCTGCTCTAGCCGAACATATTTTAAATATAGGTAACAGGATTATAGGGATGAATAAACGTAGAACATTGGACCATAGGCGGGATTCGTACACACGTTCCTGGATGTTTAGTCCAGCGTGTTTACCAATTATACCACTTCGGTCCGGTCAGAGTCTTATTCATGTAAATATAAAAGTCTGAAAAAATAGTAGATCTTTGATGATCACAATGCGATTCGATGCTACGTTATAGATCAAGATCAATTCACGCACATTCATCTCAATTTCAATCGTTTTGAATTGAGTAGTGTAGGTTTGAGTATTACTATAGTTGGCAATAACTCTGACAGTACTCATTTATTGACAGCTTCCCGGTTCATATGTAATTCAATAGAACTGACTGAAAAATGTTCTGGGTGAACAAGTTTGAGGTTTCTTTGCCTAAGTGGCCACAATTTCATGTAAGTATATCAAGAGCTATAGAATTAAATTTTCTGAATTAGTGATTCAGTTGAAAAAAGAAAAACAGAGGCTGCTTTGAGATATTATTGGTTAATGAATGAATGAATTGTTTTCCTGTTCTAGGAATTATTATCATTATTGAATTAAATTTTGTTGGAATTGTTTACTATATAATCTAAGCTATATTCACATCCAAGATTCCTTTGAGATCTTTGTGAAGGATAATTTATTTGCTCCTGAAGAACTGTAATATAATTCGCATAGTATGTATGATGCATTAATTGATCAATTGAATATTGTGAACACAATGTATTATCAAAACAAATTAATATATTATTATTATCATAACTATAGTGATGGTATTTTAAAGAGCTAGTTTCATTAGGCATCCTTTATGATTTTAAGCATAGATGTTTGGGCAGCGGCCGCGGAGTGGCAGTTTCTCAAAAAACGAGTGCGCTAGAATTTCTGAGTTTTTATACTATTTTTTCCTATTTCGCGTTTACAAAATGCATTCATATATTGCAGATATTAAAAAAAAATTGCAAATTGTGGGTTGCAAATGGATACTATCCAAATTTTCCATACATTTAATCACTATCAAAAGTGAATAAATATGTATATTTCGAAACATGATGTATTCGCATGGGTATTGTATTTGACATAAATCTGATTTATGACAATCGAAATAAAATGAATATGAGAAAAGAAATGTTTAATATCGTCCAGGTATTGAAAAAAATATATCACAAATACAATATAGAACAGCCGATAACAAACGCTGCCAACTGAATTTATAACATTCTACAGAGTTCAAGGGTGCGATGAATTTTTTTCGCATTTTCGTTTGTCAAGTGGATAACGCCGTTGATGTTTGCAAAGAAGACTGTTTTAATGTTGGTATCCCTGTACGCGGCAGAACTCTAGCGTAAGTTCGGTATAGCAGGCAATCCCCGAGGTGCGTTATTACTGTATTAACTGGCGTTGCTGCTCGGGGTAGTTCCGACTTATCTCAGCTGTCGCAGTCTCATTCTTTAATATTTATACCCTTACAGGACTACTACACAGAGCAAGTTTCCATTTCACTAACTTCACATTTTATATGAAGTTACGTTATACCGAGAAATTACACGAAACTTTGAACATTTGTTACAATAAACAGCATCTATTGAACTCTGTACCATGGAAACTCTGCTTAGTTTATGACAATTACTACACTTCCACAAATTATGTGAATCAGAAAACAGTGATTGAGGGTTCTTATAGCAATAGCAATAATAAAGTTCACCAATAACTGTCGACTGCAGTTAGCCGCGAAAAATATTAAATCTTGAAACCCGTCTATAGTCAAACAGGTCCATGCAATAAATCAAATTCTTGCTTTATATGTAAATTCTTGGGGAATAGTATATATTAATACTTATATATACTATTCTGTCGACTTTTTACGTTTCGGTTTCCCAACCACCATCAGAAGAAGTTTAAAAACTAGTTCATCAACTAAAAAGCGGCATTTCTCTAAAAAAAATTACAACCAAGGGTGTTTATCGCATTAATTCCAAATAAAAATTCCGCTCAAAGGGAGAGATAGTGAAACCAAGAACAGCTCAAACATGACTTATGTGGTCATGCACCGAGAGCTATATGACATTGCACCTCGTTGACACGGAAATCCCAAAGCTATATGGACACACAGCATGGAGGAAGATCTGCCGCGACAGTGCAACAACAACATCACTGAATGTGGGGGCTTGCCTTAACCGGCCGGCCAAATGGGTGGGAGCCACAATAAGAATCCTCTCAAGCCAAGGTGGAACAGTATATGCCAATGGCTGCGTGGTGAAGGGGAAGCTTTATCATGAATATTAGGACTTTGGAGACCTGCAGACCTCCTTCCCTGCAAGCAAGGCTCTGTAGGAGTCGACCTTCTAGTTTCCTAGCTATTAGTGAGTTCAACTACGGAAACAGAAAACGTGGCATCCGTCCAGAAGGGAAACCTTCTTCCTCTGATGTGTGACTACCTCACAAGAAAGGGGTTAAGGAAAATAAGAAATCAAGGGAAAAGAGGGCGACAGGGAGCAATCTTGCTCCCTCCAAATCCCACCATTCCTCATCCTCTACTACGTGAACCGGGTCAACCCTGGGTTAGAAAAGATCAGTTGAGGCGTGGAATCAGCGGTGTTGGAGTCAGGTGGCATCTGCGGTACCTCAAACAAGGGCTTATAGCTGAGAAAGCGGGGAAAACAGCAGTAGAGTATAAAGCTCAGGGGACAGGCACAGAGGTCCAATCTCAAAACAAGAAACGGAAGCTGAATAAGACAAACATCATTCCGCAAAAACAAGAATTGAAGGAAAGGGAGGCGGGCAAAGGCACCACCACCACCTCTACGGAAGGCAGCTACGCAGCTGCCTTGTAGACAGAAGATCCTCATCCTCCTCAGAGCGTTCCCTGAGACTACCCTCAGTGCAAACGATCAACCACGATTGAAGGAGGCAATATTGGAAGAAATGTGTATTGTATGGGAGCATAAGCTCCAATTCGGGAAAATCAATTCCCACTCAGGCTTGATCCTGATCATCTGGAAGAGAGTAGAACCTACGATGTGCGGGAGATGACACAACGTGACAATGTTCAACCCTAGAAGCTAAATGATAGAGGAAGAAAAGCTTCTACAGCTCATAGAAGCACAAAACGAAGGATTGAGGATATCCCAATGGAAGATCTTCAAACTAAAAGTAGAGGTCACTGGCCAAATCTTGAGGGCAGGAAAAGACCGACTATCCTGCCAAAAAATCAAGAACAACTGGTACACCATACATTATCGGCTTGGAAAACTCCCCGTACTTATCCTACGGAGAGAAAATGAAGATTAAATGAAGGAAGTTACTCCCGGTATGCTTAAAGGAGATGATGTGGGGACTATAAATGACACATACATCTCCAACATCTACGGCGGAGAATCATCCTGCGGAAACACAATAATGGAGGTTGAAGGAGAAGGAGAGGACAACACTCTCACCGGTGGGGATGATACCCTCATAGAAAACCATTAGATAGGTGAGATTGCGAGCATAGATATCACCCAGCTGAATATTCATCATGCCAAGGATGCCTCGGCAGTGAGTTCCTGAATGTTGACCAAGAATCAGCTAGGGTTCGCGGTGATTCAAGAACCTTGGGTCTAAAGGGATCGGGTGAGAAGCCTCACCTGTCGAGATTCCAGAGTAATATATCACTCTAGTTATATCACATCATTGTTCTACCCATCGCCGATGAATTCTGATATTGAAAGTATGACTCATGAATCAATATTGAACAATCCTTATATTCATTCACGTTCTACCGACGGCCAAATACTGAATTGTTCATTAGAAACATCTGAGAAAACATAATCACTAAAAAGTTCAGATTTCAGTTTCGTTGAATTTCCGCGAAATTTATTTTAATCTGCGAAGCACTTTCCAAGGCAAAGACAAGTAGAACACAAGGTTCACGAAATGCGTTATTTCCAAATTATGCACGAAATGAGATGCGCGGGTGTGCGACACAGCTTTCAAGTCTCACTAAGTCTAAATCCCTTTCAAGGTGCTCCAAGATTTGGCTAATTGTGTGAACAAAGCCGAAATGCGTTTATTAAAACATGAAGGCCCTCGTTGCTACTTCTCGTACTATTCCCTAGACTTGCAGCTTGTGTCACTCTATTGTCTCCTGTTGAGACATAGATTCTCTTTCAAATCTGCTGGAATTTAATAACGAACTCTATAGACAAGATGAACCAGTGGGTAACATTCGATATTACTTATGATTGATTGATCAAACCTTGTTGTATCTTAAATATTCCCACAATGAATGTAAAATTTTGATATCAAAATTCTGGCAAAACCGCATACAAATCCCGTATTAAAATCCGAAATAGAAAAAGCTTTTGATCTTTGCGTTAGCCAAAATTATTGTCAATTTAATAACGAGTTTTTCACACAAAATAATTAGCTATGAGATGGTTTAGATATGTAGATGATCTTTCATCCTTCTTCAAGGGTACATCATGACAATTGAATGTTTTCTTTTCCTTCATCAATAATATTCAACCTGACATTAAGTTCACTCTAGAAACTGAGAAAGATAACAAAATAAATTTCCTATAACTAAGCCTCACGCACCATAATAATATCATTACTTTCAAAATTAATAAAAAACGTATATTCACAAATGCAACTATTGTCAAATCATATTCAAGTCTCCGTAGTCATAGATTAGCAGCATATAACTCGATGATACATAGAGCCTTTCCACTTCTAGTGGCCGAAAAAAGCAAATATTTCAGAGCCTAACGAGACTCTGTCCCCCCCTCCCCCCGTTTTTGAGGATGCTGAATACGATGGCGGTGGTTTAAACTGTTTCTGAGTTGACCGTCACCCCCGAACGGCCGAAAACAACCCCCAAAAAGGGTGAAACGCGGATATACCAACATATTCCGAGATAAACCGCGTCACCTCCCGTTTTCGAGGATGCTGAACACGATGCCGGTACTTAGGAATTTCTCCAAGTCAACCCCACTCCTTAAATAGTCAAAAACAGCCCCCGAAAGGGGCGAAACTCGGATATACCGACATATTTTGATAAAAACCACATCACCTTCCGTTTTCGAGGATGCTGAACACGATGCCGGTACTTTGGAATTTTTCCGAGTCAACCCCACCCTTTAAACGGCAAAAACAACCCCCGAAAGGGGTGAAAAAAATGTTTCACATGGATATATAGTGGATATGTAGTTATAAGCGTCAATGAAACAGTTTTATATTTGTATATATAGTTAATAAGTAATTGTACGCGTGAAATAAAAACGTTTATGATTTAATAAAATAAAATATGTGAAATTGTACCACTGATTCCATACAGGAGATTTTCTCACCTAAAAACCACCAAATGACCTAGCCAGACACGATTTATACGCCTATTTTTCAGGGTGAACAGTCAGTCAACAAATGTGGAAACATCATCCGGTGTATATTCAATGATTTGTTATACATTTTCTCTTATCGGATTTTTCATATCCACTTCATAAATTCAGGGTATCAAAGGGGTAGTTGTTGTCCGTTTCAGCGGTTTGCTCCGGAGAAGATCCAGAATCACCATCGTGTTCAGCACACTCGAAAACGGGAGGTGACGCAGTTTTTCTCGGAATATGTCGGTATATCCGAGTTTCACCCTTTTTGGGGGTTGTTTTTGGCCGTTTGGGGGTGAAGGTCAACTCAGAAAGAGTTTGAACCACCGTCATCGTGTTCAGCATCCTCGAAAACGGGAGGTGACGCGGTTTTTCTCGGAATATGTCGGGTTATACGCGTTTTACCCTTTTGGGGGGTTGTTTTTGACCGTTTGGGGGTAACGGTCAACTCAGAAAGAGTTTAAACCACTGCCATCATGTTCAGCATCCTCGAAAACGGGAGGGGGGGGCAGAGTCTCGTTAGGCTCTGAAATATTTTCATATTTCTCCGACTCACAGAAGCCACTCTTCCTCTTTCTCCTAAAAACTTCAATGAAGAATTGAATATAATCAAGGTTATAGCCATTAACAATGGTTTTCAACCCCAAATTATATCCAAATTGATTCACAGAAAAAAGCAGTAAATAACTTACTCAAGTACTTATCCTTTCACAAAAAATTCTGACTCTTCATCAACATGAGTTTTCCCCACATATTTTGGTACCGTAAGTGAAAGAATTGCAGACATTTTATCGAAATATAATCTAAAAGTTAGCTTCAAACCTCAAAATAAATTGGCGTATTTTTTGTCCAATGCTAAAGATGAAACAAATGACTTTAATAAACCAAAATTTAGATGAAGTTAAAATTTTTCATGACTAGAGTAGAGGTTTTAAATTAAAGACTATCAATAGAAAACAGAAATTTTCAAAGGTATTGAAAATAATGACAATAAAATTTTAGATCAATGTGTTCTACAGCATTCTGTTTGATGTCTTGAGATTGTAAAATTTCCCATAATCCTCTTGTACCTTCCTAGTATTTAATGCCAACCATATTGTTAAATGTGTAACATATATTCATAAATAGACTTCTACTCCGAAATAAAGCATATGAAGATTGGCGCTTATTCAAATTCATCCACGAAATTCGTACGTTTGGCTTTCAGATTTAGAAGTATCATTCAAATCAACAAACAGGCCATTTTTATTTTATTCTATTCCATGAAACTACTATAAAAAAATCAAAATTCTTGAGACGTTTCAACTTTTGCATAATTCCTTATCTATTTATCAACTATTTCCTCAAAAAAGTCCTTTCCATCATCGATTAATTCTAAAACATTTATAATGTTGTATGGGCGATATTCAAGATTATAAATAATGTACTGAATATTAGACATTCATTACGAATTTTTCGATTTGTCACGTTCAATCTCCATTTTACTTTTCGTTCTCTTTTTCTTTAACATACTTCTTCTGTCAGAAGATAACTTACTCAAGTATCTATCCTTTTACAATAAAATTCTGATTATTTATCAAAATAAGTTTCCCTCACATAATTTGATACCGTAAGTAAAGGAGTTGCAGACATTTTATCGAAAAAAAAGTCAGCTAAAAAATTCTCGGGAATTAGGTCACATTAACACTCTGTTATAAATGTTCGTCTTCACGTACGTTTCGGTCTCACGACCATCATCAGAAGACTTATTTTGTTAAAAAGGGGTTAACTAAAACTAATTAGCACAAGCGTCCATATCGCACAATCTTCAATCAAAAAGCTCACGCCGTCGAAACGAACAGAACCACGAATAATCGAAAATTGTATCGTTAATATTAAAGTATAGATTTTTTTGTAACAAGAAACCACTGTTAAGTGATATTCTCATAATGTACAAACGCATATTGCTATGGTCTCAAAGCAACTGAAGTTCTAAGCTATTTGTTTGTAATAACACGACCCAGATGTAGATTTATGACGTACTTGAAAAGGTTTTAGACCTGCATTGGAATTTAGTTTACTTTAAGCGTTCTTCCTAAAATATAATTTTAACATTATAAAGACGTATGTAGGAATTTGCAAGAGTTTTAATTAATCAAGCTAGTATAAATCTGACTCAATCCTTGAATATCATTCCTATGATTTACAGAATTTGAATCCCTTTTTATATGAATCATCTCCAGCATAGATCTTTTATAATAATTGGTTTCTTTAGTTAAAATATTAACATTTTTGTAATCAAATTGATGGTTATAATCAAAACAGTGCTTAGCAAGGGCGGTGGAATTTTCTAAGTTATTATTTCTTGTGCTATACTTATGGCCGTACATTCTTTTTTGTAAATATTGTTTAGAGATTCCAGTATAAGTTCCATCACAATCTAAACAATTCAATTTATATACTGTGTGGGTTTGTTTATCTTTAGGTATTACAGGTTTTAGATTTGAGAAATATTTCCCAACATAGTTAGTAGGTTTATGCGCAACATTTATATCGTACTTTTTCAAACATTTCTTAATTTTTTCTGAGGTCTCCGGAATGTATGGTAAAGTTATATAATTGTCTGTATTACCTGTTATGTTATTTTTATAAGAAGAACCATTATAGATTTTGTTTATTCTCTCTTTAATGATAGGATTGTGGACAGTTTTTGGGTAGCCATTCATTTCCAATGCATTACGAACAATTTTTAAATTTTTGGGACGGTCCTCTGCGTGGGATAATTTTACCGCGCGGTCTGTGAGGCTGTTTATGACACTTTTTTTATAACAAGCTGGTGCAACGGAATTGAAATGAAGATAACGTTGAGACCAGACTTCTTTAGTAAACCAAGAAGTTTTTATTTTTCCATCTGCATCATGCCTAATGGTAATATCTAGAAAATGAATGTTATTGTTTATTTCTATTTCACAAGTGAATTGAAGTTTACAATGGAAATTGTTAAATTTATTAATCACATATTGAATTTTATCGTTGGGAACACACATAAGGCAATCATCTACATACCGTTTAAAGAATACAGGCTGAAAATCTAATGAATTTATAACAGATTCCTCTAGGCATTCCATAACGAGGTTAGCAATGGTAGCTGAAATAGGAGATCCCATTGCTGTGCCGAAAA
Source organism: Endomychus coccineus (assembly GCA_958510875.1). Lineage (NCBI taxonomy): Eukaryota > Metazoa > Arthropoda > Insecta > Coleoptera > Endomychidae > Endomychus > Endomychus coccineus. The sequence continues at coordinate 297,182,074 of OY294067.1, forward strand.
TTTGTTCAAAATATTGCTCACCGTACTGAAAATAAGTGCATTCTAAACAAAACTTTACCGCATTTATAAAATCCGATTGATCAAGAGGTGTGTGGTTTTTAATCTCTGGCCAACGTTTTTTGATGCAATTTAATGCCAAAACGACAGGTATATTTGTAAATAAAGAAACAACATCCAAGGAAATTAGTTTATGGTTTACTGGTACGGATTGATTTTTTATAAATTCATTAAAGCGCCATGAGTCTTTCACATAAAATTCATTTTTTCCTATTATATTATTGATAGATTTTGATAGAAATTTTGATAAATTGTAAGTAGGCGCTCCAATATTACTTACAATGGGTCTTAGGGGTATATCGTTTTTATGTAATTTAGGAAGCCCATAGATATAAGGTGCAAGCCCATTATGGCAAATTAATTTATTTTTTAATTCAATAGGGATTATCTTATTTTTATGCCATTTATTTATCAATTTATTCATGTTATTTTGTACTGATGAAGTAGGGTCAGATTTTAATTTTTTATGAGTTTTTTCATCATTTAAAAGGTTTCCCATTTTGTTTTCATATTCATTTTTATGCATAATGACGGTTTTATTACATTTATCCGCGTTCAAAACTAAAATTTGAGGGTTAGCATCTAAGAACTCTTTTGTTATTTTTGTATGATAGTTAAAACGATTCTTTGCAATACCAATTTCTGCTTTCTGTTTGTTCTTTTTGTTTGTCAAGATGTTACAAACTTTGTTTCTAATTTCATTTTTTTCTTCTAAATTTTTATTCCTGATTCCGCATTCTAAATTTGCAATAATATTGCCAATAGGCAGTTTTTTATTATTATTAGGCAATGCAAACTTCGGACCTAAGCTTAACGTGTGCTGTACCTCATTCGGAATTTTTGTGTCAGTTAGATTTTCCAACCATTGTTCATTGATATTTTGTTTTTCATAAGCTACACCTTTCATCAAATTATTTATCGTTTTAGATTGAATGGCTTTGATTTTGTTGAAATTTTTTTCGAAATTGTTTTGCTGATTTTGAAAAAATTGCGATATAAAGTTGTTATCATAATTTTGGTAACAGGTTTGTTTAACGAGTTTAATTTTGTTTTCAACCTCTGCCAGATTTGCACATGCTTCTTTAATGCACAAGTTCAAACAATTTTTATGCAGAGAATTTAATAATTTTGCGTACGCCTTCTTATTTTGCACCTTGCTAAACATATTCTCCTTTGATTTAGATATAATGAAATTTGGAAAAACTTGCAAGTTCCTACATCTTACCAGATAAATTCTACGATTCTTCTCTCTTGCCAATATCTTCATTAACTTTCCGTATTCCTTCAAAACTCTAGGATAGGTGGTTGTTCCTTCCATATTAAGGCTTATATCCCAGCCGAAATAGTAATATAATAAGATTCTTGACCCAGTATGAATTATATAAAAAATTCTCGGAAATTAGGTCACATTAACACTCTGTTATAAATGTTCGTCTTCACGTACGTTTCGGTCTCACGACCATCATCAGAAGACTTATTTTGTTAAAAAGGGGTTAACTAAAACTAATTAGCACAAGCGTTCATATCGCACAATCTTCAATCAAAAAGCTCACGCCGTCGAAACGAACAGAACCACGAATAATCGAAAATTGTATCGTTAATATTAAAGTATAGATTTTTTTGTAACAAGAAACCACTGTTAAGTAATATTCTCATAATGTACAAACGCATATTGCTATGGTCTCAAAGCAACTGAAGTTCTAAGCTATTTGTTTGTAATAACACGACCCAGATGTAGATTTATGACGTACTTGAAAAGGTTTTAGACCTGCATTGGAATTTAGTTTACTTTAAGCGTTATTCCTAAAATATAATTTTAACATTATAAAGACGTATGTAGGAATTTGCAAGAGTTTTAATTAATCAAGCTAGTATAAATCTGACTCAATCCTTGAATATCATTCCTATGATTTACAGAATTTGAATCCCTTTTTATATGAATCATCTCCAGGATAGATCTTTTATAATAATTGGTTTCTTTAGTTAAAATATTAACATTTTTGTAATCAAATTGATGGTTATAATCAAAACAGTGCTTAGCAAGGGCGGTGGAATTTTCTAAGTTATTATTTCTTGTGCTATACTTATGGCCGTGATTGAAGATTGTGCGATATGGACGCTTGTGCAAATTAGTTCTAGTTAACCCCTTTTTAACAAAATAAGTCTTCTGATGATGGTCGTGAGACCGAAACGTACGTAAAGACGAACATTTATAACAGAGTGTTAATGTGACCTAATTTCCGAGAATTTTTTATGTAATTCATACTGGGTCAAGAATCTTATTATATTAAAAAAGTTAGCTTCAAACCTCAGAATAAATTGTCCAATTCTTTGTTGAATGCTAAAGATAAGTTTAATAAACCTGGACTATATAAATTAACTTGTTCAGAGTGTAATAATTTTTACATCGATAGATCTAGTCGTAATATAGAAATTAGATCTAAGGAACATTTCCGATCTCTCATCTCTCATGACGTGTACCTTGTGACTTTTCGGTAAGCTGCTTACTGCGGTAAACTTCAAGTCCTCGGGCGCCAGATTTTTCTAAAGGTTCATTCCTTTTTGAGGACTTCTGCTAGGGTCCTCACCATAAGGCTTGTCACTATGCTATCTATAGATAGCCTTGCCCCTAGGCTAGCTACAGTGAAGTAAAACCAGGGCCCACTGGGCAGAAAACAGTATCAAACTTGTAGCCTTTAATTACAATTGATACCTGGTTAAAACTTAGCTCGTTAAAAGATGGAGCAGAAACAATTTAATAAAACGGGGAATTCCAAATATTAAATATATAATAATAATAATAAGTAAACTTTCAGAATAATTAATAAATGCAATTGAACGGTTTATTTCACAAAAATTCACCCAGATGGAAAATGTAATGAAGCTCAAGCGGTATAAGAAAACTGTTACAACATATCTATTTTCACGATATGTTCAGTATTTAAATTCAATTCAACGGTACGGAATCGGTTGATGAATGATTTACATCTATCAATTTACGGAAACACACAAATCGAGCAGGTCCTAGAGTAATAAGCGGTGTACGATAATTATGCAGATAGCAGTATCACTTGAAATGTTGTTAAAACGCACTACGATATATCAAACGGATAAAATTCGGTCGGATCGGAAAATATATCGTAATGCTCGAAAATAAAATATTAAGCTATCATTTACCTTATGTAAAATTCACTAAGCGGAACACTATTGTTAATTCAAATTTCAAATCTGACTTGAACTCGGATAATAATTAATTCACTCTGATTTTAATATAATAATCACACTTTAACGGTACTGATTGATGATAAAAATCACAAAAAAGAGTCCGATCTTTTGTCTGTCACTGCTTTCATATGTTTTCGAGGTTTTGGTCAAGTCCGCACCACCAATTCCTTAGTTTGTGGCGATGCTTTTCTACTTATGTCCCGAACAATGCTTAAAAATGACGCTACTTTTAGATCTAAAATTCGCGCTCATGATATCACAGTAGTTCCTCTCGGCCCAGTAAACAAATGTTATCGGAGTTTTTCAGTTGTTCGCTCTTTTCATACATAAGGCTGTTCAAATTTTGATGCGTTAACTTACCAAATCCCTGTTTTTTACAACATAAATTAATCGGAATGAATGCAACTTTCAAGCGGGCATGAATTCAATTCATTTATTTGAATAATTACACTTATTCAAAATTACGGAAATTTAGTGAAGTGACAATCACGGAATACACATTCGAAGCTCACGCATATCTGTATAATAATGTTTAACTGTTTAACCGGAATTTACGTGTAATATTCGTATTTCCTGCCTGATTCAAAATGAATGATATTTCAAAATTAAAGCTTCGTCTAACCATATTTTAGCAGCAGGGCACACTTTTCCAAATTTAGATGAATTGTTAAAATGTTACATAACCAGAGAAGAGGCTACAAATTGAAGACACTAGAATCAATAGAAATTTTCAAAGGTATTAAAAATAATGACAATAAAATTTTAAACGATCAATTAGATGTGTACTACAGCATTCTGTTTGATGTGTTGATAACCTTAAATTCCCTATAATGCGCTTGTGCCTTCTTAGTATACCTCCGCATTAAACTTTTCTTAACACAATATTAACTCCACCTCATTGTCCAATTTCAATTATGCTATTCTAACAATTATTCATATTTTCATACATTAGTATCGTTCGAAGATGACAAGCTAGTGTCAAAGCTATAGTCACGATTTGTTCCTATAATGTATATGATGAAAAACAAAGTAAAAGTATTACTTATCGTTTGTTTTTTCCTTCATTATTTGTGACGATATAAATGGACTGAGCTTGTCACCATATGTCTTAAGCAAAACTTGATTTGGAATCAAAAATATGCTATAGGATGATGCGTTACTCTAGGCTCGTTAAATTAATGAATCTGTAATATTCTTCATTCGGGCAGATTGCAAAGTCCTTTATCTTCATCGTTCATCTATCTAAATCCGTAACTTTGATTACGTATCCTGGACGTGCTTCAAAGCACCATTTAAACTAAACGAAACTACGGTGCAACTGAAACCATGACTCGATTAGTTTTATAAAATACAACTTTCGTGATGAATACGCGAGAATTGAACGTATATAGTATAAGACCAAAACTAAAATTGCCAACTTTGCAAAACTCCGTCGATCATTACGAAATGTCCTAAAAAGACAAGTGAATAAATCAGTAGATGAGCGACGAAAAGGTTTCTCGGCCACCTCGTAAACTTTCTAATTAGGTTTTCGACTCAATTAAATTACAGAGTATATTTACAATTTCGGGATTCATTGTTTACTCGGGCGGTACTGCTTTTGTGGAATGTACCCGGGAGACCGTCTTCTCATTAGAAACAGTGAAAATCACTTTAAATATGTATTTCAATAAAGACTGGCGGAGATTTAATCAACGTAGTTGTGAATGGAACTGTTAATGGTGGACACGTTTATTCCGGCACTGCGGTTCGAGAAGTTACTGATGGGCTCGTTGGAACAAAGAGCTTCCTACCATGTTTCAGATAGCTGCTCACATCACCGTCCTCAACTCAAAATACGTCCCACAATGCTTTTTAATTATGATTCATTCAGATATCAAAATAATAAATATTATTATCCACGTCAACCATTACAGAAGGCATCTTAAGGCAGGCTTGAGGCTTGAACTGAAACAGATCCTTCTGGCTTCTGTAGCGGTATTTTTTGTAGGAAAAAACCTTCATTCCGTTGGTCACTTCCTTTCTTGCACCCGACCCTGCCGTTGTGTTACGGTGTGGACGACATCAAGTCATGCTATTGTGGAACAAAAATCCCCTGCCTCCTCTTCATTCAGAAGGTGGTATAGCATTCCCTGTTCTTGCGGTAAAGTCTACATTGGTGAAACAGGTCGTACAGTAGCTACTCGTCAGAAAGAACATGAACGCTGTACAAGGCTTCGTGACACTTGTAGATCTGCACTTGCGGAACACAAGTTTGACACTTATCATGAAATCCTTTCCGAAAATACTAAATTCCTAGCCTGTGCCCCAAACTTCTATCATCGAAAAATTCTTGAAGGCATAGAAATTTTGAAAAGTTCCAAATAATCTGAACCGTGACTCAAGATAAGACTTTCCCAACATTTGGAAACCCATCCTCATAAATCCACTTCGTACATTATCACACAACGATAGGGCCAGGTCGCAGAACGTAGTTAACCACCGGTATGAAGGCAGTGAATTGTTAAGCGTGAAGGTTTTTCCTACAATAAATACCGCTACAGAAGCCAGAAGAATCAGTTTCAGTTCAAGCCTCAAGCCTACCCTGAAGATATTACCTGTAGTGATTGACGGAACGTAGGCACCAAGATTTTTCAAGGTTAGCTATCCGCGAAAGTCTACTATTCAAGATATTATCATCCACACTTACTGACTTGGTGGTTTTTCCTTCGATATAAAGGGCAGCAGAACTCCAACCAATTCCAAATGGAAAGGAAACCCTCCCTGATCACCATTCACCCGATACAATACTATCTGTGATCTCTTAAGTAATAGAAAAGGAACATCCGAAATCTAGAAATCTCCAATAACGGGGGCTACCGAAAATATGGCTGCCAACATCAGAGACCAACAGGAGACCTAGTTGCCTACCAAACATATATATGCAGGCATCCATCGATCATGTGGTATCTCTGGTTCACTTTCAACAACAATAGATTGTTGATATGGGGCAGAAACGAAGTTGGTACCAAGATAGATCTCTGTGGAACGCCACAGTTGATAGCCATTGTTCCGGGATGATTTTCCCGAGAACAAACTCGATGATAAACGAAAAAATTGAGACAACATACTACATGAAAGAAGTTTCCCTAGAAAATCCTGCTACAGCTAGATATTTTCCATATTTTTCAATGGATGTCTGCCATATATGTTTAACGTAGACAAGCACGTCGTTTGGTGATTGTTTACCCTATGACTTCAAAGATTACATATATTGTAATGTGTTTATAATTATTGGGAAGGGTATTGTTCCCTCTTTTTGGAATTGGTTGGACCTCAGCTGTCTGCCAGTTGGAAGAGAATACACAAAGTTTGTATAGGGAAGTAAATAACCTGCAAAGAACTTGTCTTGATACTGAGGCATAGTAGGCCTTAGTTTGTTCACTCTTGTACCATGCTCTTTAGCTGGGGGAGGAAATGAGTCTTATATTGCACTCATATGCCTGTTTTGATGCGTGTATTGTGTGATTCGACATCAACATGTTCTGAAATGGGTTTTCGGTCTATGATGGTAAGCTGTTTGTCCTAACCGGTGATCCTAGAGGAGATTTTATTGAACCATAGTTCACTAGACGATGGTGATTTGTTTTTACGGGGTTGTAGGCACCCATTCCTAATATAATGATCCTTGAAGTCTATTCAGCTCATTGCGTAGGGTTTTCAAACCCAAAACATACTTTTCTTCAATTAAACTATAAGAAAAACATGCGAACCTCATCCCAGGCGTCTGAGTTGTTATGCCAAACAGTGAGTGGATGTGTTGGCTTAGTTTGTGAGTATCTAATAGTTATTAGTAATGAATCAGTGACTTTTTTTTATATTGTATAAAAATGGGATATTTTTCTGAATGAATCATCCAAAGATCTCCATTACAACTGAAAATCACTTGAGCCCAAATGAATATCTTGAGTATGAATTGACAAATCGTGATCAGGTTATTGGCTGGGATGTATGGATAATATGGAATCTGATGATGAGAGTGGTTCCTTTCATGAAGAATACGACAAATACTTATATAAGCACACGTTGATTGGGCGAATCAAACACATAGACACCTGTCATGTAGAAATAACTGTTTCTCAGGAAATATAACACTGGTAGAATTTACAGAAATGAAATTGACATTTTAAATTGAGGTACGCAAAACTCCAATAAAAATCGGAAGTTTTATTAGCGCCTATTGTAAGAGAAAACAACATTACAATAACTGACTGGGACGCTGAACTTTCATTCGGAATGTTGTAAGTTATGGCAAATACAAACATTTCTTCATATAACTAGAGACTGTTATGCCTGCGAGTGGCTTTATGTCATCGTTTGCTTTAATAGTAGGAACAATTTATTGTGATAACCATTGTAAAACAACCGTTTACGTTCAGAAGTATGCATCCAACGATAAAATTTCATATGTATGGAAATGTGAATAATGGCCTGAATTGCATATAGTTATTTCAAACGTGAAAACAAATAATACAGTAAAAGAATTGATAACTATGGATAAACCATGACACTAATAAGTACTAGATGATCAGCATTATCCACTAAAATAATTTCAAAGTACCGAGAACCTTTAACTTACCAAGAGGAGAAAAAGTAGCCATCATCAGAGTAAACTGAATTGGAAAACAAAATGTACCAGCTTAAATAGTCTTTGACGTTAATAATACAAACGAGGCAATAACCTAGATATTTGTCCGTACTGTGTTTTAAAAGTGATAAACATTCTTGAAAAATGGTGTGACTTGCTTTTGGAATATGTTCTGCTGATGCTGATGTTTCACTATTATTCAACTTCATATGGGCAGAGCTTTCTTTCAACAAGTCCCTCTAGTTTGACCCAGATAGTATTTTGAACACGCTTCACAATCAATTCTGTTAATTCTAGATTTGTGGAAATCGGGAACTTTATCCAAGGTCGATGGGGCAAGCTGTTACTTTGTGCTAATTTATCACATTGATATACACCAAACACATTTAACATGTACTTGAATCTTATTTTGACTATAAATATCTTAAGAACTTCCATGTTAATTCATACATTAGTATCGATCTGAAGATGACACTCTAGTTGTCGAAACTATAGTCACATACAAAGTAAAAAGTGTTTTTATATTTATCAAAGATATTGGCTAAGCGATTTTCCAGTTTGTTTTATTATTGCAAATTCAGAGAACAAATTACGGAATTTATTGATTAATGAAAGATGATTGAATTCCATCTAATCATTTGAAACTAATGATCCTAATTTGGTTGGTTTATTGCGTTCCATAATTTGTTTTGGGTTAGAAATGAACTCACTCATCAAAGATTTGTCGTAACCATCGAATTTAATATCGATTCTATTGTGAATAATGTTATTGTTCTTAGTTTCTCATCTAGGAGTTTTCGGTAACAGGTTTTGAAATTTAATTCTTCTATTAGTTTTGTCGGAGTTGTGTTTAGTAATTTGGAATAGAAGGGATCACCATGATGTTGCTTCAAGACTGAGTTTCAAATGTACATTATAAGCTGAAAGTTGTACATATTTCACTTTGTGATATTTGTTTCTGATTTCTGATTTTAAAATCCGTTTATGCGATACCTTTGACAAATTTCCCGATTTCATCAATTCTGTAATTTACAAAATTAATTGTGAGTGTTGATCAAAATGCTATTCTTCAAGCTTCACAGAAAGTAAACTTGAATATACTCTATTACCTACAAGTTATTTCTGAGGAGAATCGTATGAAAATGATTTTAGCTGCCCAGAAAGTTAACTAGAATGAATTCTATCGTCTACAAGTTATTTCCTGTGATAATCGTATGATAGTGGATCTAGCTACACAGAAAGTCAACTTGAATATGATCTATTGCCTACAAGTTATTCCTGATGATGACCGTGTGAAATTGATTTTAGCTACCCAGTTAGTCAACTAGAATGAGTTCTATCGTCTACAAGTTATTTCCTATGATGATTGTATGAAAATGAATCTAACTACACAGAAAGTCAACACAAATATGTTCTATTGCCTATAAGTTGTTCTTGATGATGATTGTTCCAAAGAGAATCTAGCTAGCCAAAACATCAATAAGTGGCATCGTCTACAAGTTATTTGCGATGAGAATGGTATTTAGAAAGTGAAACTAGTTATCCAGAAAGCTAGTTGGATGTGCCCCATGGTCTACAAGTAATTTCCAATGAAAAGTTAATCTGGCTGTCCAGGAAGGGAACTTGAATATGTTTTATATCAAGCGAAACCTGGAAGTTCGAGTAAGCTACTAATTTAATTATATCAAGCAAACAATAGTGGAACAAAAGCGATTTCCCTAATAGTTGAGCAAACATTGTTATAAGCGGTAGAAATATTTTGAAGAAGATGGTTGTTAGTGTTGATTTATAGTGTCCGAAGGTAAGTGAGGGTCTTTGTTCGTACCTTTTAATAGCGCGAGAGTTATAGGATACGCGGCGCGTTCCGGTGAGAGAGCGAATCGAGTAGGATGGTCCGTTATACTTAATCATCCGAGTGTTGGCTTTAATTTGCTCAGGCCATAAACCAGATTGAGTGGTGAACGGCGTTATGAATACCCTGGGAACCGTTAGCCCGTCGTACATATACTCTCTTATCAAGCAACTTCATGACCCATTGCCTCGAAAACTCAATTGTCGGCAGATTTTTAAACCTCGAAACCTCGAATACATGACGCGAACGTAATTTCTAAACGTTCGGCAATTTATCTAGCGTGATAACGTGAGGGTCATCTCCGTATGAAAGCCAAAGGGAGCATATGAAATTCCATTTTACCATTGAGTGACAGATTATTTGCCGATGATTTCGTATTAGGAGTTCCGCGGGAAGAATTCGAGCAATAGTATCAACGTTAACTAGGTGTTAATTCAGAATTCACGAAGTGGTGAAATTAGGAACTGTACTGGTTTGAGGTGCAATAGCCCCTCGACAAGTGGTACTTCCACCATTAGTTTTTCTAACAGAACTGGCATTATGTAATCAGCAGAAAAGTATCCGAAATTATTATTTTTAGATTTGGATAATCTCACACCTCAAAGTGTAACTGCATAAGTAACATGGAATCAATTGTTCTGTGGTATCATGAATGTTAGGTTTATTGTGACAATGAGTATGACATATCATATAACGTATTACTTGATGGAGTCGAACTTTGATTGATGAAAATTATTGATGATTGACATAATTGAACATAATTAAGCGGATTGGTAATTTTCACAGAAATATGTCTCGAACAAGTTCTTGATACTTAGTCCATTTTGCCTCCTTTTACAAGACTATGTTCTTCTCTGCCAGAGCAGAGAATTCGATGACATACATAGTTTTGGTTTGTTTATCAAACAGGACGTCAGGCCTATTTCCTCGTATTGACCTGAGGATCCGAAACTGGTAATTCCAGTAGATTTGGCTTTTTTCGCTTCCGACAACGGACCCAATATCTCCTGACATGTTAGGTAACATCGGTCCTTGCTCTGTTCGTTACGAAGGCCTTAGATGATAATACAGCCACATTATGACAATGAGTGTACGCTGAGGCCGCTTTTGAGGGATATGCCGATACAACCTGCATACTCATCACGTTGTGGCGATGACCAAGGGGTTGATCACGCCATCTTGTCAAGCTGTGGTAAATCTCTCGGTGTCGGAATAACATTCTAGAAACATATTAATATAAAAAACCCTTATGGAGTTTTTTTATTTATTATCAATATTATTTGATTATTCTACCGGCTAGCTTTTATCTTTTTAATTTGATTTTTATTTGGAATTAATGTTTGTTTCTATTTAGTTTATTAACTTTTTAACTTTATCTATAGAATTATTTATATGGAATTAAACACAATGCTCTTTGAATTTCACAATATTTAATTTCTATGACTCTTTTTTTATCTCGGGTAAATAAATTTTATGTTTCACGAGATCTATGATATAACCCAAAAATCAATTTTACAACTAATATTGGTTTATACTGTTATAATCAACAATCTTCCTTTTGCTTTACAGATAATACAATGATGTAGAAATTATAAACAAACTTACGTTTAGTTAATATCCAATAGTGTGTTTAATAATGTTGGCAATGTTCAATTTACTTCTATTTAATTTCGTTGATTCACTTTAACACAATACTCTGCTATATCACGATAATCACAGGTAACTAATTTTGGTTACTTCTTCTTGAGAATCAGGAACTGTTGAAAATACTTTGTTTTATTCTTTTAGATAAGATATAGAACTTTTCGATGCTTTATTGGAATTATATCGAAGAATGGTAATCGTTGGATACTTCTTATAAATTGGAGGTTATTACAACCTTTTACTTTGTTCAGACACTTGGAACACTTCTTGACTTTTAATAATTATTTACTAACTTCGGTTACTTGGAACTTATCGAAGTTTGGAACATTTGAGTTCACCGATGTTTATTTTGATAAACTTAGGTTAGAAATTTGTGAGTTGCCAGAGAAGCGCAGTCTCTGCTTAGATATTAATGCAAACTGACTTGGCTTGTCTTTCAGATCCTTTCATAGGCCTCCAAAACCGACGCTACTTGATGTCATTTTCCACCTATGGGATGCTTTCTTTTCATATCAAGCATGCCAAGTTAATTGTTGTGAACTCACAGAAGTATCTGATTGTTACCAGCCTGACACTAGGGATTCGTCTCGACCAATCAGAATTTAGTATTCTATAATTTTTGAGTTATTGGAGATTTTCAACTTATTTTAATTGATAGTGATTCCTTCTTTTTAAATTAATATTGCCTACATTTTTCCACACACTTTGGTATAAGATAACCTATGATTAGGTTATTATTAATATGATTATTCCCATATTTATGATTTTCTTGACAGTTACTCATTCTTAAATCTAATACATACTATATTATATCAATAACATTCTTTTAACATTACATAACTCAAATTTACTAATCCTAACTTATATCTATAACATTCTTCAATGTTTTGTACTATCTCATGATAGTTTTGTAATCACTTTAATTATGATTTCTGCCTTCGTTACACAGTACGTTTCTTCACTTTCACTGAAGTTCTTGTTTAACACTTCTTATTCTATTACATTGTTGTTTATTATGTTCTACATTGTTAATTTTAATATCCTAACTATTATTCAGCTTTTACTATTGTTTTTAATCCCTTATAATATCCTTTTATTGATCTTTTCTGATTTTCAAAGTTCGGTAAGTTATTATTTTTAAATTCCCACTGTTCATGAAATGAAATCATAACAATATATATCCATGTCCAGCAGTTGCCTTGATTTTGATAATCTTTCGGATTTTCCAAAGGGGTAGTATGGAAAATTTCCGCTAGTCTTAACATACAATGATGATTAGCCGCGAACACAACCATTTCCAGCATTTTCCTTGATTTCAATAATTTTTCGGATTTTACAAAATTATATAAAGGGTAGGTATGAAAATTTTTCGATTGTGGTCAACTTCATCGGTTTTGATAAAACTTCGTTAAAATACATTTTTGATGATGAGGAATTCGATTCTAACGTTAGTTATAACATGTTATGATGATCAGCCGCGTTACAATGTTCCGAGGCCCTGAATCTTGCACATTATACAGACACTGAGAGCAGAAATTACTTTGTAACATTGTGGGTGATGTATTTGAAGATGCCTACTTATAGCAATCGACCTAGAGGAAAGATAAATTCATCCTTCGAATACTTTGATGTTACAACGAATGTATCAACTTGAACATAACTAGCAGCGAATTGAATTCTTTTCATGATTAACCCACATGAATAATCCCAATCCCTTAAAGGATCCGGTCGCTTTGATCTACCTCACGTTGTGGTACGTCTACATACGTTGATAAGATGAGTGGATTAAATATGATCAAAGTCTTCGGTGATGAATCAGAAAGTAAGTGATCTTTAATCCGTTAAACATAAAGTTTAACGTGACTGCACGTTATTCGCGAACCGCATTCAACTGTTTTTATTTACCGTAAAATAAGAATTAAAGGATACACCCTAATTTGTAATTTTTATGGCTCAACGTTTTGCTTTTACGACCTCACTCAGGCTAATTCAAACATAAAATAAATGATATGGCTTAATCTATCCCTCTTAGAGTAAAAGTTAAAACTTGAGCACTTCGTCCCCCAACTTCCGAAACATAGTAAAGTAGAGGATATTGTGCGTCATTAAATTGTACCCTTGACTAACCTGGATTATATGATATTCACCTAATAAACTCATCACCATGAAGTTACACCCGATTATAATACTTTACGGGTTGTTCGGATTTGAGTTTAGCCTTGTTAATTTGTTTTGATTCACTCGGTTATATTCAACAAATATATCCAGTCCGGTATATTTGATAGTTGATGGAAAATATAAGGGAACGTGATTTGCAGAATGACCAGATTCAAAACTGTGAGGAAATGAAAAAGAATGTACTCAGTGATCTAACATATATGATTATATAATGAAGTTGTCTTCGACTTCAGGGAAAGGTATGAAAAAAAATTAAACGTGTGGCACTCGTGGACTGCAGCGGTAAAGCTATTGCATAGCACTACGCCACTGGAAAAAGTTGGGCAGAAAAACATCCACTACCCCTTCAAAATCTTCACGAATTATGAGCAAAAAATTTTTTTGGTACCATAGAACATAGATTGCTATGAGTAGAAAATGTTCGCAAAAGATATTTTCTGTACGATAAACAGTTCCGGAGATATTTGCAAAAAACGGAATTTTTGTTTCAATTTCAACACCCTGTATCTCAAAAACTAAGCGTCTGCATATATGTTAATAGGATCTTTTTTCCTCAAAATCAAATTTTCTATCGACTGTTGAACATATAGTGTAGTACCAAAAGACGCCACGTAAGAGTATCATCTTGATCTCTGTGAAGAGTATTCTGTGACAAGCATAGATAACTCTACTACCGGTAGTAGAGTTATCTATGGTGACAGTTGACTTGCAAACACAATTTTATACGAAAGTTTTAACGTTCAGATCTCGATAACGCTTCCGGCTTCGGGATTTTCACGTGGCCTATCGAAATAAGAAGGTTCGAATTTTATAAAAACACAATATCATGAACGCCAGACGTCTTATGTAATTAGCTACGAACGCAAACATTTTGACATATGCCTCCAGGAGCTCCCTGCGCGTAAGTTAGAGTTTATACATTTTACCTCTATTTTGTTAATTTGGGGCCGTTTCGAACCACGTGCGGCCGGCGCCAGTTGTAATAAAGTATTCAGGGCTATGGACCGCTAGCTTTTACTCGCTTTCGGTATATTTAAGTAGCTGGAAAATTCCCTTTCGTACGTGGCACGTCAGTTGCTAGTAGGTGACAGCTCAAACCTTTTTTAATTAAATTTTCCTATTTAATCGACATTCTGGGGCCCGAGAGTATGCTATTTAGTTGGCCCCGTTCATAAACTAACGACATGGAGCGAAAAGTCTTCGTTAAGACGTTCTATGTACCGTAAATTTGCACTTTTTCTAACTCGCGAGCTACGCGCTTCTCACGTGAACGTCATTCGATTTATCGAAAATTAACCAATTCGAAACAGTTTTCGACCCAATTTGGGGCTATCACGACCTTTTAAAAGGTTCAAAGTTAACATTTCGAAACATTTCGACAATTTTAAGCTCGGCCGAGCTACATGGTAGGCGGAATGGTGGGTGTCAGGATATTTCATTACAGTATTTGTTTTTTGTTTTTTTAGATTTACGGAAATCTAAATCTTTTGTTTTTTTTTTATTCGGTCGCCGCGCTCAAAGCCCACGATAAAAGCTATATGCAATAGCTTAAAAAGTAGGAACTGTATGCGGCAGATTTTAATCCAAGTGAGACTATAATGGCCTAAAGAATTCTATCGTTTCCTCCTTTGCTATGTGATATGAAATGTCATCTATATTGTGAAACTGAACACTACTAAGTTGATATCACTTTTATTTGTAACTTCTGTTACTCGAATTTCAGCGGGACTCAAATAGAATTAGGATACATAACTTCAACTATAAATATACTTATTGTTAAGTAGAGGAGGATAACTGTGAGCGGTCATTTCTGCACTTGAGAAGATTATTACTATAGGATTACATGGCGGATTTTCAAATTCTAATAATAATGAATTGCTTTTAACAGGACAATAATTTGTGGTATAAATACATCACATAGCTTCAACTAATGGTAAATAGATTAGGTTTGTTATGTAATATAATAACGTTATGGTTTCGTGAATAGATTTTAGCTTCAAAGGAAAAGACCGATGTTTAAACAATAGCCAGTGATCAACTTGCCGTTTCGAATAAAATCATAAACACATGTCGTAACTATCAATATCCTGTGAAGCATTTGTTTTCTTTAGAACCATTTCTGGTAAGCTCGTAATTCACGATTCCCTATTGAAACTGTTAGGAACCTTTTCGACTCTGTCGATATGTTACAAATTATAATGACCCTTCCTTGACAAGGATTCAGAGACTATACATCGTTTCCGTTCTAAAGATACAAAGAACAAACTGTATTAATTCATGACGGGACGGTCGTACTGAGAAATGAACTCATGTACTTGACTTGTTCGTAATAAGAGGCAACAATGAGTATTCTAATTCTATTTACGTTCATGGGTTTTCTTAGAACAAGCTTGAATTTTAACAACTTGTTTGATATCTGAATGAATTCTAATTGATAATTAATAAGGCATCTTTGCTACAGTAATGATCTTATCAGTTTCTGAACCATTACTTATATTATAACACTTGTATATTGAAAGTAAGTGATTGAATATTCAATTACAGTAAGCTCCAATATCTAAAATATACATTGGAAGAAATTCGACAAGAAGATTGGTTTCTAAAATAATATTCATTCATTCACAAATTCGAATACTGTTCCATCGCAATGATGGTAGCATACACTTTACGTGAATATTCTAATGAAACAACTTACATAAGACGTGGAGCACTATCTGTTGCGAAACGTCCTCTCCGACTCCATTACTCGCCACACATTGATAAGTGCCAGACTGGTGTCGATCGACGTGTTCCAGAGTGAGCACCGGGTTCACTTGGGTTTGTTCACCCGTCGGTAAAATATTGTTTTTCCGCGTCCAGGTAATTTTTGGTGCTGGGTTACCTGACGCTCTACATTCTAAGTTCACTTTCGTTCCTTTTTTCGCTTCCATCCTACCATTTGATGATACGAAATTTATCCGAGGCGGCTCTGAAACAAGAATATATAGATATCGTTTCATAAATGTAAACGTTTCAAATATGAATACATAAAGATGTGATGGCATCCAGAAATGGGAAATGTATCGCTTATCGCTTATGGGGAATTTATTCAATAATCAAGAGGGGATGCTACTCCTCATAATTCATATCGATGATTGATTGTCTCCTATTTAGATTCTTGTTAGTCCAGTGAGCAATAGTCAAGAGGAGATTTTCATTATTTAATTTATAACGATATTTAATACTTGTGATTGTTCATAACGAGAATTGACTGTTTCTTAAAATAAAGTTATACGAAATATACCGGCGCATACACCAAATTACCCACCGCGTAATTTGTACGTAGTACATGTGTTATTATACAGTTTCTTCAATGATCCTTTTCTATTATTCTTCGTAATATGCGATATACTGGAAATATCCTTGGGATACTCTTGTACCCAGGTATTGCTTCAAATACGAAGGGTAATATCCCGTATGACAAACTTGAATATACTGGTGCATTCACCAAAACGCATATTATTCATTTTCTGGATAGGCATTACACTGGGATGATGAGAAATTCATTGAAAACGAGGTACCTGTGACTACAGCTAGATTGTAACGTGTGCGTTTTTGCACGTTTCATCTGCAGCAGTGAATAAGCTATTGAAATAATTCATTATTTACATTCTTGTTAAGTGCGATAAAGTAAAGAGAAAAGTTTCTTCTTTTGATTTATAACGATATTTGAATCTTCTTATGATTATTCATATCCAGGATTGAGTGTTCTCGTCAGTAAAGTTAAACGAAATATACAGGTGCATACACCGAATTACCCTCCGCGTAATTTGTACTGAGTACTAGTGTTATTATACAGTTTCTTCAATGACCCTTTTCTATTATTCTTCGTAATATGCGATATACTGGAAATATCTTTGGGATGCTCTTGTGCCCAGGTATTGCTTCATAAACGAAGGATAATATCCAGTATGACAAACTTAAATAAACTGGCGCATTCACCAAAACGCATATTATTAATTTTCTAGATAGACGTTACACTAGGAGAATGAGAACTCTATTGAGAACGAGGTACCTGCGGCTACAACTAGATTGGGAGATGTGCGTTTTTAATTTTCATCTGCAGCAGTGAATAAACTATTAACATAATTTGTTATTTCCATTCTTGTTAAATGCGATAAAGTCAAGAGGAAAGTATGTTCTTTTAATTTAGATTGATATTTGACTCTTCCTATAATCATTCATATCGAGAATGAAGTGTTTTCTTTAATAAAGTTTAATGTGGAAATATTTTTTGATATACAGGGTGTTTCCAGAAAAAATTACGTATCAAAGTTATAACTTGAATGGAATAGCCTGTAGCTATCTGAAATATTTTTTGAGATGATTAAAGATATATAAAATTACAATATAAATAAAAAATTTTTTCAAAATATAAGTGATTTATGTTATGTATCAAGGGCTATGCCACGTCACAAGAGTAATGTCTGGAGTTATGGAGGAAAACATTCCAAATCATGCCCACAAAGAGTCTACATAATTGTACAAAATATCGCCTCTAAATATTCAAAAATTTTCGTTTGAGAGACCGTGTCGTAAATATTGAACCACCCATATAGATTCATTAACGATCTTTACTTTTTTCTATCAGTCTCCCTAATATGCAGTATACTCGTATCCTGGGGATGCTCTTGTGACCGGGTTCTCTCCCTAAACGAGGCAAAATATCACTATGACAAAGTTTAATAAACTGGCGCATTCACCATAACGCATATTATTAATTTTTTGGATAGCCATTATACTGAGAAAAAGAAGAACCTATTGAGGAAGAGGTACCTGTCGACTATAGCTAGATTAGAACATGTGCGTTTTTGTAATTCAAATTTTGACGGTCAACATTTGTCCTGTCTCATCTCCAACTATGCAAGCAGTGATAAGTTAATAAGTTCTTTTGCATTTTCTTAATCGGTCATCTATCTATTAGTAGATAAAGGAGATAGCGTTGGGACATCTAGGTTACTTCACACAATCCACCTTTAGGCGACCAGTCGCAACACAACCTGCTCCTGCTACTGATGAGCAGTGAGGCGGTGAAACAACTATCCAGAACTGTCGGATTGTGACACTGGTCGATCTAGAGTAGCCTCACCTCTATTGGATTCCTCGTATTAGCAATTGTATACTCGATTTCTGCATCTAACATAATGTGGTTTGAATTCGGATCACTCTATCTTTGTGGTAAAGCAGAAACTATTCACCATTCGTTTCGAGTTGAGGACGAGGATAATAAGAGTAGGCTCAATGTTACTGTTACTGCGGAATGAATCTCTTCCATCATTCTATTCAAGCACTATTTGTGTCGTTCTCCATGAAGTTTTGTGTTCAGTTATTATTTCAGGCTAATTGTTTAGAATTCACTAAAATAGGTTTGGCGTGTTTCGTGTAGAGGAAAAGGAACGCAACCGCTGTCTGTCTTATCGAAATGGCGTTAGTTTTCAGAGTTCAGTTACTTTTTGAATTTATGTGGCATTCGGTCTTTTTGTTGTACACAAGCTTTTGTTCCGTTAACAGTACTGACGTTGTTCGCCTGTTTCGCGCGCTATATTTTATATCGTTCTAAAAGCTCTCCGTTTAACAAACCGTAATTCACTACAAATGAGTATTTTATTATTACTTTTTCTTTCTGTTCAAGAATTCTACATTGGAAGGAATGGGACCTTCAACAATATGAATTTGATTGCGATGCTTTATATGGAGTAGTTTGAACAGCCAAATGGGCTGACGTGCTCTGGAAATATAGAATGTGGGCATCAATTCACATCATGATGAACAATGATCTCCGACCATTCCTGGTAGCTCAATATTGTCCGCGATTATGCGAATCATGATGATATAATTATCATCTCTTATGTTATAAAAAAATCTATGATGAGTTGATGTCGTTTAAGTAGAATTTGGTTAGATGCATTCAATTACTCAATGAATTTTGTGATAAACTGAAAGTAGTTTTAATTTTGAAGCGTTCTTAACTCTAATTTAGATTTCATTATTTGAATATATGTTATTTAGTACAAGTTCTTCCGATTTTGGATATTATAATGATGCTTATGTGAAAAAGGCTGAAACGTATGTGAAAAGGGAGAATATGAAAATGCATCCCGTTGCATTATTTGGAAATAGTTGACAATCTAATTATCAAAATACAGGCATGGTATAATCACTTATCTATATGAAATACATTAAATATTTGATTGATTTCAGAGGAGGTTGCGTTTCACCTTCACTACAGATGCTTCCACCTTTCAAATGTAATGCTGGATAGTGGAAACATGCGAATTGTCGTTGCTTTATTTTATTGCAGTTTCACGAACCTCTAATTGCAGAGTAATCAACAGGGTGTTATACATTGCAGCTTTATATTGGTTGAGATGGTAGCATGCTCAATAGAAAGTCAGTGCACTTAGCAGAAGACCCTTGCACACTGAACCTTGCTACGTTAGAAGGGATCTTGCGGACCGTCCAATCTGGCCCCGTCCCTGGCCAGTTTTTCTACTCTCTCTTATCCTCTCCGACCTGTGTGACTCTCAATCCAGGTCAGGTTGAGTCTGTTACCACTGGATAGTCTGTTAAGGATCACTGACAAGTTTCGAGGACCCAGTCAGGCTTTTCAGTGCATTGTGTACCACTTGACTGTCGCAACAGCCAGATGGTCTCATATATCTCACCAAAGCGGAGTAGCTTCACCGTTCACCTCACTGGATGGGAGCAAGGTCCTATCCATCCTCTCCTAGCTACAGGCTAGTACCATAGTTGGTACGCAACCCACACGTTTAGGGAGCCCTCCCCCTCGTAGTCAAACATGTCGGCTGTCAAACACTACCACCACGAATCCAACACCGTCGGACAGGCCCCGGGTATACTCGGGTGGGCTCCCTGACCTCCGTGGTACCGGTTTGGATCACCGGTCAGATCTTCCAGGTTGGAACCTCTCCCAGTTGAGTTCTTGTTACCTCAGCACTGATCATCTAGTTAGGGTTCGTGGAATCATCAGTTCCGAAGACTCCCACTGGAATCTCCAACGGTCACGTATTTCGGGAACTATGAGCAAAGGTCCAGTCGATCAACCAGAGAACCCACTAGGGAACAGACCCCAGAACACCCTACAGCTGATACCGACCCTTTCAGAGTCCAAGAAGGCGACAATTCAGACTCCCTTTCACTCTAGCTGTTGCTCTATAGAGCCAACAGCCAAGTGGAGAGGCCATCTCATAGATATCGCCATCCGATAAACATGATGTTCTCCGTTATGAGGGTAAAGCTCCAGAGCTCCTGCCTTGAGATGTCAGACTACAACCCTCTCTAACGTACTGTTATGATTTCATTTCCTAAACAACAAAAATGATAAAATTAGAACTTACCGAACATTGAAAATCAGAAAAGATTAATAAAAAGATATTATATGGAATTAAAAACAATATTAAAAGATAAATAATAGTTAGTATAATATAATAAACAATGTAAAACATAATAAACAACAATGTAATTAGAATTAGAAGTGTAAAACAAGAACTTCAGTGAAAGTGAATAAACGTACAGTGTTACGAAGGCAGAAATCATAATTAAAATGATTATAAAAACTATCATGAGATAGCACAAAACTATTGAAAAATGTTATAGATATAAGTTAGGATTAGTAAATTTGAGTTATATAATGTTAAAGAAATGTTATTGATATATTATATTATGTAATAGTTTTTAAGAATGAAAACTGTCAAATTTATAATAATTATTGGAATAATCATATTAATAATAACCTAATCATAGGTTATCTTATACCAAAGTGTGTGGAAAAATGTAGGCAATATGAATTTAAAAAGAAGGAATCATCATCATTTAAAATAAGTTGAAAATCTCCAATAATTCAAAATTTATAGAATACTAAAATCTGATTGGTCGAGGCGATTTTATAAACGTCAGACTAGTAACAATGCAATACTTCTGTCGGATTGCAACAATCATCAAAGCATTCTTGATAGGTAAACTAAGCACCACATTGGTTATTTTTGAAAATACTTGGCGTCCTTTTTGAAGGCCTATAAAAGGCATCTGAAGACGAGCCAAGTTAGTTAGCCATCAACATCTGAAGAGTCAAGGTACTCAAGCAACTCTTAAAGTTTCCATAACCATAGTTTATTGGATAAACATCGGTGAACCCAAGTGTTCCAGTAGCTTCGTAAGGTTGAAAGTAACCGAAGCGAATAAATAATTTCTACAAGTCAAGTAGTGTTCCAAGTCTCCGAACAAAGTTTAAAGGTTACAATAACCTACAATTCATAAGTGACATCGAACGATAGCCAGCCTTCGATAAAGTTCCAATCCATCATTGAAGAGTTTTATATCTTTAATAAAAGAATAAAACTTAATTAACAATTATCAACAGTTCCTGATTCCTAAAGAAGTGACCATAGTTTACCTGTGTTTATTGTGTATAGCAAAGAAATTGTGTACGGTTAAAGTGAATTATCAAAGAAGATCAAGCCAATTGAACATTGCCTACATTTTAAAACGTATTCTTGGATATAAACTAAACGTAAGTTTATTCATTATTTCTCCATTGTATCATTATCTGTCTGTAAATCTGAAAGAAAGATTGTAGATTATAACTTTGTAAACAAAGATTAATAGTAAATAATTTTGAGGTTAGATCATAGACCTATATATGAACATAACATTAAAAATTGATACCAGAGATGAATTAGAGTCATAGAAATTTAAATATAAAAGTTTTAACATTCAAAGAACATTGTGTTTAATTCCATATATAATTTCATATAAAAATAAAAAGGTAAAAGTTCATTATTCAAATCAAAACAAACATTAATAAGATTCGAAATACAATAAGAAAGGTAGCCGGTAGAATTAATAATAATTCATAATTAAATAATAAACTCATAAGAGTTTAGTTAATAATTGTCACCACAACGTGGGGCAAAATAAATCAAAAGAGTTTAGTTAATAGTACATATGGATATGTAAGTACATACATAGTGATATATAATTGTTGTTATTCCTTTCACATATTACCCCAGAGTGTGTATTTCTTTATAGCAGCAACTTCTCAAACCGCCACAATTTTATGATATTTATAGTGATCGCTATCTAGAAGTTTTGCTGTATATAAAATAATTTCCTGTTGAATGCATGAATGTAAAATCAATTGCTAATTAATGCAATGACCTGCTGATTCGTAAATTGCACTCGTTGATTTGCAGTCAATTTTGTGTTGTTGTATTCACATCTCTCGACCAGTCATATCTCACAATCTAAAACTCTGGATTCTTCTTCAGAATGATCATACGAAATCTAGGTTTTACCAGAACCAATTCATCTTATAATTTGGAAGGATTAAAATGTCTGCCAAAATCGATTACAGCTGATAGTTTCAACGAGATATGATTGAATTCCGGAAATATTGGGAGTCAAAACATTAATAAATACCTATGAATTTAGCGAAATCGAATTATATTTGATTTGTGACTGGAAAATAGCATTTTCATGGACAACTCAACATTACATTATTCTATTTAGGACGCATCTATGAAATTGACGAGATTACAGCCCGTTGCATTTGTATCGGAAAGCACGTTCCCAATTCATTTTGAAGGTGTTAAATTGTTCCGCATTCATCACTTAGAACAGTTTTAATTAGTAAAACTGGTAGCTGGCTGGAACATTCTCATGAAGTCGTCGATCCAATTCCGTCATTTCTACCTGGAAAGGATCGCGACATGATTATCTAACTTTAGTGCTCATACGAGATGTAATCCGATTTAATTGAAAAACTTCACCGTTGCATATTCACGTATTTGGGTCGAAACAGTTTTACACGTGGATTTTCAGAATATATGCGAGGCAATTCGATTTCAAATCGTTGTATTATGTGGAAACGAATTCAGTGATAACTTTTGTCAATTAGATTGTTACATAGTGATTATGCAGAATAACAGCCCGTTCCTTTGGCGGAACTGGCAGAAAGGCTGTTGCGCTTGTATCTCATACATATTCATCACGCAATCTGGTCCAACATGTTCAAAAAAGGTGCAATTTTTTCAAAGTCATTTTTTTATCCCTGAAATTCGGAAAATTGCTATATTTCTTTGATAACATTATAGCACAATTCTTCAAGAAAGTAATAGGCCCGAGATCGTTACTCTAGTACGATCTTCTGTGAAGATCTAGTCAATTTATAAGAGCGCCTTTTTTTCAAAGAATCGATATGTTTCGGAAAATTATCAATATTTTAAATTTGAAAAAAAATCTCTTCTCTAGCTTGCCATGGACTATTAGTCGAGGTATTAAAACAAGCCGACTTACGAAAATAGAACGATATGGACCGATTTTGATGAAAGTGCATTCGATTTGGAATGACGTCTAGAAAAAAGCTTACCGATTAGTTTTTTTGTGCAAATTTGTTATTATGTTTTTAACCGAAAAACACTCTTATTAATTTGCAGCGTGAAAGCTTTATTAAAGCAATGTTTTATTTAATGAACAATATGTATTTGAATTATTAAAAAAATGTTTCTGATTATATTCACTGAACCACAGAACAAAATAATTTTCACATAAAACGAATGAGAAATTTTACTAATCTGAACAACAGCAGCATCAAACAATAAGTGACACGTGGTGATCATTTATTATGTATCTACATTACAATAGCAGCGTAGTCCACGTATACGTTGCCGCGTTTTCATTTTGGGGGGATGGGAGGGAGGACCGGTTTAGATAAACAACTACTCTATGAAGCGGTGGATACCATAGAGATCTTATTATATGATAGATGCTGTGTTATAGTATAGTGTAGACTCCATTGATTAAGAAAATACCTACCTGCTACTCCCGCCCGGTTTTTATTACGTATATGTCCATAGTATATGTAAAAGATGCTGTGTGAATTATGAAAAGACTGAGTAGAGAAAATAGAAAAAAATTTTAGATGAGCGGGAATTTATTCCAAATTGAAAAATTGAAAAATTAGAATTCGATTTTGTTCTTTATTCAAATTAGTAACGACCCCCTTTTAACAAATTTTTAAACATTTACCATAAGAAAACAACCTCCACAACCCCTAACTGAGGAACTTCGTTTCATCAAAATCGGTCCATATCGTTCGATTTTCGTTATTAAATACCTATTTGACTCGACTATATACGTACAGTAAATGGCAAGTATGGAAGCGTAATAGTTAACGATTTCTCGATACCCCGATTTTCAACGGTTTTTTCAATATAACTCGAAAAGTATAGAAGATATTGATAATCATCATGGAAGCAAATCGATAGATCTATTTGATACCTACAACTGCCTCGTTCAACTTTTCTCGATCCGAGCTACAGTTTTTACTTATTTAAGAAAAACCGCTTTTTGCAACTTTGCCAATTTTTTAGGTTATGTTCGTCATTTCGGATCGAGTTGCATGAAACAGAAACTCACCTTTAAATTCAATTTCCTATACGCTCATATTTTTTGTTTCCAGGTATTTCTGCACGCACTCCTGTCTATTGCTTGGACTACAGGACGTACGTTTGTGACGCAGAACAACCAGCACGATCTCGCTAGTTTCACAGGAAGATAAAGGTTGATAGCTTATGAATACGAATCAAGTAATCGCTTATATTCGGGCAACTAAGAGTATGGAGCTTTTGAATAGTGAATGAGGTTCACATTCAGCACAGGAATAATGAGCTAATTTAACAGGCACTATAGAACTTGTGGATTGCTGTAAATAACACGGAACATGATAAATATTCGAAATAAACCTTTCTAATGTAGTTCGTGATGCATGCGCGCAAAATGTAACATTTCATAGGCGACCGAACTTTCGATCCTGGCTCATCGGATCGGTCCAACAATATCACACCTCGTCGAACACTGTCAAAGCTTCCAAAGCTGTCTTTTGATATTTCGCAGGCAACAGAATGTATAGTTTATATCGCATCCCGAGCCCACGCGGGGCCCATCGGGCCGCGGACCCTTCCGCCAGCGTTTGTACAAAGATGGGACCATCTAATGTATCGTGAAATTTATAATCGATGGTTGGTTAGGACGATGCACACCCTAAAAATTGCCAGCCTTTGTAGCAGTTGGCGAATTTTAAATTGCCTATTTTCGTTTATACACGCTCCCAGTAGATATTCGAGTATACAGCCCATTCAGGTTCTCTCGATGATACGCTATAAAGTTTATTGCTATAACAACAGTGCCTCTATGATAAGATGACTGTAGTATATAGATTTTTAAATTCCCTACGCTTCATGGACTACCATAAATTTATAAGTTATCATCATGATAGCAGTACCAAGGTCATGGAATCAAACTAAAATAGAATAACTATCAAAAAAATCGATGGTGGAAGCTGTTATTCTTGTGATAATTTTTCTTATTGTTATAATAGAACACTCACTACTTCCTTTTTCATCACTTGTGTTTCAGAAACACTAGCTTGAATATAGTTTCTAAAAGTCATGCCCTCCCCTATCCAAAGATAATGGCACACTGGCTACTACACTACGACTAGGAAGAAGCCAACCTTCATGCTGGAATATTTGCAGCAAATTCCACTTCGGAACCACAAAGGAAGAACACTCCTAATGTTGCTGCCATCGATAGTCATATGACTGGGATTGTCTCTCGTCGGCGCAAAATTAGCACATTCTGCCTGATCGCAATACCGAACAATCTATGGGTCCAGGCAGAATGTGCGCCTGAATAACCACCAGTTTTATGTAGGTTGTTTACCCTTTCATATAAACTTGGTGTCTTCCCCTCCAGCTGGAAGATAACTAGAGTCGGACAAATCCCAGAATAAGGAAAGTGAACCCTTCCTACAAATCGAAGACCCTTTGCACTATTATCTGTGATCTCTAATGTGACGAAGAAAGCAATCAACATCGAGCTCATCCAATACCTAGAGAGCTCCAAAATCGTGAATGACCGACAATGTGGCTCTCGTTAGCAGAGATCAACAGGATAGCCGCATGTTTACGTAACACATGTATGGCTGTAGCATCGGATATCTACGAAGCATTTGACCGATTCTGGCACCAAAGCCTTCTTGGGAAACTTCTGTAATATTGTTTGCCTCAACTTTGTCGCTTACTATCGAGTTTTCTCTCAGAGAGCTCACTTCATTTGGTGGTTGGCGGAGTATCCTTGCATACAATGGATATCAACACTGGTGTTCCGCAGCGATCTGTCTTGGTACCAGCTTTGTTTCTGCTCCATATCAACGACCACCTGTCCTATCCACAGCTTTCCAGATGATGTTACACTTCATACTCCTCCCTCATCCAGAGCCCTAATACCATCAAATGACGCCAGAGAAGTGACATGGAGACAGGTTGATGCAATTAAACGAAGATTTGGCATTGATTTTGGAATGAGACCGTAGATTATTTTTGTAGAGTTCAATGCAACCAAAACTCAAGTTTGCGTCTTCTCTAGGCGTATGATGATGTCAGATGAAACTATTCTGATGAAGGCTCCTATATCCACGATCGCGATCACTACCAGTAGCACCCTCTCATGTAAGGTCGATTGCTAAAACGTCCTCCAAGATCTTGGTCTTCTATTCCGTACCAAGAGCTACTTTACATCCCAGCAGCTCTTCATAATCTACAAAGCACATATTTGACCTGTTTTGGATACTGTTCACATGTTTGGAGTCCAAACATACGCTGAAGCTTTTGGATCTTATACAGAAGAGAGCTATTCGTCTAATTGATGATGTCACACTCACTATTTCATTGATTGACCTTCCTAGAACATCGTAGAAAGGTGAGCGATCTCTCTTTTTTTCATATATACTTCCATGATCCTTGTTCATCAGAAATCTGGTCTGTTGCTACACCACGAGATATTCCAGGTAGGCGGACTGGACGAGCTCGAACTCGTCACCTCTTCATTGTCAAGCTCGCGACCTACCGAACTCCTTAATACCAGACTTAATTTTTCTATCGAACAGCGAATTTGTGGCTCTTTGCCTAGTGAGGTCTTTCCTTATGCCTATAACCTCCAACCCTTCGAAAAGTGCCAATGCCCATCTCCTCTCCCAACATTCCACTGCTGGCTTACACGATGTTCATTATAGGTTTCCCTCTAATGTAGTCAAAGTATAAAAAATAGCGGCCTCATCAATAAGCTGTGATCACTTGATCTCGTGACTTCACTCACCCTTTGTAACTAAAAAAGGTTCCGGAAAGTATAAAGAGTCAAAATATCATTTACATCAAGCTAGAATGTTCCTTCTACTTTGACCCACATAGCATTTTGAACAAGACTTAAAATCGATTTTGTAAATCCCGGAAAACTTCCTCAAAGGTGTTGCCTAAACGATATGTTATCTATTCCGCACATATATAAAAGGGTTGTATTGCATAATTGGTGAAATATGCATTGTAGTTTTTCTTGAATGTAAAATAATTTTGCTTCATACATAAAGACGCAAGGAATACGAATTCTGTTCAGTTTGTATCGTCGATATTAATATTTAGAAATAATGGAACAGCATCAAACATAATGAGAGTATCACCAGGTTCTAGTTCAGAATCTTCCAATTTTGCAATTAGTTCCATCGTATTTTTTACGAAGTCCAGTTAGCCACTACCTTCAAATAGTTTAATAAAATTCAAAAGTTTCACTTATCATTCTTCAGTAGTTAATCAATTGCATAGTTTGTTTTCTGTTTAGGCAACACCTCTGATAAAGTTTAGCCCAACCTATTTTAAATATAGGTCGCACCATTTTCAAGAGAGTTTATCACTTTAAAAATATAGTACGGACAATAGTATCTATTAAATACCGATTTATCTCCAGCTGAGGGTAACCCCTTGTTTGCATCATTGAACAGGTTCATTTCGATTTCCAATTTAGTTTACTCTAATGATGTCTACTTGATAGCTGAAAGGTCTTCAGATCTTAAACAGTATTTTCAATGGACATGGGTGATTATTCTATAGTGTTAAAGTGTATCCACAGTTTGATTAAGTTATATCTCAGTTTATATGCAGTCTATTTTATGTTCGTATGTATGATATGTATACAAATGATTTTGTGTATTGGAATTGATACTGAAATATATTTATATATTGAAACAACTACTAACTACTTCCTCTCTCAAACTCATATTTGTATATATTGGAATAATATTATTTAAGTCGTACTTAGGTTAATTGCTTATATATATATATAACTTTTCTGATTCACCCATATTTCATTAGTGTGATTTTATGTTACCTCTATGTGATCTAAAAAAAAGATCTTATTCTATCTATATACGTATAATGTAACTGTAGCATTTGTGTATATCAGGCTGCCTATTTGAATAAATCATTTTATAATTATTATTATTATCTCTTTTATAGTTTAATATTGAATAACACCCTGTATATATTATATGACTAACTGATACGTTCAACGTGAAGGTTCCTATTCCATACCAGTTAGTTGTATATGAATGTTACAACCTTCGAATAATACGTTTTATAATAACCGATATTTAGAATAACTACTAGAATCGTCTTCATGCTAATATCGAAACTAATTAAAAATATACGTCAACAATATTAACTCAATTATAGCGTAAAAGATCTCGTCTCGTTAGCTCGTGCGCCTATTATAAAGTAATGATTTTATTCTCATGCAGTAGTAAAGTTGTAATTGGATTTTAACATAATTATACATGGCTATAATTAGCATCATGCAAGCAAGCAGGGGAGTTTACCTTAAAATTCAGTTTATATCCAATCTTGATAAACATAGGAAGATACTATTTTAGGTCCTCATTCTAGGTGCTCACAAGTACATTCACTCGTTGATTCAACCACCAGATATGTATACGTGTATTTTATTGCAGTATAATATAATACATTTCTTATGATTCTTGACGATTAATTATATTTTATCTTTCATCTGTCTTATTATCAAATAATTTCTCTCATTATAACATTCAAATAGCCATAAAGAAATACACTTTGCCTACAGCTTCAAATCAACCTGAGACACAACCTCCGCCTGCTTTATCCTCTGCATATCTTGCATGTATTGAAAATATAACAAATCGAGTTTCCTGAATCCTTAAAAAAACAAATATTTCTATTAGGTTTTACACACTTCCAAAACTATCCCAGTTTTACAAACCGATCAAAGATTTCTTTCCTGCTTTTCACTTAGAAGGTGTTTATATCGTTCCCTTTTCTTGCGGTAAAGTCTACATTGGTAAAACAGGTCGTACAGTAGCTACTCGTGTGAAAAACATGAGCGCTGTACAAGGCTTCGTGACATCAGTATATCTGCACTTGCGGAACACAAGTTTGACATTGATCATCGAATCCTTCTCGAAAATACTGAACTCCTTGCCCAAGCCCCAAACTCCTATTAGCGAAAAATCCTTGGAGCAAAGAAATCCTGAAACATCCAAATAATCTAAACCGAGTTGACCACCGAAATGAATATATTGAACTGTGTAGCGTGAAGGATTCTTTTCCTACAATAAACACAGCTACATAAACCAGTAGAATTGGTCTCAGTTCAAGCCTCAAGCCTGCCCTGAATATACCTGTAATGGTTGGCGAAACGTCGGAATCAAGTCGAGCTATTGTGACGCGGAATCCATCAGGAAGCCAAGATTTTTGAAAAATCAGTTATCCGCGGAACTGTACTATTCAAGATAGTTATTGTTTCATACATTTGAGAACGTATTCCATTCTTTCTATTCACGCCAAACTATATGAAGTCTATAATAGAGCAGCGAAAAGTTTAGAGAAATCCAGACACGATAGTACTGGAAATTTCAGGTACGCAATCCTTTCATGCAATTCCTCGATCCCAGTTGAAACAGGATCACGGTATTAATCAGTTGACCAATCTTCATTCCAATTGTCAGCTATTATTTGGCGAGAGGTGAGATGAAACAAGTAAATCCAAATGAATCGAATTACAGTTACCATCATCTAATATCGAGGATGATGGTGGTCACCTCATGCTTGGATGGTTATTGTTAATAGCACACAATGGACGTAATTGGAACTAATGAAAAAGCTGGAGCGTACCGCTAACCAGCTCTCACATTAAATTTCTCCATTTGCAATAATTTACATCGTTTCATAAACTAATGCAGTACAAAGTTATAGCTGAGACTATATTCCACAGGAATATACGAAGCTATTTCCTTCATATAATATTCGACAATTTTCATATGATAAACTCGCATGGAAATCTTCAATTTATTAGTAATAGCATTTACATCTTCTCGAAATTATGTCGAATTAAGTATGTCTCTACTGGAGTTTCCAAATCGAGAAAGAACTGATATATCCTAATTCGAGTATTCTTTGCTAATAATTTATGGAGTTTGGGAAATTCAACGGTGCATCGAACCGAACACCAAAAGTAATATGTCACATAGCCTTGAGCGTCCTAACATCAGACTATTCAAATTCGATACCAGCTGGTTCAGCTTTACCTGAGAATCACAAACCTCGATTTTATATTGTTGCCTCTGATGATCCAGTACCATGAATTTTATATCAAAAGTTATCGCCTTCCAGAAGAAAAACAAAATCAAAGTCTTGGCGCCATCGTCAGGTAAGTCAGATGATTGTAGAATCGATTTCACTCGAAAATGGTGCGTCCAATCGACTCAAATCGAAGGAACCTTTTCCGCGCAGAAAAGTCTTACTTTTAAGATTATTCATGAAACAGAAATTACTTACCAGGAAGTTGGGGTATTTCTAACTATATCCCTCTCTGTTTCTAGACGTTTCCGATATAAATTAATATTTTTGTAGGCAGAAATAGTTGCAGAATCGTGTATCCACCATTTTGAATCAACAATTTTTTCGAGAAATGTTTCGAAAATATTCACAAAAATCAATCTTCAGGTGCATCCTTCAGGGGACTGCAGCTCACTTAGAAAGCAATTTTTAACCCCTGTTCAAATTAACTTTTTTCCCAGAATCATATGAAGAATCTTAATTTGTTTTCATGAATTCAGGAACATCCACCAGGCAGAGTATACCAACTGCAGCATCGAGGGCCTTACTGGGCTCGATGGAGGTCTACAGATTCAGCTTCAATGGCTCCTTAAAGAGATGAAGTGCACACCAAGCGCGTCTGTTCAGAGGGTAGCCTGGGAGGCTTCGACTAGAAACGCAGGAGAGAACCAAAGCGCTGTGATTCGCGGAGAAACATTTCAGAGTCATCATTCCGTCCAAGAAGGAATGCGGAAATGGCCGCACGCTAAAGCACGGCACAATTTGATATACGGATGTGTCCAGAACAAACACAAGAGTCAGAGCAGGCTTTTGCAGTTCTAGATATATTGATGTGTACTCCTAGCAAATAGGGGATCTCAACACAGTCTCCCAAGCCAAGATATTTACCATCTACAGATGTGCGGAGAAGCTACTCGGCCATGGTGAGATAAATGAGACCATCTGGATATGTTCGGACAATCGGGCGGCACTCAACGCACGGAAAATTCTGACTGGGTCTCCCAGGCTTGTCAGGAATACCAAGGAGATCCTTAAGATGCAAGACGGTGGTAACAGACTCAACCTGACCTGGATTCTGAGTCACTCAGGTTTGAAAGGGAGTTAGAGACTGGACAAACTGACCTAGACGGCCAGTTTGTACGATCCTCAAGACTCCCTTGCTGGTGTCCTCTACAAGGGGGATATACAGATGTTGCGGAACCATCTGAGAGATCAACATGCCTCAACATGGAGAAGCATCGACGGCTGCTGGAATATCATCTGACGGCAAGCTAGATACTCTCGCTGAGTAGATGAAGCATCAAGATAATCTCCGAGATCTTTACAGGTCACGAAAATCTGAGAAATTTAAGTACATAGTGAGGAAAATCGACACTCATTTCTATATGGAATGCATGGGAAACAAAATGGAGTCGTCAACCCATTTTCTTCCTGAATGTCTTGAGCTCATTCGAGTCAAGGTTAACCTGGCCAGGCCCTGGGATCATCAGGGCCGATGACATAAAGGATCTACGCGTAAAACAGATCTTAGGATTCTATCGAGCAGCGAGGTATTCAAATAAACCCTGAAAAACGTAGCAGGCGATATTGTACAATGATCTTTGGCTGAGTTCATATTAAGCCCGCTACCATATCAACCAATACCAATCAATACCAAAATAAGAGCACTCCGTCAGAATTCTATTTCTGCTGTATTTTTTCCATTGTATTTATCTTACATTTTTATGTAATTGAACCTTACATGTCCAACTTTCACTGATGTTAGATTTGTACGCATTTTTTAGTGGAAATTTGAACGAAAAACTGTTTACACACCTGTTTTAGAATCAAATTTTATTTTAGTCCTATATTTATTCCCTCTTTACAGTCATTACGAATTTGAAGATTTTATAATGGCTGCAAGAACAATACCTCAAAATTCGACTTCCAACTTAATGTTGCAGAAATTGTACGTATCAGATAATTTGTTCACATAATATAATATTGGATGCGTTCCTACGTAATTTGGTGTATGCGCCGGTATATCACATCCCCTTCCTAGTGAATAGGTTGAGTGACTCGACCAAACGACTCACCTGTATAACACAATTTTAAACGAAAGGTAACTATTGATGCAATTCGAGAGCTACCATATATGTAAACAAACCAAAAAGTAGGCAGAGAGCAGCTGCAATAACTTAGAGGTCATAAAGGGAAACATTTTATGTTGAACTAAGAGCACAATACTTCCTGTTCTTATGACATATATGCCATAAAATTCTTCATATATTCCTTCCTAAGCCGTGGAATAAAAATAATAAGAGCGGTTATTTATTGACAGCAGATATAGTGTCCCCACTAAGAAGAAAATGAAAGCTCTAAGTTTCCCTGGAAAGTGTAACCGAAAATGTTCCCATCTCTACATAATCCGTGACAGTATTTTATGCATTCACTTGTTTTGCTGTCCTATGTTTACTAGATCACCGATCCAGAGTTTATTATATCGAGAAGTTCGTAAATCAGATCGTTTATGTGGGTTTTAGAGCTTTGTCGCAGTACAGAGTACGTTGGAAAGTGTGTTCATGTGGCAGTAATAACAATGGGAAAGTGTATTGAAAATTCCAAATTTGTAACGGTGTCAGAGCCTCCAGGTTCGTTCAACTTGAGAATATTATTAATCTTCTCACTACAATGGATTGTTGTGTTAATTGAAGATGTAACATTGAAAACACGAATTGGTCAGAAGAGAAAATGATTCGAATCGGTGAATTTAGTATATTTAGCCATCAAAATGAAATTTTGATATACGCTGATATAGGATGGAATAGGTTTTAGTATTCACCAGAAATAATCAGTGAAATGAAGATACATAATATGCTCCAATGAAATATACTCTTGGTGGTTGACGGAGTATCCTCCGATACAATGGCTATCAACGCTAGTGTTCCACAGGGATCTGTATGGGCCAACTTTGTTTCTGTTCCATATAAACGATCTGCTGGAAGTTACCACCTGTTTCGTGCACAGCTTTGCAGATGATGATACACTTCATACCACTTTCTGATCCAAATCCCCAATACGATCCAATGGAATTAGAGGAGCGAGAAGAAGACAGATTGACGCAATTAATGGAGATCTGAAAAAAGAATTTGAAATGGGGATTTGAAACTAGAGCGTCTTCTCCAGGGAGGCGGATCCCACAATCCCTGATATGATGATGTCAGATACAACTTTTCCTATGAAGTCTTCCATAACAATGCTCGGGATCACTCCCAACAGCAACCTCATGGGACGATCATGTGAACTTGGTTTTCTATTTTGTGCCAAGAGCTACCTAACATTTCACCAGCTCTTCATAATCTACAAATCATACAACGTGCACTCAACGGCGAACTTTTTGCTATTTTCAAGGCATTAGAGTACTCAAAGAATACTGACCAACGAAAAATCATCATTATATCGGACTCTCTAAGTGCAATTGATAGTACCTCCCAGCTATTTCCGAAAAATCCAATTTTAATCTTGATTAAGAACGAATTACATAGTTTACAACTTATGCAAAAAAACATCAAATTCATATGGGTTCCATCCCATATTGGCATTGAAGGTAATAAAGCTGTAGACAAATTAGCTAAGGGTGCAATCCGCGACGAATCGCTCCCTATGATTGAGCAAATTGTACATACGGACTTCAAACGGACTATCAAAGAATCCATACTAAATAAATGGCATTCCCAGTGGAATAACACCAACTCCAAACTTCTCAGAGTGAAGGAACATGTCACCCCATGGCAATCATATCCCAATAAGAGAAAGGATCAGCTCATCCTCACCAGATTGAGAATTGGTCATACCCGAATCACCCATGGATATCTCATAATCAATAGCGATCCAGCAATATGCGAAGTATGCCATGCCTGATTATCCGTCATACATATCTTACAAGAATGTCCGGAATATAACACCGAGCGACGCAAACACCAGATCCCACAATCAATCAAAACAATGCTGAACGCAGAATGTGGTATGGGGGAAAACTTACAGCATTCCTCACAGACATCAAAATCATGAATGACATTTAGTTTATATTCATTTGTGAACTATGTTCATTTACTTCATTGTTATTTTATCTTCCTTTCCGTCTTTAATAACCTTTAAGGTTGATAAGAATCATAAAAAAAAATTGTTTCGACCTATCCTGGAGTATTGTTCACATGTTTGGAGTTCAGCTCCCAAAAGTACGCTGAAGCTCTTGAATTTTATCCAGGAGATAGCTATTCATTTGGTTGATGATGTCACACTTCATTGCCATCACAAGAGATTCCAGATAGGCGGACTAGACTTGCTCACACTAGTCACCCCTCCACTGTCAAGCTCGAGTCCTGCCGAACTTCTCCCTATCAAACTTCATTTTCTTATCGGACAGCGAAGTTGTCGAACTCTCTACCTAGTGAGGTCTTTTCCTATGCCTATAATCTCCAAACTTCCAAGAAAAATACAGATGCCTTTTTCCTCTCCCATCATTCCACTGCTGGCTCACACGATGATCTTCAAACATCTTAGGTTTTCCTCTCGTGTACTACCAGCGTCAAACAACTTCACTGTGAATGCGATTCGAGCACGTAGAAACTACCACACAGTGGAATTTAAAATTGGTCCTGGATTTGGATTCATCAGATTCACACTTCAAATTTGATATGAATACTCTCGTCTAAATCGTTATCAGGAATCTGAGGACTGATGCAATTTCGATACATTGTTTCCATGTCCTGTGTTTCATCCAGAATAGTTCGTATAATATTCCAGCGAAAACAATGCATTCTGTCCATGACATACTTGACAGCAATACTATTATAGATACTTGTTTGTCTCCCGATATATTTAAATGATGAAATGTATTGTCGTGTTGTGTCTGTTGCTGAGTTACTGTCTATCAACATACAAGTCATACGTGCCAATGCATGTTTGCAATGTGCCTAGCCAATTATTCAACGATACATTTTCAAAGAAAAATCTAGTTCAATTTTCTGCATCGTCAAATATTACACATATGGATGAGGAACTCTTTTCCATTCTTGCAGAAAGTATTTTATCATTTCATAATTACTAAGCCATTCAATTGACTTCAATACCATTCGTTTATGGTATGTCGATTGTTTACCACACAATGGCAAGAGGAATGGAATTTCATACAAAATGAATTTGCTCTATCTGATCTTCGCTGTTTTGGGCTGTTCAAACTACACTGCGTAAAATTGTCATTGAATCGGCTTAAAGAAAAACCAACTAATCTAAATGGGTAGTACAACATTGGGTAAGAATAAAGTGGTGCAATATGACCTTTTTGTGAAATAATGAATCAAAATATGCATACCCATTGCATCTTGATGGACGAGTGCCAACTGCTCTCTTATAGCAATATCAAATGCAGTAAGACTTTAAATGTCTCTGCAGCATGTTTCATATATGCTCAATGGGGTTGAGGTCGGAGATTGAGGAGGCCATGAGAGAAGAGAAAGGTTATATTCTCCAAATTAATTCCGTATCTATTGTGCATCGTAATATCAAGCATTCTCGTGCATATGGACTAAATCTGAACCACCAGCATATTTATAAATATGGTTGCGCAACAGGCCCAAGAACTTGTTCAAGATAACTGCGCTTTCCATGAAAAAACAAGGTCCATTCTATGGTGCAAAATGACTATAGCCACAAATTTTCTCCGGTGATTGGGAACTCCCTGGAAATGCCTAGTTCTCTCCAAGGTTCCATTCGCATGTCACAGTCTAGTTCTCCCAACGTTATATGGAAAATTGTCAGGTAGACCAACCATTTGATAACTCTGCTTCATTCAATTTACCACGCTATTCAGCTTCGCGATCGCTCTGGCGAAGTGTAGACCAGAATGGATAACACGTTCGTTTCTAACTTCTATAAGAAAATACTACTACTACAGCGACAAAAACGTGTTTTCGTATTGAAATAGTAAACACTTCCAGCTATCCAACGCTGCATTCGTTTCCCCCTACTCCTCTATGACGTCTTCTGTGCGCGTAGTCTCGTTATTTAATAGTGACACCTCGTATGTTAGTTTCCTTGATCATAGAAATGGAGCGTTTTTTACAATTGATACTTATATCTACAATTGCACATTCAGGAGGCTAATATTCAAAGCAGTTGGGAAACTGCAAACTTCAACATGACACATTATCATTCTGCGAGTGTTGGAAGCTCGAGGAGGATCACTGTGTACAGGGTTATAGGAATTCCTAACTTACCGAGTATTTCCACGGTGTGTGTAATTTCCATGGGATGCAGCGTTCCAATTTGGCATACGTAATCACCCGCATCTTGTGGCCCTGCCTGCTTGATCTCTAAACTATACCCGTTCACGAGATTTATCCTAGGATCTGGAGTTACTTTGACGTTGCCTGCTGATAACACCGCGATATCCTTTTTCCAGGCGAGTACGTACGGACCTGTAAAGACACAACTAGTTTAAAGTTTGAAATTTCATTTGCTACTTTCGGGAAATAAGTTTTATCGAATTTCGATAAAACTTAGTTCCGCAATCTTGATAGACCATCGAGTCCACCACCGATTCCAGGGCATGACAGACTGGTATCTTTGTGCAAAAAGATCATGGAGGATGAGTCGAAAATTGGGTAAACTTTAATCAGATTTTGTGAAAAACAACATGAAATTGTTAAATTGAATGAATATTTCAGTAAATCTCCGTGTCTCTGATCTGGATTAACAGTTGCCAGTAATTTATTTCTGGAATACGGATGAGATGAATATTGTGTAAGCATTTATAAACATCTCTTCCGATTGCTCTAGCTCCCAATATGGAGCTTTATGGTATGGCAAAACCTTTGATTGAGATGATGTCCAAGAGAATACATGACAAATTATTGATTATTGGAATGGAGTTCCTATTTTCGGAGTTTATTTATCTGATAATACTTGGTGTAATTTGCGGTTACCAGTGTTGTTGTTCTCATGATCACAAAGTTTTTCCTGACACAGTTGACAGTTCCTAGTAAATCCGGTATCACCGGAAATGTACATAATTATTGAATATCAACATTTGATTTAGCACCCGGCAGTATTGGTCAGTTTGGAATTCTCGGACGAATTGCATGATGAATCTGTTATATTATATGACCTCAAATATGCTCCAATTACATATGTCAACGTAGAGTGCACTTTTTTGATTTATAACCTCATTTAAGTGACAGGACGCACTGTTCCAAAACAGAAAACATAGCAAAGCATTTAGTTGTAGCCATGAATGGGAAAAGCTTCTATCGTAACAATAACAATACATACATACTTGTACATTATAATATGTGTAAAATAATGCAGTTCTTATTACAAATAAATAGGTACCATTGATAATAAAATCGATATTACTTTTATATACATTTCGTTGCCTTCGTGCTAATAGAAAAAGTTTTGGTGCTGATAGAAAAGGTTTTATGCCTAAATAAGCGCCTTTCCTTCTAAATTATTTTGCCTATATGCTGTAACGAAGCTCAAAAATCTTGAATAATTATTTATTATTTAATAGGAAACACGTATATTAGTCATGCATTTCAAATTCCGTTTATATTAGTATATGCAATTCATAATTCTGAATAATTATATTGTTGTATAGGAATATAGATATTATCGTGTGTAGATATCCGTGTACTATGAGTATCAGATTTGCGTTCATTTCAATCCGTAAACTGCGTATATTTAATTTCATTTGAAACAGTGCATATTCAATGTCAACATAAGATAACGAAACAGATGTCGTAAGCATGGAAACACGGCATTTGATCTAGGAATTGGTGGAGAATCATTCGCGCGAAATGAGTAGAAAAGGGGTCGGCTGGAACTAGTGAGGTGACTTGACCAGCACCTCGATTTGTATAAAAGAACGACTCGCAAGTTATAATAATTAACTAATCAGACAGCCTGAATAAGAGAAAGAGAGTGGGTATTCCGAGCAGTTGTACTAACAAAATCGTGGAGCAGGTGTTCCGGCAGTTATCATTCAAGTATTGAATTGAATAGTATGAGCTCTCTTATAGTTTATTGGATTTTCATTGTTAATTACCAGAAGTATGCGGAATACAAATTATGAACCCATATTGTATTGCTAAAATGGGCTATTCGATATTGAGGGTGAAAATATAACATTTAACAACCGGTTATAACGTTTGCCAGTAATACTTTTATTTGTAGCTCATTAAAATTGATAATTTATTCATTCCTTCGCGATTGTGAATTAAATATTTTATACTCTAGAGCCTCTAATCTCGTAGTAGCTACTTTGCGATCACTTCAACAGGTTATGAAATTGGTTTCATCCACTCTAATGCAGTATTCGAGCCGTTGCTATGACGAAAATGTTTTGCTCCTCTTTAATTCAATTTTCAGGAGGTGATTGATTGGACTTAAAAGCTTCCCTATCTTTCTGACTTTCTCGCGGATGCCGACTGCTTCTTGCTGTCAGACAAAAATTTGACCCTTAGTTCGAAATCCATCAAAAAGAGAATTATGGGTATTCCTCGCATATTAAATTTAGTATATCGAAAATTTCATCATCATTGTAACATAATCTGCCCTGGCTGAACTTGTACAGTTTCATTCTTTTTACTGATGTGATGAATTGTTTTAATGAGACAGAGTCACACAGCGTTGATTGATGGATACTCATGTCGATGATTTTGTTATTTTTAGCTACAGGAAGACGAAAAAACTATCGTAGATAAGAGCTGTTGGAGTGCTCGGTTCGATAATCAACAAGGTCAAGATGTAGGCTGATGTGTGGTTATAATTAAAAGACCTTCGTGTATCGATCTAAAATAAAACAACTGTGTTTACTGCCCTTACTATACGAAGTATAAGGGAAATATTCAAATCGCACTAGAACGAATTTCCGGACTTTCGTAGATATCCATTTTAAGCTTTCCTGAATCATCTACACATCTTACATATCTATGTGTGCGTGCGTATGTGCATGGTCGTACGAATTTTTTTGCACATTGCTTTGAAACGGTAGAGATAATAATTGTAGAATAGAACAGAATAGTATTCATCATGCTTCAAGCCATAGACTGGCTATGGATAAGTCGAGTCCAATTAGTTATGTGAGATTACTTGAGTGAAAGATAATCCGCAAGATATTTCGAAAAGGAATAAAACAACGGCATACATACGAGTATAATAAGTACTGCATCTACTAATAGTATAAAATATTTATAATATACTGGTTACATATTTGTAGAATCTATAAGTAGTATAAGAACTTCAGAGAACAGTAGCATTTACAGTTTCCTCTCAAAGATAATTGTTTTGTCGACGAATTTTTCACTTTATTTGGTAATAGATTAAAATACTAAGAGTCTGTGAGGATTGGGCTCTGTTTGTCGTTCATATGATGAAACGATTGATATGTATTATGAAGAAAACTCTTTTGATTCATTTTGCCCCACGTTGTGGTGACAATTGTCAAAAAAAGGTCTTTTCAGCTTATTATTTATTATGAATTATTTGATTAATTTGATTCTTTCAATGTTTTGAATTCTACCGGCTAGCTTTCTTATTGTATTTTATTTATTTTAAATCTTATGTTTGTTTTGAATTGAATAATGAATTCTTACCTTTTTATTTTTATATTGAATTATATATGGAATTAAACACAATGTTCTTTGAATGTTAAAACTTTTAATATTTAAATTTCTATGACTCTAATTTATCTCGGGTATCAATTTTTACAATGTTATGTTCAAATAGATCTATGATCTAACCTCAAAATTATTTACTATTTATCTTTGTTTACAAAGTTATAATCTACAATCTTTCTTTCAGATTTACAGACAGATAATAATACAATAGAGAAATAATAAATAAACTTACGTTTAGTTTATATTCAAGAATATGTTTCAAAATGTAGGCAATGTTCACTTGGCTTGATCTTCTTATTAATTCGATAATTCACTTTAACCGTAGGTACACAATTTCTCTGCTATTCACAATGAACACAGGTAAACTATGGTTACTTCTTTTGAAATCAGGAACTGTTGAAAATTGTTAACTTAGTTTTATTCTTTTTATTAAAGATACAAAACTCTTTAATGATGTATGGAAGTTTATCGAAGGCTGGCTATAGTTCGATGTTACTTAAGAATTGTAGGTTATTGTAACCTTTAAACTTTGTTCGGAGACTTGGAACACTACTTGACTTGTAGAAATTATTTATTTACTTCGGTTACTTTCAACCTTACGAAGCTACTGGAACACTTGGGTTCACCGATGTTTATCCAATAAACTAAGGTTATGGAAACTTGGCTTGTCTTCAGATGCCTTTTATAGGCCTTCAAAACCGACGCTACCTGATGTCATATTCAACCTATGAGGTGCTTTCTTTACCTATCAAGAATGCTTTGATGATTGTTGAAAACTGACATAAGTTTACATTGTTATCAGTCTGACGTTTATAATCCGTCTCGACCAATCAGAATTTGGTATTCTATAAATTTTGAATTATTGGAGATTTTCAACTTATTTCAAATGATGATGATTCCTTCTTATTAAATTAATATTGCCTACATTTTTCCACACACTTTGGTATAAGATAACCTATGATTAGGTTATTATTAATATGATTATTCCAATAATTATTATAAATTTGACAGTTTTCATTCTTAAAAACTAATACATAATATAATATATCAATAACATTTCTTTAACATTATATAACTCAAATTTACTAAACCTAACTTATATCTATAACAATTTTCAATAGTTTGTGCTATCTCATGATAGTTTTTGTAATCATTTCAATTATGATTTCTGCCTTCGTAACACTGTACGTTTATTCACTTTCACTGAAGTT
The DNA here is from genome assembly GCA_958510875.1 of Endomychus coccineus. NCBI lineage: Eukaryota > Metazoa > Arthropoda > Insecta > Coleoptera > Endomychidae > Endomychus > Endomychus coccineus. The sequence continues at coordinate 297,224,061 of OY294067.1, forward strand.
CTTGTTTTACATTTCTAATTCTAATTACATTGATGTTTATTATGTTTTACATTGTTTATTATATTATACTAACTATTATTTAACTTTTAATATTGTTTTTAATTCCATATAATATCTTTTTATTAATCTTTTCTGATTTTCAATGTTCGGTAAGTTCAAATTTTTATCATTTTTATTGTTTAGGAAATGAAATCATAAAAGTATATTGTCCCTACTTCTGCTTCTGGTGGATATTTATTCTTGAGACCCTTTCAAAAGTATTGATGTTACTATAAATATGATATAAAAGTAATTTCATTTATATGTACTCCTTGAGTCTCTTCTTGTTCAAGATCTCACGGCTGCCGCTCCCCATTGCGTTAAGACGAACTCGTGGATATTACTCTGGACCATCGAACGACCGGAGGCATCAGATCACCCATTTATTTTACATGGATGATCGGAAACTGTAGGCCTCTGGGGAGAAAAACCTCCATCAAGGTCTCAACGTGATTCAAGAAGCCGTAGGTATGGAGTTGGAATTGTACAAGTGCGCAGTGTTACATTTGAGGAGAGAACGATCTCCGGAAGTGCACGAGAATATGCAGCTTGCTGCCGGAAGCATCTTTAAACATATTGATGCTAGAGAGACTTATCGAAATTGGACAGCGTCTCAATCATGACACTTTTCAGGTAAAGATGGCTCTCCCCGACAAGTACAGAAACCTTGTTCGAAACATTTGTTCCGTTCCAGTCCTACTTCTCTTTTTCGGAGTGGTGGAATGACGGTCGATGAGCTGCATAGACACCCGGAAAATGATGCATATCCGTCACAGTTTGCATCCTGGGTAGTCCGTTTTCCGCATTTATCTCTCACGTCACCGATGAAGTAGGGGACCCCTCTGTCTGGAGGATCTGCATCGAAGTGTGGTTCTGAGTATAGCTTGTAAAGTTCTTCAGTCGAGAAAGCCAACTGGATGGCAACCTCGAGTTTCAACCTTCTCGCCTGAAAGCCCAGATAAATTCCGGAGCAAGATCTTATTCTCCGGCGGCATGTTGACAAGCCGATAGACGGTGTTTTCTATCGAAACATCGAAACGCTCGGCTTGTCAATTGAGCTGACATTCGGCTATCTGAGGTCAGCTGGGCTTACATCCGAGACCGAGGGACTTACCACAGCTCACCAAGATGGCGTAATCAACACCTTTATCTATCGCCGCAACGTGATGGATGTGCAGGTCTCTGATGTCAGAATGTCAGCTGCAGGGCCTGTCGGAAGGCACCCGAAACGCTTTTCTACCTGTTGTCAGCATATACAGCAAAATGCGGCATTACGGGTGCTGTATCACAATCGTACGAAATAGACCAAGAACCGGTGATACCTTACATGCCAGAAGTTATTGAGTCCGTTGTCGGAAACTAGAAATGCCAGATCTACTGGAATAACCCTTTTCCAACCGTCGGGTGTATACATGCAAATAAGCCTGATGTTGTCCTCCTCGTTTAACTAACCAAGATTATGTATGTCGTCGATTTCTCAGCTCCGGCAGAGAGGAAAATAGTATTGGAAGAAGAAGAAAAAGGGACAAAGTATCAAGATTTCCTGTTCGAGCTCCGCACGCTATACCCAGGCCACAAGGCCACGTTAGTGGTTCTGATCATTGGTGTTTTGGGCGGAATCCGGTTTTCGCGGCATGATCTTCAAATTCGAACGTTCTTACAGGCCGGCATATGCCGACCTGTAAGAACTCAGCGCAGATCTTGATATACCGGATACAGGAGGCATTAATAAGACTACTCAGAGCACACGGCTTAGGAACTTAGCGACCGCTGGGAAGGAATAGTTTCGGTAAAATGATTTTGGTTTTTATGGCGCGATTGCTGCAATGTCGTTGGAGCGCGCACCAGTTCCAACCAGGTTTTAAAGTGAAAAAAAGGATATTTATTGAAGCAAAACAGCATCATGGAAGAACACCTGAAAGATGTACTGAAGAATTCAAAAAATTGTCGACCAACAATTAAAATAGACAAAGTTTTTGGTTCACCAGGCTGAACAGTGACAACACGTCCTATAGTCTCAGACAGCTGTTTCGCCCTTCTCATTAGGCTCATCAGTGAGACGAGGCAGACGTGAAGTCACTGGTCAACCAACTTTGGAGTGATTTTAATAAATCACTTTCAAAGTGTTTGGCGAACCAGAAGTTCCAACACCATCTTCCGGAAAGCAATTCACAATGCTACGCATCAATAAAGAAGAATTCTCCCGATTCAAGGAATCGACGGGAAAATGGTTGGAAATACTGCCGCCAGGTGACGGTCCCTCAACAATGCAATCCGAAGTTGTTTGACCAGTGACTTCACGTCTGCCTCGTCTCACTGATGAGCCTAATGAGAAGGACGAAACAGCTGTCTGAGACTACAGGACGTGTTGTCACTGTACAACCTGGTGAACCAAAAACTTTCTCTGTTGACTTTGTAACACACGAATTGTGTTAGTAATTCATATGCAACAATTAAAATGTCAATGTATCATTAAACCCTGTATGTAACTTTTTGTCTATACCTCATAAGTAGGTATACGTACAAGTATATGAATGGAATAGCAATGATCCAATATGTTGGATAGCTTGGTAGTTATTGAACTTTCTTGTTATGATGTTAAAAGTAACAAAGTCCACATTGCTTGAAGAGTCAGTATGGGCAATATGGTAATTCAAAACAACACGGAAAACCTCTTCGATTCATAAACAGAATACTCACTGAAGTTTTTGAAGAGAATGGTACATTTCACAATGATAATAATGAGACATTGTTATATGTATGGGGAACTTATATTCAAATTGGAGAACAATGAAAACAAGAACTGCTTCACGTACTTCCGTAAACATGAGCTGGTTACTTTTGTCTCCACCCATTTCAGCGTGAAGTATTACAAAGTTCATAATGAAAGTTTTTCAGTTATTGTTTACAATTTTCCGACTATTACTGCCTTGGGATTGGTAAAGTGTACCAGGTAGGACTGGCACATACTCTACGCATACACAAAAATAGTCGTTCCGGCTTTTAAATTTTACACAATTCAGAGTGCTAACCATCAACATAGCTTGCTGTTACCCAACTAAAATAATGTAGCGTCATAATGAGAACACGAGATAGAATTTTATAATGAACTCGGTATTTCAAAAAACAACATTGTCATTCGTCGTAACGTGATAGTATAAATAGAAAAAAGTCATGACGCTACAAATAGAATGAAATACCGATGACAACTGAGTCGTTCATGTACTGCAGGATTACATCGTGAGCTATTGCATTCTGATAATGATGATTAGCTTGATGATAGTAGAGTATAGAAGCTGATCAGGACAATGATTCGTGAACCGAATATAACAAATAGTTTTAAATGATGGAGAACAAATTAGGTATGTTCAATCATTGAGGAGACGAGTACATTCATTTTGACAGATTAAATATTTGTAACAAGCTATATTGAGTTTCTTGGTAAAATCGAATTTGTCAATATCCCTTCTAATAGTAATTCAATTTCCTTCGACGTCTGTATCATATTTCCAAATGTGCCGTCAGGAATGTCTTAGGAATTTAACCGATTATTAACAGTAAAATCAATCTAGTAATTTGACTTTGATCACTTCTATATTCATATAGTTCCAATCAAAAATACAATTGTAATAAGTTTTCACAAACTCCGTTTTTATTAAACAAAACGTGCCACACGGTGGTTTTATCAAACGATGTTTTCACAAACTATGGTTTATTCCTTAAATATAAATATTGAGATCAAGAAGGAGGGGATAGGTGAGGTACATGTACAGTGTGATAAGAGTTATTTACAAATAAATTTAATAACGGAAAATTGGTAAAATCCTTCAACTCATTTAGAAGGTTTTCTGTATTTTTAAACTTATTAAGTCCATTTTTCTCTGAGTCGTTTGATAGTTTACTTTTTGCTGACTTATGGAAAGTCTAAAAATAATTTTTGCAATGATGATCAGTTTCTTTGATATGGTTAACCACTTTCGAATCTCCTCTGTTCAGATTGAAATATTCCTAAATTCTAGTTTTGAAAGATCTTCCTGTCTGGTCTATATAGAATTTATCACAATGAATAAATACATTATTGATCTATAATTATAAGTCTTTGATCTATAGTTATGAGTCTTAACTGTACTAGGGTAAACTAGCTTCGTTGCTTCATTATAATCTTTTTTCTTAAGTGAATCAATCACAATTTTTTTGTTATAGCCGTTATTAGTTGCTATCTGTTTTATGATTGAAAATTCGTCATGATAATTCAATTCTGATATGGGGATAGTAACACGTCTATGTATTATGCTTTGAAGAGCAACCAGTTTATGTTTTATGGGGTGGTTTGCATTTTTGTGGATAATAATGTCCGTATGTGAAAGCTTATGATATATTGAAAAGGAATGTTTACTATTCAATTCAGTTATGGTTAGATTCAAAAACTTAATAGTTTACTTCTACTCCAACCGTGAATTTAATTTCGGGGTGTAGATTATTTGAATGTTGATTGAAAGAATCTGATTGTCTCTGTATTCCATTAAACCATGTTAACATACTGATGTCAACAGATACTTTTTTTATAATAGGGAGTTTGTGGATTTCCAATCCTAATTCATTCGTAAATATTTCGGGCAGATAAGGAAGTAATGAGTTTCTCATTGCTAATCCTTCTTGACTAGTATACACATTGTTATTGAATTGGGAATAATTCGAGAATGTGTAATATTTCTTGTATTATAACAATGTTTGTATGGTTTTTTCCAAGATACTTTGGATTAACAGTAACGTTTTCCCGGAAACATACTGAGAAAAAATAACTAGTAGTGATATAGTTTTCACGAAGACAGGTAAAGGTTATACAGTGATTGCTATTGATAATAACAATTATATCAATGAAATATTAGATCAATTATACCTGATATACAGGTTGAGTCAGTTTTTTGTAGACAAACTTCAACAGGAGATAGAACAGATGTTTTTAAGGAAAAAAGTTCCTATAAACATATGTCGTAGAAGGCTTCGTTTTCGAGATACAGGGTGTTGGAATTGAAAAAAAATTTTTCGCGAATATCTCCGGAACCGTTTATCGTACAGAAAACGGTTTTAGTGAGCATTTTCTACTCATAGTAAGCTTTGTTCTGTGCGGTGGAATTTTTTTTTTTGTCATAATTGGTGAAGATTTTGAAGGGGTAGTGGGTGTTTTTCTCCCCAACAACCATTTGAACCGCCAATGTTTTCTACACAAAAATTGTACTGGTCATAAGCTCTAAAATTGACCGTTTTCGAGAAAAATCAACTTTTATGTTGAAAAACATCGTCAATCCTTTGGTTTTGTTACTTGTTCTAACGTTTGAATAAATTTTGTTTAATTAGTAAGACCATGTTTTTCAACATAAAAAGTTGATTTTTCTCGAAAACGGCCAACTTTAGAGCTTATGACTAGGAGTAACTTTTTTTGTGTAGAAAACATTGGCGGTTCAAATGGTTGTCTAAAAACCGTGTTTTTTGCAGTGGCGTAGAAATTGTGGAGATAAACACTCACTACTCCTTCAAAATCTTCACCAATTGGAAGTAAAAAAATTATTTTTATGGCACAGAACATAGCTTACTATGGGTAGAAAATGCTCACAAAAGCTGTCTTTTGTACGATAAACGGTTCCGGAGATATTCGAAAAAAAGGAAATTTTTTTTTCAATTCCAACACCCTGTATCTCGAAAACATAGCCTTCTACGACATATGTTCATGTGAACTTTTCTTCTTAGAAACACTTGTTCTATCTCCTGTTGCAGTTTGTCTACAATAAACCGACTCACCCTGTATATGAATATGGAAGACTTCGTATGAATAATTATGCATATGAAGTCTTCCATATCTACCACCAATGCCACACTCTCATGGGATGAACTTCACAAAAACTTGGTCTTCTATTGGGTGCCAAGAGCTACTTTACATCCTGATAGCTCCTCATATTCTACAAGGCACAGATTTGACTTGTTCTGGAGTACTGTTCATATGTTCGAAGTCCAGCTCCCAAACATACGTTGAAGCTCTTGAATTATATCCGGAAGAGAGCTACTACTCTGATTGATCGTGTCACACGTACGAGTTCATTGGCCTCTCTAGAACATCGTAGAAAGCTGGGAGATCTCCCCCTTTTCTATAGATATATCCATGATCGGTGTTCATAAGAAATCTGATCTGTTATTCCACTACGATAGATTCCAGTTATGCGGACTAAACGAGCTCAAACTAGTAACCAATTCATTGTCAAGCTCAAGATCTCATGTACTTTTTTCTACCCGATTAAATTTTTTTATCGAATGGCGATGTTGTGAAATTCTTTGCGTTATCTCACACTATGTTCTTTGAACGTTTCCTCTAGCGTAGTCAAAGTATAGGTTAATACATATGTATTCATGGGATAACTGACCGGAGATAGGAGAAACTGACATTAGCTGTAAAAGTAGAAATACGTATAAGAATTGATGAGCTTAATTTGGATTCCAAGAACAAACATATAAAAAATTGTAAATTCCAATTATTGATCAACGCTATTCCATCGACCGGCTCACAACAGTTCCCATTTAATATTTATGAGTTGTCACCCCTTCACAACCATGAAAATTCTGTTGACAACATTATTCCGCCAGATGCATATTCCTTGAGGTATACCTGGGATTATCCAAAATAGTTCACTCAGTATATTCATAGATAGAGTCAACACTGGCATTCAATTTCCAAGCAAAGTTCACCATTAATTTGGAAGAACATAATGTTCTCGTCTAGAGTTTGAGCAACGTATGATGAATGACGTGAATCCAGTTCCCTAAGGCTCTTACAACAACGCGATGATAGAATATGATTAGCTTATATTCATATATTTCAGTCATCTCAAGGAAGCGTAAGATATTCATGCTTTCTACAACGAATTTCTGTAAGATAATCTTGTCAAGTAATTGTTAACAAGAGCCTTCAAGTTCATGAAGTAGGTACACAAAATATAGCTATTACAATATAATACGATGAAGAAATCGATCAATAAACCAGATAAAAACTTTTAACCCGAAGGAGAATGTTCAGTTGAATAAATGTTGAACTCAGTTGAAATATTCTATTGCATCTTCCTAGTGATTGACGTAGGGTTTACTCGTAGGAATTTGTTAATATGAAATATTTATCATCAGCGTTTCATTTAATGAAATACATCAAAATCCAATGAGAAAAATCTAAGGTACGATCACAATTTCGGTCTACTGTCTTCCGTAAACTATTATCTAATTGGTTTTTTGCAAATTTTTAAATTAACTGACTCAAAGATTTTTCACGAAAATTAATAAATCGGCGTAACGTTGCTGATTATTCATTATGACAAGAGAGTGCTCACATGGAATTCTTGTTCATTTCAAATTAAGCCGTTACTCGATTTGTATTAGAATTATGAAAAGAATGTAGGAATTTTTATCGTAAAAGCGCGTTATTATTCTTACACTGACAAAGCTGATGAATCTGACTCTACTGTTTCATTCAGGGCTCATAATTCATTGCTAAAATGAGATAAAAGTCGATTAAGCCCCAAGGCGTTAGACACAAAAGACACCTTAGTCTTACAGTTATCAGTTAATAACGATGGGAGCGAAAATAAAGAACCACAATCAAATTTATATCTAGATTTCCGCCGAGTCAGGCATTCATTTTTTCCAGGACGAAAAGTAAATTTATGAAGTTCATTATATTGCAAACAAGTCGCTGTAGCATGTGGCTTGAGCTGGTGGAAAGGCAAAGGGGGAAATGTGCCAAATTAGAGCATGAGTTATATGTTGATAATCTGGTTAGGACTTTTTAAACACAGTGTTGTGAAATTTGATAACATTGGAGTTTCAATTCATTTGATAGGAATGCTTCTTACGTGGAAATTGTTTGACTTTGAGTTATATGGGGAAAAATTCAGGTCGTGATAGTATTTGGAAAATTAATACACAAGTACATTAATTTTGAATGAATTTTTTGCTATAGTGTACCGATCTTCGAATTCTCATCACATATCTTCTTTTGTATTCTGGATTTACATTTAACATACATCTCTCAACGTCGAAGATTAAAAACTGCCTTCCTCAGGGAAACAATGACATGAAGTAACCTGCTCAACCTGACAACACTAGCTGACCTTGATCCATGACATCATTGATTCAGTGAACAAGCCATACCTTACTAGTGTCAGAGATTATTTGCCTAAGCTCTTCAACTGGAGACCTGAATACAAGAATTTTGAGATAACATGAGAGGACGAAGTCTATTGGCTTCGAATCTGGCAAACTAGGGGTCCATCGTATTACCCAATGAAGTAATTCGAGTAAATTATTCAGTTAAGCATTTTCTAAGGAAAACCTATGCACTTCTGAGGTGGAATGTCTTCTAAACATCAAGTGACGCCTGAACATATTATGATAGGATGCTCTCCTACTCAAGAAGACGTGTTTTTTGGTTAATCGGTTATTGACAAGAGAAACGATTTGTGTTTTAGAACCAGATTTCATGTTTACCTCGACCTACGTCGCGGAATGCTTAAGCGAAAGCCGAAACAACCTAATAATCATAACACGATTTATGGTGGCACAATGCAAACTTATGACTAATGAGGAAAATGATCGTCGTGTAGACTCTGCAGAGAAGCTGAGAAAATAAGCTTCAACACACTGTTGGATACAATAAAACTCTATAATCAAGGAACAATCACCTTTCTCCACTAAGTACTGTGGACCTTTCAGCTACGAATAACCATCATCAGTATAAGCTGTTTAATTCTCTGATGAGGGCTACTTGGTAGCAAAGGTCCTCAATAAGCCAACATTATTCTTAAAAGAAGTAGCGAGACAAAGACAGGTTGACGCAATGAATGGAGATCTAATAATCAAGTAGAGTTCAATGCAACCAAAGCTCAAGCTTGCTTGTTCTCCAGAATGACGGATCCTACAATCCCTAATATGATGATGTCAGGTACAACTATTCCTATCAAGTCTTCCATAACAATGCTCAGGATAACCACCAACAGCACTCTCTCATGGGACGATCATTTGAGGTTCAATGCAAAAACCGCTTTCCTCTTCCGTGTCAAGAGCTAATCTACATCCCAGCAGCTCCTAATAATCCACAAAGCACAGATTCGACCAGTCTTGGAGTACGGTTCACAGTTTGGCTCCCAAACATACGCTGGAGTTCTTCGATTCTATCCAGAAGAGAGCTATTCGTTTGATTGATGATGTCACACTTACAAGTTCATTGACCTCTAGAACATCGTATAAAGGTGGGAGATCTCTCTCTTCTCTATAGATATTTCCATGGTCGGTGATCATCAGGAATTTCATGTGTTGTTCCACCACGAGAGATTACAGATGGGTGAACTAGACGAACTCAAACTAGTCACCACTTCACTGTCAAACTCGAGACTTGCCGAAATTCTTCCTATCGGACTTCATTTTTTTATCGAACAACGAAGTTGTGGAACACTTCACCTAGTAATGTTTTTCTCTATGCCCATAACCTCCAAGCCCTCAAAAAAAATACGAATGCCTATCTCCTCTCCCTACATTCCACTGCTGGCTCACATGATGTCCTTCCACCCTTACAGGTTTACCTTTCGTGTAGGCAAAGTATGAAAACGAATAATAAGTGTGTTTTTTTCTGATTCATAAAGCTGAGAAGCACCGATACATCCACTAACTGACTGAAGAGCGACATTCCTCTTCAGAAGCAAGAAATATATATTTCGAAGTCGAGAATAATCTAAATTTTTCTGAAGAATCTGAAGCTCACTGGCGTACTTTGATATTTCGAAAGGGGGAATATATTGGTCCTTCGAGGTGTAGGAGAAACACCCCAATAATAATAATCTAATAACCTCACTCATATATATAACTTTGATTTCTCTCCTACAAAATTACTGCAATTTCAACGTAAAAAAATACACTTCTTCAATGTCAAAATTATTCGAAGGAGATGGCTATGTAAGTGAATAAACAGTCGAAGCTGAACGAATCGAATTTTCAGGACTGAATTATCCAGAATAACGGATGTGATGATGAAAACTAAATGGAAAATATCAGAACAAATTTATCCATATGTTCTCCCATTTTTTCTATGTATGGCCTAAACTCTATTCAGATCAAACGTTTCCCACAAGAAATGAGAAGAGTTTCGAAATTCACTTTCCCCAAGAGCGACACGGAATATTTGCAAATCTGATAACATTTTTATAACCATGCTTCATCGCAAAGCCATTATTATAACCTATTTACTATGTAATAAAAGTGTTTGCTCGTTAAGACTTAAATAGGTTATAAGAGTTCGCAACTAAAAGTGGTGCAAGAACTAATGCAAGAATAAAACGTGTAACATCTCCACGTCGTGAAGTAGCAGGCAAGAAAGCTCATGATGTTACCTGTTGTAAATCCATGCTTAATGAAGTAACGTTGCCATGAAATAAGTTTTGAAGTTCATAATTAAAAAAAGTTTTCTCTCTTCGAGTAGTCTGATATTATACAAAATTATCGTTCAAGGGCTTAGGTTATTCTATTCAAATTTCAAATTTTAATTACCTAGTATTATATTGTGAATATTCGGGTATTCCATGATAATGATTATCGGTAATAAAACCTGATTAGTTTGAGAATTGTGATTAGTTATTATCATGGGATCAGATATAGTAAAAAGCCTCCTACATTATAAATGGAATCACAATAATTTCATCATATCAAAGAAATATCCAGTTGGCAAAATAATTCCCTGTATCTCAGGAAATCAAGGCACTTGAAACTATCTCAATAGATATTTCTAAGGTTTCATTCCCTAGAAATAGGAAAGGGAATTTCGTTCATTTTATAGAAGCAAACACTACTTACTATGTTAATGTCACATCAATTTATAACTTTAGTTACTCTGTTCTTGACGTTTTACTTCAGACCGTATTCAAATGGAATTAAAGATGCATAATTCCGTTTATATGTTCTTATAATAGTACAAAGGATTACGGTGATCGTTCATAAAATAATGTAGAATGAAATGTTTGGCTTCACCTCAATAAGGATTACAAATTCGATGCTTCAGCGTTGGTTATATGGGAACAAAATTTCCCATTTTAGTGTTCAATTATTTGTGGGGAAGAAAATGGGAAAATTCCGATTATTTTCCGAGATATCAGAAAAAAAAGCGAAGAAATCCATTTCTTTTCTTATTTATTTCCAGGTTCATTACAAATTGTTTTTAAAATGAAAGAGCAGGTCTTCTGGGCCCCTCCTTATGTCGTTCAAGAAAATAATTTTGTATTGCAGATACGAAGTTCCATTTTTTAGATACTAACATCAAATTCATTTTATTTAAATACGGACCTGTACCATCTATTTTGCTTTTGAGTATCTTTTTACCCCTCAACACTAATGACGTATAACACTTGTCACTCAATTGTCTACTATAGGTGTTATTTGATTCTTCTTTGAATTGAAGTTAGGCATTGACTTTGAAACAAAACAAATTGTGCCGTGACGATAACAAAGATTCTCTTATACGATTTTTGCCAAAAATTATTCAATTTTTTCTATACGACGTTTGGATTTCAACGGAAAGCACATTTCTGTAACAACTTTCTTTATAAAATTCAATTTTTAAGAATTTTTTGTATCAAATTTCTAACAAATTTACAATATGTCGCGCTGGCTAGCTAATGGAGGCACAATATTCATCTGGTTTTTTGTTTTATTTCTAAGTCAATGCCCAATTTCCAATTATTGAAAATTGAATAACTCTCACAGCAAACAATTTAATGACAAGCATGATACATCATTAGTTTTGCGAATTTTACCAAAGATATACAAGAACATATTGAAAAAACGGACACCGTATTTAAAAGAATTAATTTGATTTGAGGATTTCAAAAACAGAATGTCGGTTTTGAAAAATAAAATCAATTTATCGAAGAGCATAAAAAATGTCCTTGATAATATGCTCTTTGGTTCCCGAAATAATCAGTAATAAAGAGATAAAAACAAAATTATTTTTTTTTGTTTTTCCCTCCCACAATCGAATTGACCTAAGTCTGTGAACACTTCTTGTTGTCGCTCCTTATATAGTCAAGTAGAATAGTCTGACTCTTATGAACGCCAAATCCATTGGAAATTTTGCCTATCTATCTCGTATTTTATAAAAGAAAGTTTATTGTCATACCAAGAAGGTATTCATAATTGAACAGTATTTGTACATCTGGACCTACGTATATTCATATAAATTATAGAATAGGCACCTAATGAAGGTTTGATGATACAACATCTATGTGAATGGAGTGACAATTTGCATACAGTTGTGAATAATGCATTATCAACTTCGTTCCATGAAGCAAGTCTGTTTGTGTAATTCTAGGATGTCTAATTAATTTCAAAGTGAGCGTTCGCTCGTTGTGTACAGGATGAGTTATCTCTTTCTATTCTAGCCAAGAGTGAGTCAATCGACCGTACTACTTTGAATAAAGAATGAGTTTCAATTGAGATGACAATTTCATTAATAATCGTGTTTAAACCGTAAGTTTAAACAATAATAATAATAATAGTTTATTCAGATAATTATTATAGTAAAGTAGTTATAGTACCGGGATATCAAAAATTATATTGGTCAAGGGTGGTTGTGGACTCTAAAACGTGTGTCTTACTTTACGTTTGAAATAATTATGTCACTGTGACACTGACATCATCAATAACCTACAAATTTCATACCCATTTATTTCAGTTGTAAAACAATAATGAACTACAAATTATGAAATAACGGTTTAACAAGAAAAACTAAATTACAGTAATTGTTGGAAATGTCCCCCGTTTTGTTCGATGCACAAGTTGACGCGCATCCTCATGCTGTGAAAACCGTTTTGCAGCATTTCTGGCGTTATGGTTGCACATTGCTGAACTATTCTTTGTTGAAGTTCTTGCAAACTATTCCCCGGAGTTGCGAAAATCTTGTTTTTTTAGGTAAGGAAATATAAAATAGTCCATAATTGTCAAACAAGGTGATCTCGGAGGAAACTCAACTTCTGTATGCAAACTTATCAGCCGGTCATCAAAAAACTCGCGGAGAAAAGCAATATTTTCTCGTGTAGTATGTGCTGTTGCACCGTTATGCTGGAAATAACCGTACCGAAGTTCATCATCGTTCAACTGTTGCACACATTCAGCCAAAAAGTTGTGTCTGTACCTTTCTGCCTTGACGGTGAAATCGAAAAAATTGGCTCAATTATTCTTCTGCGAGAAACTGCCATCCAAACACCGATTTTTTGAGCATGTAGTGGCGATTCAGTAAAAACATGAGGGTTATCATTGCTCCACATTCGCATATTTTGAGAATTGATGTATCCCGAAAGGTGGAACCACGCTTCGTCAGAAAAAAAAGTTGTGTCCAGAAGATCGTCATTCATTCATTAAATTATTGACAAACCAATGGCAGTAAGCAAGGCGTCTGGGGTGGTCTGCGGGCAGAAGAGCTTGATGTTCTTGCATCTTATATGGATGCATGTTTCTTTAAAATCTTATGACATGATCCATAAGAAAGTCCAATTTCCTGAGAAAGACGTTTCAAAGGTTTTGCAGGCTCCTCATCAATACGTTGACGAACGTCATTGACAACTTCTTCTGTACGAACTCTTGGTCTACCAGCACCTTTTTTATGAGTCACACAAACAGTTTCGCGAAACACTTCAACACAATTTGTAAGGCACGCATAAAAATTGAACGGTAATATTGCCACGTTTGGGAAGTGCTCTCGAAAATTGTCCAAACACAAACGTTGACTGTATTGCCAATTTCCATTAACTAGCGCACCCGTTCGAAAATAGGCTTCAATCATGAACATTTTGTGCTGTGTGGTAAGGGGCATGATTCAAAAACTGGATTAGAAAATTTCAGCACAATGACTTAACAGATTTTGACACAACAAAACATATTCAAAAATTTAAAGTGAGACACACGTTTTACATTCCTCAACCACCCTTAACCAAGATAATTTTCAATTTGTAGTTCATTATTGTTTTAGAACTGAAATAAATAGGTATGAAATTTGTAGGTTATTGATGATGTCAGTGTGACAGTGACATAATTATTTCAAACGTAAAGTAAGACACACGTTTTGGATTCCACAACCACCCTTGGCCAAGATAATTTTCAATTTGTAGTTCATTATTGTTTTACAACTGATATAAATAATTATGAAATTTGTAGGTTATTGATGATGTAAGTGTGACAGTGACATAATTATTTCAAACGTGAAGTAAGACACACGTTTTGGATTCCACAACCACCCTTGACCAAGATAATTTTCAATTTGTAGTTCATTATTGTTTTACAACTGATATAGATAGTTATGAAATTTGTAGGTTATTGATGATGTCAGTGTGACAGTGACATAATTATTTCAAACGTAAAGTAAGACACACGTTTTGGATTCCACAACCACCCTTGACCAAGATAATTTTCAATTTGTAGTTCATTATTGTTTTACAACTGATATAAATAATTATGAAATTTGTAGGTTATTGATGATGTAAGTAAGACACACGTTTTGGATTCCACAACCACCCTTGACCAAGATAATTTTCAATTTGTAGTTCATTATTGTTTTACAACTGATATAAATAATTATGAAATTTGTAGGTTATTGATGATGTAAGTGTGACAGTGACATAATTATTTCAAACGTGAAGTAAGACACACGTTTTGGATTCCACAACCACCCTTGACCAAGATAATTTTCAATTTGTAGTTCATTATTGTTTTACAACTGATATAAATAGTTATGAAATTTGTAGGTTATTGATGATGTCAGTGTGACAGTGACATAATTATTTCAAACGTAAAGTAAGACACACGTTTTGGATTCCACAACCACCCTTGACCAAGATAATTTTCAATTTGTTGTTCATTATTGTTTTACAACTGATATAAATAATTATGAAATTTGTAGGTTATTGATGATGTCAGTGTGACAATGACATAATTATTTCAGTAAAGTGAGACACACGTTCTAGATTCCACAACCACCCTTGACCAAGATAATTTTTGATATCCCGGTACATAGTAATTACAGTATATAGAATAAATTTACATATCCCATGAAGGTTAGACCTTGTTTAAGGGTAGATATGAGCATTTCCATATAGTGAAAGAATATATCAAATTATACTGACTATACAGTTATAGGTTAATTCATTTATATAGTTATGACTAATTTAGGTTTAGTACGAATTAAAAAAAAAATTAAAAAATGTTTTGACATAAATGTACAATATATCTTAAAATAAAATAATTAAAGTGATGTATCTCCGCATTCTTAATATTTGTCCATTCATAGATATAGGAATTCTTCGTATCAATAAAATCATGTACCTTAAGTCTTGGTGTTTTTATTATTACCCGATTTTATTTTCATAAAGTCTAAGTGATTTTATATCTTTCATTTCAGATGGTAAGGAATTATATATGTTTGGTGCAAGAAGCACATGCGATCTTTGAACAAACGTTTTGTTTATTTTGGGGATGATAAAAGAATTAAGTTTCCCTCTAGTGTCATGTGAAACAGTATGTAGTTAATAGAAAAATATGCACATGGAATCACAAACTTCAATGAATGAAAATAAATAAATATAACGTATAGTATTTCAATGAGAACCGGTGTCATTCAAAACACTCGTAAGATTGGAGTTCGAATAAAACACTAAAAATCTTCAAGCTGTGCCAAGAACGAGGCAAAAGTGAAGCGTGAAATCCGACGCTTTAGAGAATTTATTCGAGTAAGTACTTGATTTATTGATTGACTTTCAGAGCTCGTCAAACTAGACTAGAGCCGTTATTTGGCTAACAAATTTAATGAGGGCTGATCTGAATAACAAAGGTCTTGGGCACTTCGATTTTGCATAATTAAACACGGCGGACGCACGATTCCTCGTTCTATTCTCTTTTGAAGTCGGATGGCAATAAATATTCCGTTTCAATACTAATTCGGTTAACATATAAGATGTTGGTTTCGGCGTTAACGTTTTCCAAATTGATTGTATGAATGAACGGAAAATTTGAATATGTATTAAGGAAGAGGGCGCCGGTAAATAACCACAAAGCTTGTTTAATTTTACTCTTGAGAAAGTTATTTCTGTTATAAATTGCTCTGCTTGAACAGTTGAAACACATTGGTTAACTTGCAATCGTTAATTAATTGATGTTTATTACCTTTTGCGAACGTTTTATGTTTACTGGTGTGTATTTATTCTGAAGCTTCATAACGACAAAATGCCAAGCTATAAATTTCATGCACCATTAATATAGCCTAGCTTATTAAAATGAATCAACGTAAGAAGTGATCTATATGTGGGATTGGAACCCATATAACTTATTGTCCGGTTGGAACCTTCCAGCAAATTATGTCTCTTTGGTCGATTTTCATATTTTATTATTGTGTAATAATCCGAAAAATTATTACTTTTGGGTCCCTTGAAATAATTCAATTTGATTCGAAATGTAGTCTTATAGATTAATATATCTTGATGGAACATACTAGAAGTCAGGCAGGCCTAGCGACGATCTGTCTCGTAATTCGATTTCTTTTTTCCGGAGCAACGACTTCTGGGCCGGCAAGAAAGTATGCTTAGCAACGTTAGCACAGCACGAGGCCAGTGGAACTTTTTCCCTCAATGAGGAGAAATCCACGTGAAATTGGAGAGAGCCTGAACGGTTGTTATTTCACCTAGTCATTTTTCTATAGGTCGCTTCAATAATGTATGGGCGGGGTCTGCCCCCGGTGTTCTGAATTTGACATATTTTCTAAGCTTTGCGCGTGAGGTGGCCCTCGCTTCAATAGTTTCATACAATTTAATCACAACTTTAGAAGAGAGTTCTTCACCACCTACTCTACCTCTGACCAAAGCCATATTTTGCCAGTATTAGTGAGCTCGATGTTGATTGTTTTCTCCATCACTTTTAGATGACAGATAATATTGCAATGAGTCTATAATTATTAGGAAAGCTCTTCTTCCGTTTTTTGGAATTGGTTGAACTCTAGCTGTCTTCGAGCTGGAAGGGAACACACCAAGTTTGTATGAAAGTGTAAGCAACCTGCAAAAAAACTGGTGCTAATTCAGGCACACATTCCTTGAGAAATACAGGTAGAATTTCGGCTGACCCCATAGACATTATGGTTTTGAGATTAGGCAGAATGCGCCTAATTGTGCGATGACGAAAGACATATTCAAACATATCGATGGTCCTTCCTTCGTGGAAGTTGCTGCAAACATTTGAGCAAAAAGGTTGGCTTTTTCTTGTACTTTGGTAGCCAGTGTACCATCATCTTTGGTCAGGGAATTAACTGAAATTTCCACCAATTGCATTGGTGAAAGATCAGAGCGAACGGAAGCCATTCGTGCATTCGCTAAGCTGTGATCTTTGAATAATTGCATTGTGTATGATTCTTTCAGTGGCACATCTATTTTTTGATAGATGACGTTTCGAACACTTGTTTTTCTAGCATCTCTGACGGAGATGGTCGAAAGTGGCTTCATCGTCCTACTGGTTCCACAGTTGAGCTCATGAGAGTGCGAAATAACTGTCTGGCACTGATGGACGTGTAGTGTAGACACTGTTCGATTCACAGGGACATTAACCCTGTCTCTCTCTCTGAAAATTGTCATTCTATACTTTATTGAAAAAAAATTGACAGTCACTCGAATGTTGACGCACCAAATTCAGGTGGATTTTCTGCAGTAGTAATATGAGTTTTCATTTCATTCGAATTCTGTTTATTTTTATCAGACCTAATCAAATATATTTAGCAGTACCGAGATCATAAAAGTGTAACATCAAATATTCTCTTTATTTCCATAAGCAGGATGATGAGAACGGAAAGAGTATTGGAAAGCTTTTCACATTCGCTTCTCAGTCTGGGTTACGGAACTTTAATTCAAAATCAAAAAGCAATGCCGATATAACTTTATTTGGGTTAATACCGTTATAAGTTACTTCGGCATAAATGGAACGAAATTTATTACTGTCTTCGCTGCATTCCTTTGAAGTAGGTAGGTTTAGGTATCGAGGCATTGGAATGCTATTCACAATTTCAAAATCAATTTCTCTAGATACGATGTACCGTCTGTGATTCAGTTTGAAATTCTATAGGAAGAAACGTTATTTCCTGGAGACATAAGTACTTTTTATAGGTTTTATTTAGTTTGTTTAGGATTATTGCGAAATTTTGATTTATTTCTCGTTCTATTCACGACTCTCCCGATAGGAACTTATGAATTTAACTACTGGAAATTGCGATTATCTTTACTACAATAAACGTGAAAAGTGTGATTCAACCAGTATAATACACAATGTCAAAATATACGATAGATATGTGAAGAATCCTGTTTTTCTATGCATCTGTGAACTGATATCATTTTCCAGGCCCGTATCCAAGGGGAACGCACTAGGAGTGAATCCAGTGGCGAATCCACGAAATTTCTCGGAGAGGAGCTAATTATCACTGCATTGTCAATCATCACGCATTCTACGAAAGTATAAAGGCGACCAACTTGATATTTGGCAGCCCAGTTCCTCATACGACATAGGCACTCGCTAAGAACTGATTTTTCGGAATTTAATAGCAAAGAGGGTAAAAGGAATTCGGTATATTTGACATTTTCGACAGCTCGTTATGTTTTCATGACAGGAAGTTTTATAGATTTGTATTAAAGATTCAGTACAGGTTATTTCCAATATTTGAAAATACAAAATCATATTTAGAAAATTAATATTTCATGTAAAATTGAAACATCTCAAATTAAACTAACTGTTTCGTATCAGTAACAAATGTTAGCGTGAGGAATAGTAAGTGAATTTCTAAAATTAACACAAATTATATGATACCATAGCTGGCATGATTAAGAACGGTTCAATAATTTCACAAAAGTTTCTTGTTCTGAAGGAAATCATAAACCTGTCAAGATCAATAACCATTATAGGACAATAAATGAATGCTGTGCTATAGAACGTTCCAATGTTAATCATCTGATGATGCTTAGGTGGCCGGGTTTTTTCCAGACTCGCTGTGATCTTGATATGAAAGTTTCAAGCGTCTCTATTCCATAAGTTACATAATTAATCAATCAAAATGTATCACAAGTAAATTGTGACGTAACGTAGTATCTTATCATCGAAATTGTAATTGAATATAGTCTCAATTATAGTTTGAATGATTGATTAATAAAAAAAAACAGTTTTTAGTATTTGGAAAACTACAGATAAGTTCAGAAATCCCCACCGTGAATATTCTGAATGAGAGGCCTCAAGAGAAAAGGAAAGGATTATAAACTATCTTTTTGATTATTGGTTCAACCATTATTTCACGGTTACTAGGAATATCATCATTGGTACAAAATTAAAAGCAGGATCACTATGAGTAAAATGATTGGTTGAATAATTCAGGGATCCTTCCCTAATTGTAGAAAAAGGACGCATTATAATTATCAACAAAATGCGAAAACCTTCAGTTATATTCTCTAACTTGAATTAGTCCCTTGGAAAATCACGTAAAACTTTGCCATTTCCGATTGATTTAATATGATTATTCAGAGTGTTTTGGGTAAAAGGAGATGTTTGCTGAAATCAGAGTTTCAGTTTCATTCAAATCAGATTCATTCAAGTTAAGTCAATAATATTTTCAATTAGTTCATAGATTTTGATTATCTAGGTTCATCCTGGTGGGGAAATAATTTTAATGATTTCAGTTTCATTTCTTTAGCTTAGTTAATTTAGATTCTATAGGTTATTTTATTCAACTTTAAGTTTCATGCTTAGATTTATCTTATTGGTAATTTTATAACATTAGCAATAAAGGTAATTATAACATTTTTTGTATCATCTCCAATCATGGTAGACATTTTTTAATATCATCGTTATCTTTCAATTGTTATTTATTAAATAGAGGGAGAGAGAGAGAGATTCAATATTTAAATATAGAAATAAACTTCAAATTGGAAAGGAGCTCAGAGTGGCTTAACCAGCCTAAACTCCAAAACGTTTACATATTCAATAGATACATGTCTAATGAATTCATTTTGATTTTAGTCAGAATGATTTCATAATGATAGGTTCGTAAATTTAAAATTGAAATGAAAATGTAAGAAAAATATTTTGATTATTTCGGCGTCCCCAAGAAGGACGGGCTCGCCTCACTGTTTGAGAACCGCTGGCTGAAGGTGTTCAGTTCGATTATTTAGCACATTGGAGTATGAGTGGAATTATGATTACATTCAAGGAGAGAGTTGGCCTAATTTGAATCCTGTTTCTTGATCCGAAACTCTTGAGGTGTTTGTTGGAAACATAAACGCAAATTGCGTCCAGTAGCGACATACGAAGCATCACAATCAGTTGAACAGTGATACCTCATCGTAATGATGGTTATTCAGTAATGGCAGAAGAATTGTTAGAATTTTACTGAACTTTATAGTTTAAAAGTGTAATGTGCTCTTTACATTCAATTTACGCATAATTCATTTCAACGTAGTGAACGTCGAAATTATAAAATATGGAATTGAATACCCTTTTACGAGACTCGAAAATACCATATGACATTTGTGAATCAGTTTTAACTACAACGCATTAAAATTTTTAGACTGATATGTCATTTAGTTCTGTTTTGACACCCATCAAAAGCAAGCTACCTTGAAGATTTTGGTAAACATGGAAAAAAGTGAATTTTGCGTCTTGATTAAACATTTTTTCTTTTGTGAAAAAACATCACGCAAGCCGAAGCATCGCTTGTTAAACATTATGTGCTCCCTTCACCATCGACTGGAACGATTCACAATAGTCAAGTCAAATAGGTATTTCATTACGAAAATCGAACGATATGGACCGATTTTGATGAAACAAAATGCATTCGATTCGGGATGACGTCTAGAAAAAAGCTCACCGCTTAGTTTTTTGTGCAAATTTGTTATTATGTTTTTAGCCGAAAAACACTTTTATTAATTTTCAGCGTTAATGCTTTATTAAAGCAATGTTTTATTTATTGAACAATAAGTATTTGAATTATTGAAAAAATGTTTCTGATAATATTCACTGAACCACAGAACAAAATTATTTTCACATAAAACGAATGAGAAATTTTACTAATCTGAACAACAGCAGCATCCAACAGTAAGTGACACGTGGTGATCATTTATTATGTATCTACATTACAATAGCAGCGTGGTCCACGTATACGTTGACGCGTCTTTATTTTGGGGAGATGGGAAGGAGGACCGGTCTAGATGAACAGCTGTTCTATGAAGCGGTTGATGCCATAGAGAACCTATTATATGATAGATGCTGTGTTATAGTATAGTGTAGACTCCATAGTTTGAGAAAAATACCTACCCGCCCAGTTTTTATTACGTATATTTCCATACTATATGTTAAAGATGCTGTGTGGAATACAAAAAGACTGAGTAGAGAAGATAGAAAAAAATTTTAGATGAGCGGGAATTTATTTCAAATTAAAAAATTTAAAAATTAGAATTCTATTTTGTTTTTGATTTAAATTGGTAACGACCCCCTTTTAACAAATTTTTAAACATTTAACATAAAAAAACAACCTCCACAACCCCTAAATTCCAATGCAGGTCTGAAACCTTTTCAAGTACGTCATAAATCTACATCTGGTTCGAGTAAATATCAACAAATAGCTTCGAACTTCAGTTGCTTTGAGACCATAGCAATATGCGTTTGTATATTATGAGAATTTTACTGAACAGTGGTTTCTTGTTACAAAAAAATTATACTTTAATATAACGATACAATTTTCGATTATTCGTGGTTCTGTTCGTTTCGACGGCGTGGGTTTTTTGATTGAAAATTGAGCGATATGGACGCTTGTGCTCATTAGTTTTAATTAACCCCTTTTTACATAATAAGTCTTCTGATGAAGGTCGTGAGACCGAAACGTACGTAAAGACGAAAATTTAAAACAGAGTGTTATTGTGACCTATTTCCCGAGAATTTTTATATAAATTCATACTGGGTCAAGAATCTTTATATTACAACCCCTAACTGAATATTTCTGGTTGGTTTTGATGAAATTTTGGAGATTGGTCGATTTTTCGGTTAATAACAAATTTGCACAAAAACTAACCGGTAAGCTTTTTTTCTAGACGTCATCCCGAATCTAATGCACTTTGTTTCATCAAAATCAATTCATATCGTTCGATTTTCGTAAGTAGGCCTGTTTTAATACCTATTTGACTCGACTACAAGTAGTTTACTGATTTTCGTTGTGATAGTATGACCACAAAGGACGCCGAACGTTCTGATCATCCAATTGAGGTTACAACACCAGCATTCGTCGACAAAATACATAAGATAAGATAAGATAAGATAATTTATTGGTCCGTAAAAATTGTACAAATAACATAAAATTTAAGTGCAAAAATTATGGGACAAGTCATAGTTAGGGAGATGTATCATAATAAAACTTATTCTAAGACACAACTACAAATACAAAGAATAGAATAATTAATAGAACATATATAATACAAATATAGATATAGAACAACATACATACAGACGTTTACAATTTGTAAAATTCTTCCATTGTATAGAGACCTTTGCTTATTAGAAACATTTTTAATTCCTTACGAAATTTTGATAACGTGTATCTTTCAAAATATTGATGCCTACTCACAAGTTTGTTATAAAGTTTTACCCCCAGGTAGCGCGGGTTTTGTTGGCAAACTGTTAATCTAGCCATCGGTGGATGGAGAAGATTTGTTTGTCTGGTGTTATGGTCATGTATATCAGAGCATTTTTCCCAGTAATTATTGGTTTTAACATATATGAGTAGCGAATATATGTAGAGTGATGGAAGAGTCATTATACCCCAATTTATAAATATATTCCTACAGTGTGTTCTACCTGATGCTTTTGCCATATATCGTAGAGCCCTCTTTTGCGCAATGAAAACCCTCTCAACATTATGAGCGGAGCCCCAAAACATTAGTCCATAGGCGATTGTGGATTGAAAGAGACCGTAATAGAGCAGTTTCAGTACATTGATCGAAACGGTATCTCTAATATTCTGGATCAGAAAACAATAGCTGCTGAGTTTTGGTAAGAGTTGCTCTATATGCGACGCCCATGTTAATTTTTGATCAATGTATAGGCCTAGAAATTTAGTAGCACAGACATTTTCAACAGAATTTTCATCCACCCTAGCTAACACGCTGTAGTCAATGACCTTGTTTTTAGGGCAAAATTCAACAACTACTGTTTTCTTGCAGTTTAATTTAAGGTTATTGTTGCTACACCACTCTGATACACCGTTTGTTGCTAGGTTACTTTCATTGACCGTTTCTACTAGATTATTGCCAACTATTATCGCATCTAGATCATCTGCATATAATATAGGTTTACATACCTTACTGATGTGAAGCGGTAAGTCGTTGATAAAACAATTGAATAATGTAGGAGAAATACAGGACCCTTGTGGCGTTCCTCTTGTTGTGATTTTGGATTCAGATCGTATACCTTTTATTTCGACCTGCTGTTCTCTATTGCTGAGATAAGATTTTATCCAGTCGTTACTTGGACCCCGAACTCCGAGTGCATATAATTTATTAATCAATAAATTATGATCAACAGTATCAAATGCTTGACTTAGATCGAAAAAAATCCCTAGTATGAATGATTTGTCATTTAGGGCGTTATATATATGTTGAAGAGCATGGTCTAGAGCAGTGATAGTGGAATGGTTTGATCTGAACCCATTTTGAGAGTGGGATAGAAGATTATTTTTTTCTAGAAAATTATCAAGCCTGATGTTAAAACATTTTTCGAAGATTTTTGCAAAACTACATTGTAATGCTACAGGTCTATAATTACTAACATCAAGTTTATTACCTTTTCCTTTGAAGATGGGAATTATTTTGGACGTTTTTAATGCAGAGGGATATATGCCATCAGTAAAACTTTTATTTATAATTATTGATAATGGTAAGGCTAAAAATTCTCTTACTTCCACTAGTATATTACCGGGAATTCCATCTATTCCACTTGACTTCTTACAGCAAGTTTTTTGGATTATCTTGACTATTTCTTGTTCCGTTGTTGGATAAAGAAAAAAGCTCTTATCATGAATAGGTTGGTTTTCCGCATTTGAGTTCTCAAATCCCGTGCTGCTACAAACCTTTACAAAATGTTCATTAAAAATGTTACTGATAATTAGTGGGTCATTAACCATTACTCCATTATTATCAGTTATTCCAGTGATATCATTATTTCTGATAATATTCCGATTTTCCTTAATTATATTCCAACATTCTTTATTTATGTTATGTGCTTTCACAATTCTATTATTATTATAATTTTTTTTTTCGTATTTGACTTTTTTCTTGAGAAATGCTTTTAATTCTAAATATCGTTTATTATATGTAACATTATTAATTTGTTTTGTAATACGGTGCATTTCGTTTAATAATATTGAAAGCTCTTTTGTTGAATGATTATACCACCGATACTTTTTTTTGTCGAGATTATGGCTTTGTAATTTAAGAGGAAAACAGGATTGGAAGATATTCTGAATCATGATGTTGAAATTGTTGAATACCGTATCTACATCTGCGTTAACATTGAGAACATCAAGCCATTTTATTTGCTGCACACTAGTTTTGAAATTCAGAATATTATTTCGATTAAGGTTTCTTTTTAGTTTTTGGGGAATTGTTTGAGATTTTTTATTTTCAAAAGATATTATCTGATATGTATGATCAGACAGGAAATGATCGTTGACTGTTAAGGCCGTATGTGATATGTCGGTGTAAATATTATCAATACATGTTTTACTAGTAGAAGTAATTCGTGTTGGTTCGTGTATTGTTGGTTTGATGTTGTATTCAAGTAAAAAGTTTTTTAGCGTCTGGGCGTTATTGCTATTCTCTAATAAATCGACGTTAAGGTCACCACATATTATATGTTTATGATCCGGATTATAGAGATTAAACATGGCATCGCTTAATTTATGCATAAATATTTTAAAGTCAGCGCTAGGAGATCTATACAATGAAATAATTCTCACAATAAGGTTGTCTGGAAAAATACACTGCACTGCACACATTTCAAACGTTTTCTCCACACTTGTATTGTAGTCTATTTTTTCAATATTTGTTTCTTGCTTTCCGATTATGCAGACTCCTCCTCCTCTGTATATTTGCCGAGAGAACGAATTGACTACGTGATAATTTCCGAAGCTCAGGGAATTGATTTCTTCGGGTTGAAAGTGTTCCGATAAGCACAAAATGTCAATATTTTTATCATTTAGAATATAATCGAGATTCTCCAGTTTACTAGTTAGACTTTGTATATTGAAATGCATTATGCTGATACATGTCTTATTGTTTCCTCTAAAAAATTTTCGTTATTGGCTTTATTGATTTTTGGAAAAAAATATCGATTGATGTACGTGCCAGGGGCCCATAAATCCTCGTTAAGAATTTGATTCTTATAGTTGAACGGGATGCCTATCTTAAAAGAGCTTTTCTTGTGACTAGATTGGTTGTTTAATTTTTCTACGTTTGACTTGCATATTTGTGATAAGTAATTTTCTAAATCCTGAGCTGTATAATCTATGTTAAGATTAGAGACATAAATCCATGCGGTTTTTTCAATTGCTTTAGGTGCGTTAAAGTTGTTGTCATTTTGCGCTCTTACTACAAAACCTTTAGACGTTTGCTTATGTTTTTTACGTCTGTTTACAATGCGGAATTCCTCGTCGTCAGTTTCTTCAGACGGTAAGATTTTGCTCGTCACAGGTGTTGACTTAGGTTTATCGGCTATGTCTTTGTTTCTGATATCTACTGCTGTTGATAACCGATTCCTGTCGTTAGAAGAATTTAGCTTATTGAGTTTACTACGAGATGCCACTGGTACATTGTTTACATTTGATGGAATAATATTGTCATTATTTAATTGTTTGAGATTTGAACCTTTTTTAATTGTAGTCTCTAGAGTTGAAATTGTAGTATTTTGATTGTCTATTTTAATTGCCTGATTACTTACTTGTTCTGTAAGAACGTCAATTGACTGTTGGAGTTTTGTTATCATGTTCGTTATCATGGCGAGTATGCTATTGCAGGAATCACAAAACCACTTTAAATTAGATGTTTCAGTTAATATTTTTACTTTTTCTCTTCCTAATCCGGTACAGTGTTTATGATACCACTTATCACATAATCCACTACATTTAATAGCAGTTTCGTTTGTCCCAAATTCTTTAATACACGAGACACAGTTTAATACATTACTAATAACCGCCGCCATTGTTATAGTTCCACATGTCAGTAGATCATCATCAAAGACTGAGGGCTTTAAGGAGCACAACTTAGAATATTAATTTATAAGAGTGTGTAGGTGTACTAATCTATAACTGCTTTTACCATAATTTGATGGATCTTATGTAACCAATTGATCTGAGCGACTTTCAATTCTATTCTAATATAGCATTTCTTATAATACAGTTTTGTGAACTCTTCGCTCACTTATTTGCACACAATAAAACGATTAATCAAAACTGAAGAAACATATAGTACTTGTTGAAATGAGTCGGAATTAAATTGCCCCATTCTAAGCCCTGTGTGTCATGGTCGTTTTGTCTATTGAAACGTATCTAAATAAACACAAATCCGTTTTGCTAAAAATTCTGCGCGACTATTATTCCGAATGAATATGAAACGAGAATTTTACAAACCCTATCATTTCTGCCGAGCCAATGTTCAGAATTACTTCGTGTATATATTTGTCTCGTCGCGTTCACAGTATCTAGGTGAACTCACTCAAGCGGAATATACGAAGATGTATGGCGATATTGCCGGCGAAAGCACAGCTATTTGTGACGAAAGAATGACACGACCGGGATGAATGGTTCTCGTTCCCATCATAAAACGTTCGCGAAAAATATCGGTTATTGATTTATCTGTACAATTTATAATTTTCGCTATGAAAAGATAATGAACAGGTGAAGAGAAATTTTCAACGCGTTGTGCGAACGCTGTTAATATAATTAACAAAATCCTCGTTTTTGAAGTTTACTCGAGGAGATGATTCAATTGTTTTGATAATTTGCTTGAACTGGAGCTTACCCGATTCGAAATCAACAGACTTCTAACGTTTCTTCTTTATCAGATTGTCTTTGTCATTGTAACTCGTGAGTTCTTTATCACCCTGGCTTTGACATTTTTTATCATACTAAAGTGATAATCAGAGGTCACAAACGATTTCCATAATCACTGTGGGTCGTTGAATATCAATTATTGTTCGTGGTTATATGGCATTAGGTATGGAGAGAACAGTGGTTCAGGAACATAACATTGGTTTATAAAAAGGATGCAATGTTTGATCACTGTGCCCGTTAGGTAGGGTCGTTCCAAATCTATCTTCTATGCAAATTTGCATCTCGTCATTCGATATTATCAGAGTGTGTTTGACATTGTAACTCTGACTTCTTCATTAGACTGGCTTAGACGTTGGAATTAGTGAGTGAGTTCTTGATCAAACTAGCTTTGACTTTGTTACTCTAAGTTCTTTTCAAGGCTAACTTTGACGTTGTACCTCTGATTTTATCTCAAACTGTCTCTGACGCTGTAACTTTGAGGTTTTGATCGGAATGGATTTGGCATCTTAACGAGCTCTCCATCATACTGGCTTCGATTTCAAAACTCTGAGTTGAACTGGCTTTGATAAAGTCATTCTTAGTTCCATATCAGACTAGCTTTGACATTGTAACTATGATTTTTTTACCGCACTGGCAATGACATTGTAACTCTGAGCTTTTCATCAGACCGGTTTTGACATTTTAACTCTGAGCTCTGTATCAGACTCGCTTTGACGTTATACTTTGAGACTGGCTTTGAAATTTCGAGCTATTTATTAAGCTGCTTTGACATAGTAATTCTGAGTTCTTCATCGAACTGGCTTACATATTGTGGCTATGAGTTCCTTGTCAGACTAGTTTTGACATTGAACTCTGAGTTCTGTATCAGACTCGCTTTGACGTTATAATTTTGAGTTCTTCTTGCTTTGAAATTCCGATTTATTCATTAATCTGCTTTGACATTGTAATTCTGATTTCTTCATCGTACTGGCTTTCATATTGTAGCTCTGATTTCTTTATGAGACTGGGTTTGACATTGACCTCTGAGTTCCATATCAGACTTGCTTTGACGTCATAATTTCGAGTTCTCCATCAAACTGGCTTTGAAATTCCCAATTATTCATAAACCTATACCGATTTTGACATTGAACCTGCTGTATCAGACTCGCTTTGACCTTTTAATTTTGAGTTCTCCATTAGACTGGCTTTACATTGTAACTATGAGCTTTTTATCAGACTGGCTTTGATATTGTAACTCAGAGTTCTTCATTAGACGGGATCAAACATCCTCACTTCGTGTTCTTCTTCAGACTGGCTTCCACGTTGAAACTTTCAGTTCTTCACAGGACTAGCTTTGTCATTGTAACTCTGAGCTTCGAAATTGCGAGTTCTTTATTAAACTGGCTTTGACATTGTAATTTTGTGTTCTTCATCGTACTGGCTTCCATGTTTTAACTCTACGTTCTTTATTAAACCAACTTTGATATCGAATTCTGAGTTCTGTATCAGTGCAGCTTTGTCGCTGTAGCTTCCAGTTGTTCATCAAATTGAGCTTGATATTGTAACCATAAAGTCTTTATAAAACTGGTTCCGTCATTGGAAGTCTGCGTTTTCCATCAGAGTAGCTTCGAAATTCTAACTTTAAGTTCTTCATCGTACTAGCTTCGACATCATAACTCTGAGTTCTTTTCAGAACTGGCATAGAGATTGCTACTCTGAGTTCTTCACCAGACTGGTTTTCACATCGTAACTCAGCTCTTCATCAGACTTGCTCTGATATTGAAATTCCGAGTTCCTAATTGAACTGGCTTAGTCATTGTAACTCTGAGTTAATTATCAGATCAGCTTAGAAATTCTAACTCTGAGATCTTTATCATACTAGTTTCGAAATTATAACTCTGAGTGCTTCATTCAACTGGTTTTGAGATTGTTACACTGATATTTTCATCGGGCTGACTTTGATGTTTTGACTCTGAGTGCTACATTAGACTGAATTTGATCTTAAAAACATTCGAAGGATCTTGATTAAAAAAATGTGTAATTTTTCTTTGCAAATTCTTATAGCTCGGGTGGATCAGATGGTACTGGAGAGTAAAATTTGAAAATGTAGTTTATTTTGGCAGCATATAGTTAGGCAGTCGTGAAAAGCCCCTAAGACTCACATTATTTTATATCAATATTGAATCAAACTGCAATCCGATAGATGATGGAAATGAATGCGTTTCAGACGACAGTTTCAAATCTACACACTCCAAAAGGCTTTGTTATCAGATACAGCTCATTCTACATTATTCAAATAACTCGAGAAACCAACCAATTACAACCTCACAAACGAATATTACCCGTATTCACTTAATTCTTTATAGATTAAGTCGAAAATTCGACTTCTATATCGCTTCCCGAGCAATTTGCAGAAACACTGACTTTAATAATCCCCAGGGACGAGCCATGTCTTCCACCCGAATCAAATTCACTTTGTTCGTCTGAGAAACTGAGGCGTGGTAATACGTGCAATTTTTTTTTCAGTATATCCATTGTATCGCGGTGTTATTCCCTGGCATCTCGTTATTCCGAGTGAAGTACAACTAATGAGAGCATTTCTGCAAGCATTTAATATCCTCGGGATTCGAGATGTACTCAGAATAATGCGGAATCAGGGCGTAGAGATAGACAGAGAGAGCAGCAATTGCAAACTGGAAATAACTCGAATATTCTGAATAAAATATAGAGTTCCTCGTTCAGTCGGTAAGTGAGATAATAATCCGAATGCTCAGTTTATATTCAGAATATGATCCTTGGGATTTCTTCAAGTGATTCATTCCAAAATACTTTGTCTCCGCCTGTCGCTCCTTATTTAACTCATCATTCACGATTGGATAATGTAGATACTAAAGTCAATTTATACATAATTACGAAGAAAGCGCCAGAAAGTTCCGCCCTGACATAGATGAAGGTATCGCAGTAAATCAAAATATTGATAAGACACAATCAATCAATCAATCAATCGAAACGGGAGCGGACAAGTCAGGAGCACTTAGGCAGCTGATTGAGTTCATTCTGCACCCCTTGATACAAGAATCAGTCCAGCATGTCTAAGGCAATGCCGAAGGCTAAGATCGTATGGCTTCAAGCGGCATATGGGTGCTGCCGAGGTGTTGTAGCCTGAGAGAAACCAGTGCTGGACATTCTGCCAGGGTGTGAGAGGCAGTTCAGTCCGCCTCTCCAGATCTACTACAAGCTGGGTCTTCAACCATGCTCATTGTGTGTAGATGTTTATTCAGATGACAGTGTCCTGTGGGGAGTCCTGTCACCAGTTTCAGGCCTCCTCTGTTCCTAGAGAGTAGGGTTGTAGAAAATTTACGCGAGAACTCCCTAACGTGGAGCTCCGCTTGCTAGGGCTAGAGTTTGTTACTTCTGGTTGATTCAGCCAAAGTTTTCCTGCACTCCCAAACAAGCTAAGAAGCAGATATAATCAATCTCAGGTTTTCTGGGGCTCAGGTTCGTATTGCACAGACCTCAGTCTGAAAAACGGTTGCCTATGGGAACTGAATTCTCCCTTCTGGGTGTACACGAGTACACTCCGGCTCCGCTAGACTCGCCAATCTTAGACCCGTCCGTGAAACTCACGTGTCCCCCTGGCGGATGCGGCCCAGACACCTTGTTCTCCCAGTCTGTCCTCTGTGATACGAGGACGTCTGGTGTTGGAAACCTGGCAACAACGGTTATCGCATCCTGCAGCATTCGGAGGACCGGACAGTTCTCGACCGCCCAATCACAAATAAGACACAAGTTGAAGTCTTACTAGCTTCGAATGAAACAAAAATTGATTTTGACAATTATCTTTCTAACAACTGTCACGAAAATTGAGTATCAATCTGTAATCAAATTTCTTAATCAGAGCATAAAAGATCGGTCAGATGTTGTGTACGGCTGGATAAATATTAGGTTATAAATGATTGGTCGAAACGGTTTCGAGTGGGACCGAAATCCTTGGAAGATGACGCTGACGCTAGAACAAGAAGGATGTGAAAGTGGTGACAGATGGCTCAATTGTCCTTGTTGAGGATTTTGTATTGAGCGATCAACGTTGAAGGTGCGAGTATTTGGTCATGAATGAAGCTAGTGCAATGTGGGTTCCGAAAAAATTCTGAACAGCTCAGCGCCATCGTCGTGTTAAATGTGCTCGTTCCTTCTTGGAGCTCTAACGGTTCTCTTATATGATTATTGGTCCAAATGGAGGTCAAAAAGAGAAGCACCACCACTATACAGTTCACTACCTTTATTCCGGTGATTAGCTTCGTTCAGGCACCCTGCCGTTGTGTGATCATGTGCGAAGTGGAATTTTCGAGGATGGAGTTCCGAATGTTGGGTAGGTAATATCCTGAGTCATGGTTCAGAATATTTTAGGATTTCCATCGCTTCAAACATTTTTCGCTACTAGAAGTTTGGGGTTTGGGCTAGAATTTCAGAATTTTCGAAAAGGATTTGATGGTTAGTTTCAAACTTGTGTTCCGCAAGTGCAGATCTACTGGTGTCACGAAGCCTTGTACATTGTTCATGTTCTTTCAAACAATTAGCTACTGTACAACCTGTTTCACCAATTCAGACTTCAGCGTAAGAACAGGAAATGCTATAAGCACCTTCTAAATGGAGAGGAGGGAGGAGGTTTGTAAAACTGAGATAGTGTGAAAAACGCCACCTGTAAATGTTGGCGAATCGTCAGCATCAAGTCGTGGTATTATGACGCGGAATTCATCCATAAGCCAAGAATTTTCAAGATTATCCGTGGAAGTTAACTATTCAAGATAATTTCTTTCTACTGGATTATTTATTCTTGTAGCATGCTGTCATTTATGGCTCAACTGAGATTGTTGAACACTGTTTTCCTAGAAATGATATTACTGACTACAGTCAAGATATGATTTGTGAGATTTGTGCTATTGAATCATCAATATTAAATATCATCTTAAGTGTTATTTATCATCCTCCAAATGTGTCTGTTGGAATTATGTGCCATGTCCGTGAGAAATTCAGTGGAACGGGTTAAAGAATGGCTTTGGAAAGGAAATAGATCAAAGGGCCTCTCCTCAAATTTAAGCTAGGTATACCTCTTCTACAACACTTTCGTATTCTATTGATAATTTTTGTAAGCCGCTACTATCGCAAGTTGTGGAACTCTTTCTACATCATTATACTCTTCGCAAACGAAGTCCGAAGAGTATATTACATTTTCGCGATATTCATATGGAGTACGAATGCAAACTGATGATTCGATCAGAAGCATAATTGAGAATGCGTGAATTTTGTAAATTTATGAATAATTTAATTTACTCACCTGGATTTGCTACTTCACAAGGCAAAACTATACTGTCTTTATCGGTAACTTTGAACACTTGACTGTGCGAAACGAACTTTGGATCTGCTTTGACTGTCACCTGCCAGGATCCTGAAAAAAATTAAGAAATTAATTACTTGGTAATTCAATGATATTACTTCAGATACTCCAAATATGAGAATTATCAGTATTGTACGCAAGTTCCTATCTTTCTTTCTTATGTTAACTATTGAAGACTGCAGCAGTTTTCGAATTACAATAATTGCCTTTTTCATTTCCAAATATACCTGTTACTCTCACAGCATTCTCAGCACTCATATCATTCAGCAATATGGACAGAACTTCGATATAATGAATTGTTGTCTCAAATATGGCTCAAATTCCATTTGGGGAGATAATATATAACATATTGATAATAGTAATAATATACGTTCATTCATTTATTGCATATAGGCGAGGAAATAAAGCAGAAAAGATTTTGATAATTTTTTTCAATCAATTTCGGAAATCATTTAAAAAAATGTTACCATTTTTTTTCTAATGTGCATTCAGCATTTCTACAGAGGAAAAATGTTGAAAAAATGTCCAGATATAGCCAACATTTCTCACTCGAGCTTTTTGAAGCCGTTGAACACGATTCCGATGTGAGATTTACACTACGACGAACCTGGGGCTCAGGACTTCCTGGTACTATCGTCGTCTCCAGGGAATTCGCAGAAATACCTTCTGCAAAGTAATGAAACCTGTTATGGAGATTCTCTTGAGCATACGTGTCAAGACCATGATACTGAATAGTTACCTGGTGCTCAGGATACCCTGATAACCTAGGTCATCTCCATGGATTGATTTTTAATATGCTCTGAAATGCAACCAAATTCGTCTCTCGCGGGATTTTTGGATCTCTGGACACGATTCCGGTGACAGATTTGGACTACAACGCACCTGAGGCCCAGGACATCCTGGTACTATCGCCCTCTCCTGGGAAATCGCAGGAATACCGCCTACAAAGGAATAAAACCTGTTAGGCAGGTTCTCTTGAGCATACGAGTCATGACCATGATAGTCGATAGTCACCTGGTGGTCAGGATACCCTGATGACCTAGGTCATCTCCATGGATTGCTTTTTAATATGTTCAACCAAATTCGTCTCTCGAGGGTTTTCGGGATCGTGGAATGCGATTCCGGTGCTAGATTCTATCTACGATAATAACATTTTTGACATTCAAATAGAAAATATTTCAGTATTACTTAAGTAGTGAAGTTTCTTGTAGTGCA
Source organism: Endomychus coccineus (assembly GCA_958510875.1). Classification (NCBI taxonomy): domain Eukaryota; kingdom Metazoa; phylum Arthropoda; class Insecta; order Coleoptera; family Endomychidae; genus Endomychus; species Endomychus coccineus. The sequence goes on from OY294067.1 coordinate 297,257,870, forward strand.
AACGGTATTTTTTGAATTCCTTGTCGTCGATATCACAGATCTGTTTACCAAATGCTTAGGTGATTGTTCCGAACTCCAGAAAAGTTATCAGTGATCCGAAAAACCCCGGAGATACGAATTTGGTTTTATTTTAGGGAACCGAACCTCCTCAAAAAGAACCTCCCTCACAAGTTTCATCCCATTCCAGAAGATGATTTTACGAATTCACTGGAGGCGACGATAGTACCAGGATGTACTGAGCCCCATGTGCGTCGTGGTTCAAATTTGGCACCGGAATCATGGTCAGCGGTCCCTAAAATCCCCGATAGACGAATTTGGTTGCATTTCAGAGCATATTAAAAATCAGTCCCTGGAGATGACCTAGGTGATCAGGATATCTTGAGCACAAGGTGACTATTGAGTGTGAAGGTCATGCTCCGTATGCTCAAGAGAACCTCCATAAAAGGTTCAATTCCTTTGCAGAAGGCATTTCTGAGAATTCCCTGGAGACGTCGATAGACCAGGATGTCCTGAGCCCCAGGTGAGTCGTAGTTCAAATCTGACACCGGGATCGTGTTCAACGGACATTTTTAACATTATCTCCTGAGAGTGCATCCAAAGAGATACATTTTCCTCTGTAGAAATGCTAAAATCCACATTAGAAGGAAAAAAATTGATAGCATGTCTTGTAAATGACTTCCTGAATCCATTGAAGAAAAATTATGAAAATCGGATAATCCGATTTTTTTTTTACTTTGGCCTTTTTTGTGCTTTATTTCCTCAACTGATAATACAGACTGATATGCTATAAATAAACAGAATATACATTTCGAAGAAGCATACATTTGAATGCTTGAATGTAAATAGAAACGGTTCTTTAACATATTATGATAATATTTAAAATTAAGAATATTTAGGAACTGTATTATATTCATCTAATAATAATAATGAATAGAAAATATTTCAATGCCACAGAATAGAAATAAATCTAAGACGTATGTCTTAGTTTACGTTTGAAATAATTATGTCACTGTCACACCGACATCATCAATAACCTACAAATTTCATACCTATTTATTTCAGTTGTAAAACAATAATGAATACAAATTAATATAGTAATAAAAATTGTCGAAATGTTAACTTTGAACCTTTTAAAAGGTGGGGATAGCCACAAACTGGGTCGAAAACCGTTTTAAAATAGTTAATTTTCGATAAATGGAATGACGTTCACGTGAGAAGCCCGTAGCTCGCGAGTTGGAGAAGTGCAAAAGTTAGGAACATAGAACTTCTTTACGAGGGCTTTTTGCGTACCGTTTTCGCTCCATGTAGTTAGATTTAGTCGCGATACGCACCCGACGGCCCTTCTTTTTTCCAAAAATTCCGTTTAAATAGGAAAATTTAATTAAAATAGAAGCAGGTACTTTCAGGTCTCAACTGACGCGTAGCGAGCTTCTCGATGGAAACGTCAAAATGATATCGTTCGTAGCTAATTACATAGGACGTCTGGCGTTCATGCAATTATGTTTTTAGATAATTCGAACCTTCTATTTTCGATAGGCCAAGTCAAAATCCCGAAGTCGGAAGCGCTAGAGACTTCTGAGTGTTATAACATTCGTATAAAATTGCGAAATTTCGCACTTTTATAAACTTCAAATTAATTAATTTGACACAAGTAAAGACACACGTTTTAGATTCCACAACCACCCTTGACCAAGATACTTTTTGATGTCTCGGTATAATAGACTATAACGTTAGCAGCACTTTGGTCACTTTTGATCACCGGCAGCAACGTGTAATATAAATATCAACAGCGTGCTTAAGTGCATTGAATATGAATTGGGTTAGACGGGCTTCTGTCTCGTTTTACTTGAATTGCACTAATTTGGCGAGACGACAATGGTCGATATCTTCTCGTTATAATTCAAGTCGGTGTAAATGAAGAGGTCGATCTTTCGAACGTAACAATTTGAGAGCGACGTGAAATGGGCTGCCTAATTGGCAACGTTGACCTAATTAAATGTTCCGTTCGGTTAACGAACGAATGCGCCACCAAAATCCCTCTAAATGTTCCTACAAAGGAACTATCTGAAGTTACCTTGCTTGTCAGAAGATAACTCACTTATCTCAAACTGTTGGCTAGAAAAATATATATCTCTTGCGTTCTATTTTATCGAACTTTCGGTTCAACAATTTCAACACTTATAATTCGAATTTGTGTGAACTCTGACATGAATGTTCTTCTAATTTATCTGTGATACGTGTTTGATCAAGCGATGAACCACTCATAGTAGGTAAAGAGAGACAGTTAAGTATGATTTTGAAACGTTCTCTATTCATCTATTTATTACCCGTCCAAACAAAAACACGACGTGGAATTTAAGAATAGTAATACTGTAAAATTGAAATAGATATCGAGATGAGGAATTTGAACAGTGTCTTGCAACTTTAATCGGGAATAAACTGATCTCATCTCAATATTAGTACACAGATCCATCAGTTTCTAAAACGTGGGACATAGCTGTTAGATCGTACGATCTTGTAGGCCAGTTTATGTCGCAAAACATTAAATAAGGCTAGCAGAAGACATTGTATTGTATGGAATTGAAGATATTTGCACACTGCGACCTAATAAATCTATTGTGTTACTTTCTCTCTATACTGTATGGTACACTTAATGCTGTCGTACCCTTTGGTTTTTAAAGGCAGTACATTCTGCGGGGAAGAATCTGCACTCTTCCTGTTCTATTGATACCAGTTTTTTAAGGTGTCCTTCCAACTGGCAAGGCCATATCAATAAGATTCCTGTTAGTATTCTAAGTTTACCTTTTTTAGGTTGATGCTGTCGTTAGATCTTTTCTGGTTATAGTTTTTCAGAAGTATCTTTCCTGCCCCAGTGCCATCCAGTGATGGGATCTTCTATTGTCTACTTCTTTTTTGAGTTCTTCCAGTATTGTGTTGGCGCTTATCTCGCAGGAGGGTTCACGTCCCAAAAATGGTGTTTTTTGCTCCTTTTATTGCGAGTTCCGTTACCCTCCTCTCTAGTGTGTTTCGGAATCTGAAGGTGATGACTGCATTGTTCCTGCTTAGTTCATTCAGTTTCTTTGAGCATTTCCGTACCATCTTGAAGCATATTACGTGGGAGCCCAACGCGTGGATGGCTGCTTGACTATCCAACATTATGGCTATTTCTGCGGAAGTTTCTTTCTATATTGAACTGATCATGTTTTCCTATAGCGTCAATTTTTGCTTGGAAAATGCTCGAAGATTTGCCTAAGCATTTGCCTAAGCTTCCAGAGTATTCGATTTCAGGCCCTATTCCAGTCCTTCCTGCTGTTTTAGAGTTATCACTGTACCATTTAATGGCCTTTGTACTAAGTCTTGGGATAATGATTTTGTCCATACTAACGTTTGGTGATTCCCTCTCTAGTCATTCTCCAGGTTGTCTTTAATGTCATACTGCCTGTTCCAGAGAAGTTTGTATTTAGTATTATTTCCAGATATTTTACCTCTGACTTCCATTCAATAACGCTCCCATCCAATTCGATGGTACAGAGGGTAGTATTATTTTCCCTTATAAAAGCAATTAGGGTGATTTTGGTAGGTTCAACGTTAAGTCTCATCAATTGGCACCATGCTTTAATGCATTCAAGATCTCTTCGAACTATGTCGCATAGCATATTTTCGAACGTGACTATGTCGTTGGCATAACTCTGACAGAGGACATATCGTTTGCAATAAATACTAGAACTACAGGTTTTCCGTTTTCATTTCATCCATTCCCAGCAAGAAAAAGTATCTATGGTCCATAAACATCAGCTGCACATACGGAGCACCAAACTTTAACTTTTTTTCGATGCATTTGTTCTCCCTGAACTGCATACGGGTATAGTCCATGTAGTATCTATCTCTTGTATTTTATTCCGTGTTGCGATGGCTTCTTGTGACATTTGTGGCTTTTGAAATCATGGTATACGAAACATCGGAATTCTGCATCATAAAATGCGGAATATGTGCTGGTCACCAAAACAGTAGGTCAACAGCCGAGAATGTGTTTTCCTGTTTGGTGTTAGCACAAGATGTGTTTATTTAAAATATTCCATATTGGTGAAATAATACTTTCAATTAATATTGATTATCTACCACATTAAACAGTTTAGGAAGTTTATCTTTACCGTAGGAATACTCAACTCAACTCAAATATCAATGTCGATGGTATAGCAATGGCGGGTAATTTGAAATAGACATCTCAAAATACCACAATCAATATGAAGCGGGTAATCATTTCATTATTACAAAGTTCGCAATCGGCGAAATACGATGTTCACCACTGGGGCCTCAGGATCGACATTCTCAACGCCTTATGTAAATAGCAGAAAGATAATGGTTGTACGGTATCCGTAAAGTTCAATTGTTAGTTCATCATGACCCGTATATTGACTGTGCAAAACAACGTGTGAATATCAAACGTTTAATTAACTGGACACATACTCACGCGTGTCTGTCGGTCATTAATGATGATTTATAACCCATTAAACGGATATATCTAGGAGTTTGTGGCGAAATCGCATAATTACGCATATGGGCCGAATAAAGGGTTTAATATAGCGCACATCTACTCACGGGAACGTAGTTGCGCCAGCAATAAAGCTTATTGTTCGGCTTTAACGTTGTCTCGCCTTCTCAACCGTCCTAAAGAACCGACGGAATGCGAGATTTAAAATCTGTTTTATCTGATCACAATTGAATTTACTGAAGAGTTTACTGACTTTAATTGAATTGCTTTCACGGTACCATTGCATCTTAACTGGTTGAATTGATCTATTCGGACTCGAGTTTAAAATAGTGTCACAAACTATAGTTGGTAACTATTTCGTCTCAATCAACGGTAAACAACAACAATTACTCTACTCCGTGATCAAATATGCCAGTAGTCATTCATCAGGAGAAGATTGAGGCTGGGGAAAGATATAACACTTGTCGCAACACCAACAAGTTATTAACGCGTATCTTGTATGCTAGGTTATTGAGATTGTATTTAATAACATCTATGAGCAGCGTGGGGAAAAGAAATGCATGAAGGGTTGCCGGTGTAACCTGATGATAGATAGATCTATCACTCAGAGCCCCATACACTACAGGAACACAACCTTTCCATGGCCGAGATTGACTATCGCAAGGCATTTGATTCAAGATCACATAAGCAATTATTATACTTGCTCCAATGCCTTGCGGTACCAACCCCACTATTTAGATTCATAGAACATCTATGTTGCCCTCACATCAGACACAGGACGAGTTATGACAGAATTGGTACCATTCAAGAGAGGTGTTGTCCAAGAAGCCTCCTTGAGACCGCTCTCATTCATCATCTCTTTGCTGCTAGTCTCCATTACATTGAGACATACTCGTGGACATCATTCTGGACCATTGAACGACCAGAGGCATCAGATCACTCATTTATTTCACATGGATGATCTGAAACATTATGCCTCTGGGGAAATGAACCTCCATCAGCCTCCATAGCCGGCGAAAGCATCTTTGAATATGTTGATGCTGGAGAGACCGCTCGATACCTGGCAATCGAACAGCGCCTTAATTATGACGCTTCCCAGGTGAAAGTGGCACTCCGTGGCAAGTACAGAAGCTTTCTTCGGAATATTTGGTCGTCCAAACTTTCGAGTGACGGGAATAAGGTACCCGCAACAAATATGCTTGCCGTTCCAGTCCTGCACTACTCCTGTGGAGTGGTGTGATTGATGGTCAATCAGCTGCATAGACTCGACAAAAAAGACACCCGGGAAATGATGCATATCCATCACAGTTTGCATCCTAGGTCCTGAAAAACTGAAGGAGATCTTGCTCTCGAATTTCACATCAGTCGAAAAGGTCCACTAGGGGAAAACCTCGAGTTGCCACATTCTCGCCTGAAAGTCCAGATAAATGCCGCGGAGCAAGATCTTATGCTCAGGCGGCATGTTAACAAGCCCATACAAGGTGTTTTCTACAGAAACTTATAGAAGCTGGGCTTGAATAAATAGCAGACCTTAGGCTACCTAAGGTAAGCCGAGCATACATCCGAGACCTAGTTATTTAGCGCAGCTTGGCAAGATGGCATCTATCGCTTCAACGTGATGAATGTGCATGTTGCAGAGCTTGTCGAAAGGTGCCTGAGACGTTTTCCATCTGCTGTTGGCATGTCTGGCAAAAGAGTGCTCGGCGTACACCCATCGTAGGGTTGCATTATTGCCATCTAAGGCACTCGTATGAAAAAGATCAAGGATCGGTGCTACATTACATGCCAGGAGATATTGAGTCAGTTGTCGGAAACAAAAAAAACCAGATCTACTGGAATTACATGTTTCATGTTTTTTTCGCAGTCCCCTGTATTTATATATGGATGAGATTCAGTCCAATACCCTCTATAGAGAAAGTCATGAACTGTTACTACAAAAGTCAGTATGATGACGTCATCAACAAGAGTCTCTAAGAAGATACGTAGCCTTCGGCAGTATCGTTTGGTCTCAGAGGCGCCGGTATTGACTGTGACAGGTGGTGATAATAATAATAATAATAATAATAATATTAATATTTATTGCGTAAAATGTTACATATTGTAATACATTAAAGCAGTGGCAATAAATAAAAGAAGAAGATTTCCTGTAAGTACTAAGTACTTGTTGAGGATTAGAAGAATTTGCAACAAACAGACCAAAATTATACACTGATAACTTGGTGTTTTTTTTTTAAGCCATACTTTTCTTTACTAATATCTTAAGTGATTCCTAACAGTTATTATAAAAGAATTGTATTCTTGATGATGAATAGACTGATCAGTGAAGGGCGGAATATATGCACGTCAATTCAGTTAAAATATGCGCATATATATGCATAGTTTTTCTTTGAAATATGCAACAATATGCATTTATTTGTCAAAATATGCAATTATATGCCTTGAATATAACATGGAAAAATGGAAATGAAGAAACGCCGAATCTTACAAAAATTATTTATTTTAAGTAAAATTAAAAGAAAAATATAATAGGTAAAATTTTTAACCTGAAATAGTATAAATTGCATTTATAACGATATATTTTTCAAAATTTTTCAATGAAAGTGTTCGCCTTCTGTCTGTAAAAATATGTTTGTACAAAGAAAAAGATCTTTCAACATCTACCGATGTGATCTGGCAATATTTTAATTTGGGTAGTAAGTTATAAGGCCAAGGTATTACTTCGTTGGATGGCTTAGTATCAAAAATATTTTTGACTTCCATTAAATACTTGAAGCCTTCATTCTTTCCCACAATAACTTCGAGATTACTTCTTACTTGATTTCCTACATCACCGGGAACTTTTTTGCATTTGTCGGAAAAAGTTTCAATAATATTAATTGATTCTCTTAAACTCATATTCCTACTTTCTAAGTTATTATATCTGGTATAGAACTAAAATTAACCTTAATAAAAACAAGTTCCTTAGCTAAATTTACATTTTTGAATACTGCTTGACTTTGCACTACACACTGTGAATTGTCTTCTAAATCTAAAACTATGTCTTTAATGGCTTCAAAATGGTCTGCGTAGAATATCGCGGCCTTAATCCATGTTCCCCATCGAGTAATTACAGGCTCTGGAGGTAAACTAACTCCTGGCAAATTCTCTCTAAAGATCTGCACTCTTAGAAGTGCTTTCAAAAACACTTTCTTTACATTTGAAATTGATTTCTTCACCAAGGGATATGCTGTTCTAATAGTTTCTGCAACTCTGTTTATCCCGTGTAAAAGGCAAGTGACACGTACTATATTACTTGGAAATTCCTAAACATCCAATAAATGCCGGCAATAAACCATATAATAATAAAATCGGTCCATAAACCATATAATAATAAAACCTACCCACCTTTAAAATTATTTCAATTATCTGCAAGGGACGCACTTAATCTTTTGATAAAACGAAAAACATTAAAATATGTAGACAAATTTCATTTTTGCTGAAATATGCAATTTTTTATGAAATTTGTAAAAATATGCAAAATATGCAAATATATGCACTTTGCATATATTCCGCCCTTCACTGATCAGGAACACTATAGAATTTTTACAATTTTCATAAAAATAGAAGGGTTAGATATGGAAGATCTAAAATTATAGATTAAAAAAGCGTATTGGAACAATTCAACAAATAAAACATAACTTGAAACAACACATGGAACGAAACATTGTAAAACACTGGAAAACATTTGAAAACGATTGAAAACGAAGGTGAACAACACTTCTATGACACCAACCAATTGAGAAAGTAGGTAGACTTCAAACTTCAAAAATCTAGATTTTATGTAATATAATAGGTATTGACAGTAATTAAAGGATAGCGAGATCGGGGAATTTTTGCCATTACACATAAGAATTTTTTTTGTCAATTGCCTGGTGTATCACTGACAAATATTAATATTCAACAGAGTTTTAACTATTTCTTGTGGAAAATTATATGTTGCTAAGGTGTTCGTATGATTGGAACGTTTTTTACCTATAAATAAGCGTGTACAAATAAGAATGCTTCTGTGAAAGATTATTCAAAGTCATATATGCTTGAACTGGAATATCATTTGCTCCTTGAATATTGCTGTATTGAGTTGTATACTCGTTACAATGTATGCATGGATCGGATTCAAACAGTAGAGCGTAAATTTGTTGATTGCATTCTCTTTGAACTTCATATTGACAAGAAATTGTATACCATCATATGAGCAAGACCTGAACATGTTTTCGAAGTGCCATTGATAGGCACATAACCATGCTTGTTTAGTTGTGGTTGAAGCGTTGATTGACGAAGTCTGTAGAAAATGGAGCAAAAATATTGATTCCGTTGATACCTCGAGTTCCTTCGAGCTTTTGTACATACATGTTCACGGAATTCCTTTTCTTTCAACGTACCATCTCTCATATTACGATAACTATTCGACTTCAATAACTATTTTTGAATTAAACAGTTTCACAGCTCCAAAAATTTTAATACTCATTATTATTTTTGTTTATTATTAAATCAGAGCTATTAGTACTTAGTAAACAAATGAGAACAAAATTAATTTGTTTAAACTCGTTATCTATTAAGATCTAATATTAACACAATAAAAGAGAAATAATCACACTTTTAGTGGATAAGGGTCTTATTTATTATTTATACTAGTGTTATAGTGTATCCACAGTGTGAACTCTTCCATAGTTTAATTGATAATACCAACATAATATCTAAGTTACGTTTCACTAAACACAACCAAAGTATAATAATGCCTTATCAATAAATAATGAAATATTTTGATTGCTAACGCTTTTAAACCTATTCATGAACATATTTACTTGAATATTTAGGTCAAAACATTTATTTCAAACATAATTTCATGAAATAGGAACAACAATTATATAACAATATTGAATTTGTCTACGTACTGCAAGCAGAAAGAGTAGATTATAAAATTACTTAAAGCCTTCTGCCTTAGAAAAATCGGAACAGATATATATACTACCTTGAAGCCTGGTCGAGATTGCTGCGAGCTCCGACGACATTGCAGCGATCGTGCCAAAAAACTCAAAAGTCAGTTAACTGAAGCTATTTTTCCCCACCGGTCGGTAAGTAGCTTCTGATTCCTAAATCGTGTGCCCTAGTTATTCTCATTGAACCCAGAATGACTGCCTTCTGCATCCGGTTTATGAAGATCTGCGCCGAGTTCTTAAAGGCCGGAATGAACGCAGCGAGGACCGAATTCCGCCCAAAACACCGATGATATATCCTGCGGAACTCGGACAGGAGATCTTGATATTTTGTCCATTGTTCCTCTTCTTTCAAGACTATGTTCTTCTCTCTCGGAGCAGAGAATTCGATGACATACATCATCATTTATTCATCGATGAGGACAACGTCAGGCCTATTTTCTTGAATGGACCTGACGGTTGGAAGCAGGTAAATCCAGTAGATCTGGCATGTAAGGCAGCCTCGTCTCTTGATCTTCCGTACGAGTGCTTCATATGGTAATACAGCACCCGTAGAGCGCAGTTTTTTCTTAATTCACACAATCCTATTTGCAGATATGTACTACACGTTTCGAGGAATATGACTTACACTTCAGAATCCAATATTATAGGTGGTTTCACATTATGAGTAACAATTCCTAATTACGATTAGATCTGCTATCTACTATCCTTTCAGAGGCTTATATCCACGAAAATATGAGACTCTGAAGGGATCAAAGTGGTGTAATTGGTTAACACGCTGGAGTAGGCATCCAGAAATGTGTATTCGAATCTCGCCTATAGTTCAATGATCTACGTTCATTCATCTTTATAATCCTATGTTAAATTATCTAAGTTATTTTCATAATTCAGAAAATGTAATTATGTATGTCTTAATGTACTAACACAAAATTGTGGCCAATTAGGCAATGAAACCTTGAACTTGCTTATAATTACCCAGAACATTTCTCAGTCAGTTATATTGAATATATAAGAACAGGGATGCTGCCATTAGATGAGTACTGTCAGAGTAATTGCCAACCATAGTAATACTCAAACCTACACTACTCAATTCAAAACGATTGAACTTTAGATGAATGGCGGAGCACCGGATTGCATTGTGTTCATCAATGCTCTACTATCCTTTCAGGGTTTATATTCACAACCAAAGTGGTGTAATTGGTAAAGTCAATCGAGTAAATGTTATGAATATTATCATCGGAATGACGGATTTTGTGTAAGTTGAGAATTAATATTTTATTGGAAAAAAAATTGCGTCACTTTCTCAACTCTAATAGATGTAATTTTTCAACGACCACTACCCGGAAAATACTGCGACGAAATATATGCGTTTCTATAACACTCAAGAATGAAAATTGTTATTGTGTCGTCTTTTATTTCCTGAAGTGAAGTTTTTCAGGTGAAATGTAGCATTGTAAAAACAACAAGTTATCTTTGCATTCTTCTCACATGTCCTATTTGTCAATGTTGTTGCTCGAAACGGAATTGAACTTATTATTTCTTCCGTTCTCGAAAGTCTTATCTTGCTGCTGATTGCATGCTAGTCTGATACAAAGTCGACGAGGAAACAATATAAAATATATCGCATTTATTAATACCCAGAATATCGATGAGACTCTGTGAAACAGATATCGCTTTGTTTTGGTTCGATACCGAATTTATATTCACCCTCAATAAGGCTCTACAAACTTTCAAACCAAGCTTTCGACTATAACCCATATCTTGAGGAATTTACATGAAACCTTCAATCGTTCTCGTGCGATTCATTAAGAACAACGTAGGCCTCGAACTTTGATATTTTGTACATTATTGAAAACTAGGGCACGTTTATAGTTCTGTTCTTGTCTGATATGCAAGAATATATCAACCAATCAATGAATTGTTGATCGGCTGAGGGTGGAAATTTGAGATTTGCCACTTTTCAGGCAATACTGGGGGGCATCCCATGGTCATTTGTTTTTAGCAATTCAATTTACCGCTTCCTAGTTATTACGTCAAATGTGCTTTTTTTTCTCAACTCTGCTTTGATACACGATAACTGTCCAAAAAAATTACTAATTCTGATTGAATTTTCTGGACACGTTCCTTTTGGCGGGCTTTCAAATCCTATCGAAATTTGGCGAAAATCGGAAAACGGCAAGTATTATTTCAGGGGGTGTATATTTATGCAAACGGGGTCAATTTGTGTCGTTCTGGCGCCGAAAAACCGAGACGACAGTTAGATAAACAAATCAGATTAGAAATCTCGAAGATGTCGGGAAAATGAACATTTAAGGGATAATGTAAAGGTCAGAAAAAGTGAGGTTTTAATTTTTTTTCAGGAAAATATTTTTTTATAGGAAAGCTGATGACAATAATCAACGCCATAAGAAGGTAATTGACGAATAATGTGATGCCTTGATACACTTTGAACTTTCTCGTCATTTCGAGTTTTGACACGACACTTCACCACATAATATTTTATTACTAGAAAACTGAGCGATCTGAAGTGTACTTTCGTACAGCGAATGAGAGAGTTACCAGCTTCTTCATACCATTGTAAAACGGTTCCTTCGAAATTTCTATCATTTGGACGAACGCTGCGCTTCCTACTACTTGATGCCATTAATCTAAATATTAATATTTTGTATACATTGTATAATGTAGGATCAATAAATAGATTTATTGTACATTTAGTGAGGTTCGAAGTGTTATTATTGGAAAATCAATTACAAAATTACTATCACAATCACACAGCAAAAATTATTATGTAATATACTTAATTTCAAAATTTGCATGAACAAAGCGTTACTTATGTTCACTATGAACTAAAACACATGCGCGACATCTGATCGCCAACGCCATCGGACCTACAGAAGAACCGAAAACAACATGAACAAATATAATTAATAATAATTCTTGATCCAGGTATGAATTGTACATAAATTTTTGTGAAATAGGTCACACCAACACATTACTTATTATTTTCGTCTTTACTTTCGTTTCGGTCTCACGACCATCATCAGAAGACGTATTATGTCTAAAACGAGATTTCTTTAAAGCACAAAGCGTCCGTATCGCACCAATTTCAATTAAAAATGCTCACGTCTCCGAAACGAACAGGAGCACGAATAATCGAAATTGTAACACATTCATGTTTCAAGCATATGAATATGTATCAAGAATCCATTGCTCAGCAATTTTCCTATGATATACGAAGTCATGTCAAACAAAGTCTGTACGACTGAAACCAAAAAATATAACTTTCAAGTCTCCACGTTCAAACCAGATGTTAAATATTCATGAGGTTATAGAAAAAGGATGTCAGACCTTATTAGAAATATAGCTATTTGGGCATTCTGCCTAAAATATACTTTTAACATTATAAAGACGCTTGTAAGAATTTGCAAAGGTTTTAATTGATTTAATTAGTATAAATCTGACTTAATGATTGAATATATGTTCTATGATTTACAGAGTTGGAGTCACGCTCTATGTGGAACATCTCCAGAATAGATCTTTTATAATAATTGGTTTCCTTAGTTTAGATATCAACGTTTTTGTAATCGAATTGATGGTTATAATCAAAACAGTGATTGGCAAGGGCGGTGAAATTTTTAATTTTTGTACTATACTTATGCCAATACATTCTTTTTTGTATTGCAATCTAAAAAATTGGATTTGTATACTGTGTGGGGTTGTTTATCTTCAGGTATTGAAGGCTTCCTTCACAATGTTTGAATATATAAAGGTCTCGGTGACCCTACCTTCGCTATAATGTAGTAGTAATAGGGAATTTCAAATTCCTGCAGAGTGATACGTTTGTATGAAATATTTTTATCGTAATGATGTTTATTAATATGTAATAACAGTATTTAGTCGAGTCAATTCAGCAAAAAAGCTCGGAATTTTTTCCAAACAGACCAATCAACTTAATTTTTTTTGCAAATCGTTCCTGGACGGATACTGAACGATATTGAACTTTAAGATCTAGTCGCTCGATCATTTTTCACCTGTTAAACCGGAAATTGGCCAATTTTCTTGGGAAAATTTATTTATTTAGGGGGTTTTCTGGGTCGCTGATTACGATTCCGAAGTTAGATTTACCATTTTCTACCGCGGTAGCTAGGAATTGGCCAACGTTATGCCCAAAAATGGTCAAATTTAATAATTTCGCAGTTTTTGTTGAAATTGACTAAAACATTTCACTCGGAAGTTTTCGAGGTCGCTGATCACGATTCCGAAGTTAGATTTACCATTTTCCACCGCGGTAGCTAGAAATTGTCCAATTTTATGTCAGAAAAATTGATGAATTAGATATTTTCGTAATTTTTGTTGAAAATTGCTAGAAAATTTCACTCAGAAGTCATTTGATAGTGGTTATGAAACAAATGATTCACAGTCACGTATAAATTCCCTGACTTTTGATAGCAGTGCCAATTTCAACAAAAATCACGAAATTATCTAATTTATCTATTTTTCTGACATAAAATTGGCCACTTTCTAGCTACTGCGGTGGAAAATGGTACATCTAACTTCGGAATCGTGATCAGCGACCCCGAAACCCCCGAATGAAGTTTTCCAGCCAATTTTGGCGATACTTACCAATTTTACAAATTTTAAAATAACTTTTTCCATGAAAATTGGCCAATTTCTAGCTACAGCGGTGGAAAATGGTACATCTAACTTCGGAATCGTGATCAGCGACCTAAAGTTGGCCAATTCCTAGATACGGCGGTCGGAAATGGTAAATCTAACTTCGGAAACGTGATCAGCGACCCCGAAAACCCCCGAGTGGAGATTTCCAGCCAATTTTGGCAATACTTACCAATTTTACAAATTTTGCAATAAATTTTCCCATGAAAATTGGCCAATTTCCGGTTTAACAGGTGAAAAATGGTCGAGCGACTAGATCTTAAAGTTCAATATCGTTCAGTATCCGTCCAGGAAAGATTTGCAAAAAAAATTAAGTTGATTGGTCTGTTTGGAAAAAATTCCCAGCTTTCACATTTTTAACGTCTAATTTGACCCGACTAATTCCTGAACGGAATAGAGACTGCCATAAGCTTGACAAAAAATACAGAACATTTTATATCAAAGCGGGTCTTTGAACCCCAAGTATGCATCCTAGGATTAGGGAATATTATTATGTTATCTACATAAGACTGTTACCTTGGAATGGTTACGAAGATTGCCGAAATGCAGATCTAGAAGATATGGTAGTTTTGATTAAAAATTTGAAGAATTAAGGAAATTTACAATTGTTGGAAGATGATAGCTAAAGAAGGAACAAAGGGTATAGATCTATTTGTCAAATTTAACAAATCTCACATTTACAAATTACGAACCTTCTCCGACCCGTAATATAATAATGCAAATAAAATAAGAAACAACCTCGTAGTTCCATTTAGCAAACGCAAATATTACAAAAGTTTCGCAGTTGTTTCTGTTTACCAGACGCAACTCGGCAGTTTTAACAGTATATTAAATAAAAGTTCCACGGCTGATTTATGTTAGATTGCCAGTTCTGCATTAATTCCGAAGGGACGTCAGGCACGGAATGAAAGAACCTTACAGACGGACATTTACATTTTGATTAAGGTTTTTATTGCCCCTATTAATTAGCCGCAATTATAATTAAAAAGTAAACTTAATCGGAAAAAGGAGGCAATATTGAAATTTTTTGAAAGATTGCTTCTGAATTGATTTATTAATCCCTGGAATTTCCTGCAAACATTTCCTACAGCCAGAAAACTCATTACCCCAATATTGTTGCATAATCTGATCCACACGACGCTATGGAATTCGTACTTTTCAATTTATTTCAGCTGAAGAGAAGAGCTGATATATCTTGTATTGTGGTGTTCAGGTCCTCAGGGTCCATAGCTACGGGTAGTATAGGAATAACTCATTGATTGGTTATGGTTCATTATAACACTTATACTGCGATATTTACAATCGTAAATTAACGTAGAACATATATTACAGGTTCTTCACATTATTCCGTGATAATCAACATTCATACTTCTTTATACTATCTTATACTAGCTCGTTTTGTTCTCTATATACAGAGCATCAAGGTGGAGCCACGTCCTCTTTCGATGTTCTTAACATCGTTATGAAGGTTGATATTGACTCCTCATCTTACTCACATAATTTCTATATTGGATATTGATTATAATAACATTTGTATTTACTATATCGATAGCGTACCTAGGTCACGGTATCGATTCTTTAAGAAAGTAGAGCAATTTATTGAATTGAATCTAGTGAAATAATCTCTTTCATTCCATTGCACCTTTCCCGAAAGAGTGAGAAAAATGTGAGCTGATGACTTACATTTTTTTTCTATTGCTCGAATTTAATTTATATTGAATACATTATCTATTTATGTCATGAATGATACATTTGTTATTCTTCTAATGTATCAGAGGAAAAAAATTATATTAAATGATATTCAATGTTGGAAATTGCGTAATCTCCACTTCGTTGGTAATAATTCTTGACCTGCTTGCTGTATTCGATATTCTATTTCTTATTCTTCATTTTATTATTGTCTCTGTTATTATTATTATTATCAATACTTGTATTATCACGTCTTTAACTAACATTTTTCATTGTTCTGTCATTTCGTAATCCAATCTTATCGTCTACTTGCTCCATTTGCCCATTTGGCTTAACGTTGGTTTATAAATCCCCTTGATTCTACTATAATTCATCTGTTACGTGTTGCTGCTAAATGAAATACGTGTGGCACTCGGGGACTGCCACGGTAAAGCTATTGAATAGCATTTTTCTCAACTTATGCAATTATAATTATTTATTTTTTTAAATTTATGCAGTATTTTTTTTTCTTTGATATTTTAATTCAAGTTTTTTCTTTGATATTAATTCAAGTTACACTTTTTGAGCGTGATGACCGATAAGAAAACATTTTTTTTTTCTTTTATTGAATAAATGAGAAGTTAATATCGTTTAAAATATTTTTATTATCTTACAATACATGTAGGTTATTCAGGAATTTGTTATCATTGAAACTATAGGTTCATGGTAACTGAATAACTGAAATAAGAGACATAAGTTTGAGACTTGATATCCTCTGAGTATCTGGAAAATACCGCGTCAATGGTGGTCCCATATTTTGTTGTGGATTCTTGTGGATCATTATTCATTTTCAAATTCAATTTTTCCGAAAGAAAAGTTGTCAACCGCTCTGATTTTTCATCTGCGAAGTTAATGTTGAAATCGCCAGCCAAGATAAGTGGAAATTTATTACCATTTGTACCAAGTATTTTCGACCCTTCTTCAGTGTACTCCAGTAAAGTGCGATGAATAAAATGCTCTACCTCGTCCAATTTTGGATTCGGAGAAATGTAAATTGCTACCATGACTATGTGTAGGCCACTTCTAAGTTTGCATGAGCACGCACAAATATCTCCAACAAATGAGCGCCTAACATTAACATCGCTAACGTGTGCAATATTTATTTCGAAATTCGGAGTCATAATATTAGTTACTTTATTATCATTTTGGTGAATAGCTACCACACCTTCTGGAACAGTATCTCGTTTGAATTGAACAGTACAATTGAAATTAGGCATTTCAATCGGATTATCATGCGCCATGCAAGTTTCGGTAAGAAGTAACACATTTGTTCGTCTCGTAACTGAATCTTGTAAATCGTATTTGTGACTATTTAGACTTTGGCAATTAAAAGTCATTATTGAAATGCCGTTTCTATTACTAATGAAATCTAAGACACTTTGAGCTGTCGTCTGAACACTATTTAAAGCAGTATTTTGAATTCTTGCAACAAAGATGCAGCCGATGCAGCTTGCCTTCGATTATTATAAAACTTGAATGTAGAATTATCGTTTTTTGTCGTGATATACAATTTTTCAATATTAGTCACCCGAGAGAGCGCAACATAAACGAGTTCCTGCTATTTTTCGTTACGGAATTTCTTGATTCGGTCGTCGCGCTCAAAGTCCGCGATAAAAGCTATATGCAATATATGCAATAGCTTAATAGAAACAGGTACTCTCAGGTCTCTGCTACGCGCGTCTAACGTATAAACTCTAACTGACGTCTGGAGTTCATGCAATTATGTTTTTAGATAATTCGAACCTTCTAATTTCGATAGACCACGTGAAAATCCCGGAGTCTAAAGCGCTAGAGTGTTATAATATTCGTATAAAATAGCGAAATTTCTCACGTTTAGAAACTTCAAATTAATTAATTAATTTGACACATGTTAGGTGTTTAGGTCTTACATTATTTTTCGTTACGGAATTTCTTGATTCGATCGCCGCGCTTAAAGCCCACGATAAAAGCTATATGCAATAGCTTAAAATTGAGATCAATGATCTACCTAAGTGAACGCCCATCGACATTTGGCTACATATGTAGCATATCTATCTTCCGCAATATCTGTATTCCTTATAACTGCTTTCAGACTTCTCCACAATGTGCCCAGGCCATATATGTGAATCAGAGCCACAGTCTTACGTATCTCACAATTCATATCTATGACCATTGGATACGTTTAGAGTGTAATTCCCAAAATCCGTAGTAACCTCCTGGTTATCAATCTTCTTAGTCACTTCGTACTACTTAAGTTGAGTTTATTGAACGATAATCGTGAACATAACATCAGTGTAATATGTTCAGTTATAATTTTTTTTACATAATATTTGAGTTCACAGCTTGCAATATATATTTATTACCCAATAGAGTAGATTATTCCCTATAATGACCTTTATTAACGTAATATAATTGCTCTTTTCATATCAGAATAAAATATAATATCCTAGTTATATATATTTGAATTATAACTACCAAATTTTCTTTTGACTTTAGTCTGTCTAGTCCCTAGTAGCCTAAAAAATACTTGATTGAGAAAATGTAATTGTTGGATAAAAACGGTAATTATTAGCATCGAATGAAGAATATTTGGCCATTATGTTGCCATACGCAATACACATTTCCCAAAAAAAAAATCATTGTAAATGGATATAACTGCAAACAAGAATTACTTTGTATCTAGTAATTATACTATCCCTATATTTCAGAGAGAGTGAATGTATCCACTCTGGTATATCCTGTGTTATTCACACTTTCTGCGGATCCAACCTCCATCATTATTAATGCTTACTGGGAGAATTTTCCCCTAGCAAAAAATATATCTTTAAATTCATTCCTATATCGAATTTTATCAATTCTCAATTGACATGGTAGGTATATATACATATTTATATTATTTATTACCAAATTGTATTCTAAGTTCACCTGACCTAATATTTGAACATTATCCACTTTAAGAGGAATCTTATAATCTAATAATAATCAGAATAAATTAGCATTATCTGGTATTTTATGTCTTAAAATCTGAATTTTTATCAATTCTTCTTACTTGCATTGTCCTAAAGCAATTGTACATAAAATACAAAAATTTTTCACTAATACAGTGTTGATGTGGAGAAGTAGAACTGCCTGGACTGGCTTTTTCCCTTTGGTCGTTTGTGTTTCCCATATTGTAGCACATAGTCCATATAAAATTCAGTCATTACTTGCTTGAATTTCCCATTTCCATTCCAACAAAATATGCCCTCCCTCAAAGAAAGGGGTGGCATGGATCGCCATGTGATGTTCCCACTTTTTCGAATGGTTTGCCAGAGATCGCCATGTAGTTTCCAGGTTCTTAGGGTCCGTAGCTATGATAGTATAGGAATAACTCGGTGATTGGTTATGGTTTATTGTAACACTTAGACATGTAGATAACTGCACTATTTGCAATCGTTAATTAACGTAGACTATTAATTACAGGTTTGTTACATTATTACGTGATAATCATTCATACTTCTCTATACTATGTTATACTTACTCATCTTGTTCTCTATATACAAAGCATCAAGGTAGAACCTTGTCCTGTTACGATATTCTAAGCATCGTTACGAGGGTTGACATTGACTTCCTCACCTTGCTGATATGATGTTTATATTTCATATTTATTAGCATAACATTTGTATTTACTATATCGATAGGATACCTAGGTCACGATATCGAATCTTTAAGAAAGTAGAGCAATTTATGGAATTAGGTAAATTTATATAATGTAGTGAAATAATCTCTATTATTTCATTGCAGTATCCATATTGCAAAAATTCAACACTATTATGTTGATGTCACTTTTATTTCCATTACTCGAATTTCAGCGGGATCCAAATACAATTAAAATACATAACTTCAACTGTAAATACTTATCGGTAGGCAGCGAAGGAATACCGTGGTCGCTAATTCTTGGATTTATTCCTATAGGATCACATGGTGAGTCACTATATTCTAATAATGACGAATTGTTGTCGTAGACTTCGAGTCGGGATCATCGTGACGAAATGATTATAGCAAGTGCGAGTTACGTACTGATAAGGCTGTAATACTGATAACTCATCGTTTCGTGACGTCAGAGAATTAGCTCTACACTCTGAACCAGTCGTCATGGATGTCATTGATAGACACAGAGACACAGAGACACACACACACACACACACCAGATATCTCGTCAAAAATAGTCTTGTACGATTTAGAAATGCTCAAAACGGATATATCCGCAAAAATTCGGAAAAAATACAATACTTCCCTGACACTATCACTATATACTACTTTTAGTGGGGGGAGTGAAAATCAGGAGATAGTTTAAATTTGCTGCTTTCACAAAACGGAGCGAACTCAATATACACAGCTATACTTGTTTTAATCCGTCTTCCGTAAACAGTATTCGATAAAACAACGAACAAGGCAATATCATTACCATCAGTAATGAAATCCAATTTGTTTTCTTTGTTAAGTTCCTTTCTGTAATCTTGAACGTTAGTAGAAATGAAATTTTCACTGAAGAGAATTGTATTCTCGGTCAGCGTACCTGCAGTTGAAGTGCTTTATAAAATACACGCTCCTAATCTTCATACCTACTTTATATTCCATATTGATTATGTATACAATATTTATGTGCATCACTATGAGGAAAACATGGATACGTTAGGAATATGCAATTTCAACTGATAGACATTTGATTAATATGCTCCCGTGAAATTCATCTAGAATTAGTTGTGTCTTGTCGAGACTTGTTCCAATAAGAACAAGTTTGTACTTGACTATTTCATATAAAAAATTAACTTTGAAAATGAATATTTCATCTTTCATTACTTTGTACAAGGGATGTGAGCATACCGCAGATGATCAGGCCCAACCTTCTAGATACTTGCTAGCGTTTTAGTTGTGTAAATTATAAAGCAATACAGTGTGCCCATACAATGAAAAGTAATGTTGAAAAATCACCGTTAGTCGAATATATTTTAAATATAGATCACACCATTTTTCTGAAGAAAGCTTATCACTCTTGGAATGCTGTGAAGACAATTATCTAGGTAATTTAGTAGGGGTGGAAATGTATTTTGTTCAATTTAGTTTACTCTCATGATGGCTAGTTGCTATTTGAAAGATATTTTTGGTGAATAAGGGTCATTGTTTCCTATTTATGGTTTTATAGTGTATCCACAGTATGGATTCTTTTATAAATTTATTATTCTAGGTTATGTAAATTTCCGTGTATTAGACTTAATATTTATTCTTCTGTACATATCTTTGGGTAGTGCATGGCAAACAATTTTCCAAATTCAATGAGTTGCCATATTATGAGAAAATATTCATTGTTGGCTTATAATAAAAGTTTAATAGAAGTTCGTTCATGCTGAAATGAAGCGTGCTTGAATCCAGTAGAGAGATTTGCGGGGTATCGAGGGGGTATGCCCGGAGATAGTATACAGCAACCTTGGCAATCTCTGTAGCGAGTCTTGGCCCCATTACAGGATGTAGACTTTGATTATTCTACCCGTAATTGCGGCCCCTTTGTCCTTTGAAAGCCGTCCTATTGTCCAGCCTCTAACAGATACCGTTCCGTCTCGCTCGCACGCTTTAATCCAGGATGCTACCGCTTCCTGTAGATTGGAAGACGGCTGCGTTTTTACACTCCATTTCTCGGACAGGAAGGGATTTTTAAAGAAACTTTCAATTGTCTTCGCCTTACTGCTATTGGCTACGCTCAATAGCGTTATTACGTTCTGAGAGGTTCTTCAAATGCTCAGACAAATTGCTTTATTGCCATTCTTGACGTTACATTACAACTCTTACATCCATTTGCTTTTAATGAAATCTACCATCTCTATCTTGCGCTAATAATTCGATAAATCAGATCTACCCAGCTATTCGCCTTCTGAGTCAGCGTTCAAAATCGATGTAGGTACAATCATAGAATTGAAGAGAATGTAAAGTGGCGTCCAGATTACTCGTACTCATGCTCATGCATTCGCGCATCTTGTGAGACTCCCGTTGAGTCTCGAGTAGTATAGAAGCACAACCAGCGTTGTCAAGTTTACTGACTTACCAGGGGATCTACTGATTTACCCTTTCGTCTACTGATCTACTGATTTTTAAGGCGTTTATTCGATTTACTGAAGTTTCTACTGAGTTCATGAAAATGCATCTCCGCGATATAGGAGAACGCCTTTCCCTGCCTATTGTACTGATGAACGATGTCATGATTTTCTGATATCATTGTATTTCGTTATTATGATTTGTCGATAACATTGACTTGACACTGCTGTTAGGTTGAATTCCGCAATTATTCACACTATAATATAACCTTCTTTTATACCGGCACTTGTTGTCACATAGACTATCAAAATGTACCACAAAATTTAGAAGTCTTGCACAGAATAGATATGAAATGTATCGTGATGTCACATCGTTGACGTCACTTGAATCTTATAATGAAAACTTCAGACTCATCTGCAGGTTAAATATATACGTGTGATTTATATTTATAACCAGAAAAATACTGGTGTCTTTGTGGTTCAAAATAATACCGTAGAATCATTTGAAAAAATGAAGATGGATGTTAGAGATACCGCACCCAAAAACAATCGAATCCGATGCATTATCCAAAAAATATTGTCGTTTTTACAAATGTGTTTTTATTATACCGAAGCAAGTTATTGAATAAAAGTCTTGTTTTAACCGGCTGTATCACTTATCACACTTTCATCACCGAAGAATAAAAAAGATACGTGTGGCACTCAGGGACTGCCGCGGTAAAGCTATTGCATAGCATTTTTTCTCAACTTATGCAATTATAATTATTTATTTTTTCAAATTTATGCAGTATTTTTTTTTCTTTGATATTTTAATTCAAGTTTTTTCTTTGATATTAATTCAAGTTACTTTTGAGCGTGGTGACCGATAAGAAAACAAATTTTTTTCTTTTGTTGAATAAATGAGAAGTTAATATCGTTCAAAATATTTTCATTATCTTATAATACATGTAGGTTATTCAGGAATTTGTTATCATTGAGACTATAGGTTTATGGTAACTGAATAACTGAAATAAGAGTTATAAGTTTGAGACTTGATATCCTCTAAGTATCTGCAAAATACCGCGTCAATGGTGGTCCCATATTTTGTTGTGGATTCTTGTGGGTCATTATTCATTTTCAAATTCAATTTTTCCAAAAGAAAAGTTGTCAACCGCTCTGATTTTTATCAGCAAATTTGATGTTGAAATCGCCAGCCAAGATAAGTGGAAATTTATTACCATTTGTACCAAGTATTTTCGACCCTTCTTCAGTGTACTCCAGTAAAGTGCGATGAATAAAATGCTCTACCTCGTCCAATTTTGGATTCGGAGAAATGTAAATTGCTACCATGACTATGTGTAGGCCATTTCTAAGTTTTCATAAGCACGCACAAATATCTCCAACAAATGAGCGCCTAACATTAACATCGCTAACGTGTGCAATATGTATTTCAATATTCGGAGTCATAATATTAGTAACATTATTATTATTTTGGTAAATAGCTACCCCACCTTTTGGAACAGTATCTCGTTTGAATTGAACAATACAATTGAAAGTAGGTATTTCAATCGGATTATCATACGCCATGCAAGTTCGGTAAGAAGTAACACTTTTGTTTGTCTCGTAACTGAATCTTGTAAATCGTATTTGTGACTATTTAGACTTTGGCAATTGAAAGTCATTATTGAAATGCCATTTCTATTACTAATGAAATCTAAGACACTTTGAGCTGTCGTCTGAACACTATTTAAAGGCAGTCTTTGAATTCTTGCAACAAAGATGCAGTCGATGCTGCTTGCCTTCGATTATTATAAAACTTGAATGTAGAATTATCGTTTTTTGTCGTGATATACAATTTTTCGATATTAGTCACCCGAGAGAGCGCAACATAAACGAGTTCCTGTTATTTTTCGTTACGGAATTTCTTGATTCGGTCGCCGCGCTCAAAGCCCGCGATAAAAGCTATATGCAATATATGCAATAGCTTAATAGAAACCGGTACTCTCAGGTCTCTGCTACGCGCGTCTAACGTATAAACTCTAACTGACGCGTAGCGAGCTCCTAGAGGCATATGTCAAAATGATTTCGTTCGTAGCTAACTACATAGGACGTCTGGAGTTCATGCAATTATGCTTTTAGATAATTCGAACCTTCTAATTTCGATAGGCCACATGAAAATCCCGGAGTCTAAAGCGCTAGAGTGTTATAACATTCGTATAAAATAGCGAAATTTCTCACTTTTAGAAACTTCGAATTAATTAATTAATTTGACACATGTTTGATGCTTAGGTCTTACATTATTTTTTCGTTACGGAATTTCTTGATTCGGTCGCCGCGATAAAAGCTATATGCAATAGCTTAAAAATTCTGAAAAAGAAAAATCCGGAAAAAATTTCTATTTTCATAAGTTTTCAGATTTTCCATAATTTTTTAAGGGGTAGGTATGAAATATTTTTTATTTTCGTCAACTTTGATTTCAATGAAACACATTGAAATACATTTTAGATAATGAGACATTTGATTATAACGTTAGTTTTAACATCTGATGATTAGCCGCGTTACAATATCTCGAGGCCCTAAATCTTGCAAATCATGTAGACACTGACCGTAATAAAATTATGTTCTAAAGGGTTAATGTACTCAAATATTATGTCAACATGTTTCTAAAAACAAACAAACCATTTCCAACAGTTGCCTTGATTCTCATAAGTTTTCAGATTTTTCCAAATTTCATAAGGGGTAGGTATGGGAAGTTTTCGGTTTTCGTCAACTACATCAATTTTAATAAAACTTGGTTGAAATACATATTCGATGATGAGAAATTCGATTCTAACGTGAGTTTTAACATCTGACGATGATTAGCCGCGTTACAATATCTCGAGGCCCTAAATCTTGCACATCATATAGACACTGATCGTAATAAAATCATGTTCTAAAGGGTTAATGTATTCAAATATTATGTCAACATGTTTTTAAAAACAGAGACAACCATTTCCAACAGTTGCCTTGAGTTTCATGAGTTTTCGGATTTTCCAAAATTTTATTCAGATTTGGGGCTTCAATCAATAAAAATAGACTTAGTGAGCCTCTTGAACAATGATAATGTATTTGTATCATTCTTCATGATCATAGTTCCCAATATTCAGGTGATCACGACATAAATGAGATGGTTTCTAAACTTCTACATTCACGTAAAGGAATGCAAAGTTTGAATGCATTGTTCCAGGTTTATAAATTTGAAAGCATACGTTGACTTTGCCGCGAACTTCCTAACTTTTACGGTCTTTCAGCGTCTTGCGTACGACTAAATGTTGAATGAGAACATTTTCGCTTTCCTCTCTCTATTGAAGTATAATATTGCGCCAGTGCATTACATAAATAATGACACACTTTATAAATATTAGGATTTTGGAGTGCTGCCTCATCAAGAGCCTACTATAAAATGCACAATTCATACGTGTAGTTGAGTTCTTATTTCGAGTAATTTGTAGGAACTTCACTAAACATGATTAAGGTAACTTAGCCAAACTCGGGCGGGCCAGGCCCCTTTTAGTAAAACATTTACATTTAATCTGGTTTGTCGGAGGCAGCTCTTCCGCAAACAAAAATCAAACTAGTCACAGTGGCCCCATAAAGGAGCAAGTGTCAGAGCACACACTAAGAGCATGCAGTTCTCTTGGGTCCAACAGACTGTAATTTAATTTAACTAATGAAGTCAAGTCGGTAAATACATTATTATATGCAAATGGAGTTTCCAACTAAATAATTCAGAAATTTTGGAAATGTTTGGCCATTGAATTAGCGATATAATTTATCATGCATATCATACAAGAAGAAAACGGGACATTCGAAATTCTCTCTAGGTCCTTGTTGGATCGTGTAGTTTCTAACCAACCCTGCCCGGATTAACCCTAATCCTGACTTTATATCTGTACTCCGGGATTGAAAGGGTGTATATTTGCTTTCATTGTATGTCTCGTATAAATGTCGAGAAAGTATTCAACAATTGAGTCGGCCCTCTGAAATGCTTTGCTTTTGTCGATTTTGTTCAATGCAATAGACCTTCGTATCCCGAAATGTCTTTTATTGCTGAAATCGTTGCCTATGGAACAACTGTAGTCTGATTTGATGAAGTAATGAACTTGTTTGCGCTGGAACGAACTATGCAGTAATGAGAGTAACGTCATTTACATCGACTTCAGCCAAGTTTTCCACAAATCAGAACTTAACTTAGTTTCTGATGAGTTGGTGGATGAGGCCAGTAAAGATAGTGTCTTCAAGTCTAGTAAGAAAAGCATTCTGGGTAAATTCGAAATGACGAATATCTCAACCATCACATCCTGTCAGTTTCAGAACGTTCCGTCATCTTTATCACACACACACATGAACCGCTACTGATATATAAGTACTGATAAGTCGAATTAAACACCTGTAGATACTAAAAATACTATCAAGGTACTAAGGTCCATTCACCTATCAAGTAGCCCTCATCAGACTAAATCAAGATACAAAATGTACTTGTTATAACATTTGTAACTCTATAAAACTTTACTTAAGGAATTAATATTCACTAAGATTCATTTATCTGCAGCGTGGCCATTTAATATAGAGGTCCATGACAAGTTGTTCGATGTCAATCATTTATCGACTAGAACAAACGTGAAAAATATCTTTGACACTTACCCTTCTTATCTCACTAGAAACTTAAGGATTTAAACATTGGGAGGAAAGTGGAGGGATAAACGCTAGTTTCAATCAGAGAAACTCATACTCAACAACAATAAAATATTTAATAAAAAACAATTAAAAGATAATAAAAAGAGTATTATATATATTAACTTTATTGCTAATAATATAAAATTACTAATAAGAATAATCTAATAATGAAACCTAAAGTTAAACAAAATTACCTAGAGAATCTAAATTAACTAAACTAAAGAAATGAAACTGAAATTATTAAAATGATTTCCCAACCAGGATGTACCTAAGGAATTCAAAAGCTATGAACTGATTAGAATATATTATTTACTCGAATAAAACTGATTTGGATAAAACTGAAACTCTGATTTTAGCGAAAATACCCTCTTAACAAAAACACTCTGAATAATCTATTATAAATAATATATTGAGATTAATTCAAATAAAAATGACAAAGAGCCGCGTGATTTTCCAAGAGACTAATTCAAGTTAGAAAATATAACTGAAGGTTTTCCGTATTTTGTTGATATTTATAATGCGTCCTTTTTCTGCAATTATGGGAGGATCCAAAATTGTTTAACCAATGATTTTACTTATAGTGATCCTGATTTTAATTTTTTACCAATAATATTGCTAGTAAATTTAGAAGAATAGTTAAACCAATAAGCAGTAAGATATTTTATAATTCTTTTCCTCTTTCTTGAGACCTCTCATTCAGAACTGATTTGACTGTACACATTATTTCAACGTTAATCTAGACTATATTTAAGTATAATTTTGATGATCTCCAGATGGTTCAAATTGAGATTTATCATGTAGCTATTCATTAGTTTCTCGTCCTATATTGCTCATTGATCTTGACAGGTTTATGATTTCCTTTACAACCAAACTTTAGTGAACTTATTGCAACCCTCTCGACCATATCACCTATGGTATCATATCACCCACCTTGAAGCAAGTATGAAATATACATGATTATTTTTCCGTCCCAAATATCGACCAATAGAATTGCACCATTCGACGTCACGTGGTACAACCTACATGGAATTATACTGATAATTTTTTGAAAATTTTCTCTGGTAGTTGATATATATAAAAAACAAAACATGATCCAGTCAAATTAAACACACTTCAAACTGACAGGTTGAATTCTG
Source organism: Endomychus coccineus (assembly GCA_958510875.1). Classification (NCBI taxonomy): domain Eukaryota; kingdom Metazoa; phylum Arthropoda; class Insecta; order Coleoptera; family Endomychidae; genus Endomychus; species Endomychus coccineus. Next base: position 297,285,615 of record OY294067.1, read on the forward strand.
TCCACCATCGATAAAAAAGTCAAAGGAAATGTTCATTTGGGACGGCCAGTCAAATTAACCACACTTCAAACTGACAGGTTGAATTCTGTCCACCATCGATAAAAAAGTCAAAGGAAATGTTCATTTGGGACGGAAAAATAATCCCCCGAATACCACACGAGCTTCAAAATTATCTGGCATTTCCCTCAAGGTTCCCTGCAAACAAATAAAGTCGTTAAGTTTTTCAGGAAAAATCACTCGCGCTTCGCGCTCGTGATTTTTTAACCTGAAAAACTTGACTCCTTCATTTATTTGCAACGAACCTATCGGGAAATACCCGATAATTTTGAAGCTCTTGTGGTATTATATATGAAAATTCTCGGGAAATAGGTCACATTAACACTTTGTTTTAAATATTCTACGAATATTTAAAACAAAGTGTTAATATGACCTATTTCCGGAGAATTTTTATGTATAATTCATACTGGGTCAAGAATCTTGCAAGTATGAAACTAATTTTGTATTTATCTTAAGAAATTCATGCATTATTCCCTAGGCTAAAATGTGCTATTGATGCTATACAGAAAACATGTGACAAACCCCATTGGATTCTTGATACTTTGCTTTGAGATATTTTAATTTTACATGAAACTTCAATTTTCTAAATATGATTTTGTTGTTTTAATATCGGCAATAATCTTAATAACACTTTCCGCGCGGAATTTAGATGATTGAACTTGGAATGAGACTATGACTGACATCTATCTTTCAATAGAAAATCGATCACTTACCTTGCGCGAAAAGTCGTGAGAGGTCGCGCGATATGCGATGAAAGGGTTGACGAGGAAACGGAAATTGAAATCTGGTTTGTGACTTCGACTTGGGTGAGTTGTTCTCCAATATATTAATTTGCTTTATTGGAGGATTATTGTCGACAGTGAATACGTTATTCGATGTGTTATAGTGTCTACACCTAGTAGCGAATGTGTGTATTCTCTGATCGATGATATTTTTCCAATAATATGAGAATCGACTGATCCATGTGTTAACACCAGATGTCTTTGCTCGCTCGAATCTGAATTAGATGATCATCCACTATATTCTTCCTCTTGTCTTTATTCAGAATCTAATTTGTCAAGTTAGCAGTCAGAATGGTTTATTTAACCTAGCAATTATTCGCGTGGTTGGGTGGTATCCCATACAAAAAAAAATACATTTCCATATTAACGAACATTGTAAGTTTGGGTTTCGCTCTCATGAAGTGAGAAGTTTGAAAAATTCGTTTCGTTACTACGAGCTTTTAAGGACTAATTGGCCAACCCTCGTAAACTTGAATATCACGAAAACTTAAAGGTGTAGAACGAATAAAAAGATTTTTTTCTTGTTGAATTACAATGAACTGATCGTACAAATATACTTCACAAATGATACATTCACTCGAAATACGATCCAAACACTCATAAAAGTACAACATCAGATGTTACCTCGTATATTCCCGGTAAGTTGTCATCGACGTTGAATGGGATGTAGAAAGAAACTCAAACTTATCTAAAGCACGTATTTGTGTTACATTTGTCTTCGGCATTTGATGTTTGTCTAGGAGCTTTGCTGAAGTGCCTTGTTCTTTGGTAGGCATAAACTGCCACCTTATCCCTTGTTATCCTTATCCAAACCAAACATCAAACACCAGCTCCTATCTTAGCAAAAACACTGATCTTGCTAGTTGTATTTGAAGTTTTTATTTGAAACAACACGTCCGTACGTTCTCTATGATACGTTTAATAAATTGGATCGTCTGTAAAATGGCATCACTATCCATGAGTTCTAGTTGAAACTAGATGGTAGAATATATAGATCGGTGTCGGCTCTAGCATTCAAGTAGCTTAATATTCCACATATTGTAAAGTTGGTGAAATATATCAGTTAATGATGTAAATTTCTCGGATTTATCAGTGGGACATCTACCCGAATATGTCATTTTATATCATGATCCTCTCTCCAGCATTATGTGATGAGTTTGAGAGAGCGAAACAGCTGTAAATATTAGTTTGTAATAAAACCGATCTACCCAGACTAGAGAGACCTTACAGACAGAAGCATAGGAAAGATGCGTTTCCTAATAATACCCTTTATCAGCACTATATAAGCTCTAGGTGATTATTGCCACAAATGTTGAGGATTGTTTCTTTTTCACACTCACCCAGTATCCAATTATTCATTTATATTGAGGCTATGAAAATAACAGTACAACACAAATCCTTAAAAAAAGGACTAAATACATAGCCCAAATAAAACTTAAACTAGGAACTAAGTTAAGAATGAAGCTAGAAACTATATATTAATTCAATAAGGATACATATCACAATTTGAATACGACAGATTATAAATATGATAGAATGTGGTGAAGAACCAGAGCAACCTGGTTGTAAATCTACATTCATCATCCTCAATTTTCTCAAAATTCGAAATGAGCTCTGTTAATCATGTTGATTGAGTCAATAAGATCTCAAAATTTTCATCGCAAACTGGCTACATCTAAGATAAATTTTAGTGGAAGTAATTGAAACAATATACGAGAATTCTGGTAATAGAATTTCGAGCAGTCACCTGTTTTTTTGTGTATTTTTATCCTTATAAACATAGGTCGACGCTTAATATCTGCCAGGAAGACTGTTTCTCATAGGGGTAATGGTGATAATAAAGACAAGAGCAATAAAAACTGAAGGGCTGTCCTTGGTATCCACTTTAGTAGGTTCTTACGCCGCTTAGATCTAGATAATCTTGATGCGTATAATGAAAATGAAGATAGACATCTACGAAACATTCAGTTTGGAGATTATATCGATCTTTCGTCCTATAACAGATGACTGTAGTCCATACATTGATTGTTTTCTGATTTCTTTATTACACAGAGTGTTCCTTAATGATATGCGAGCGTTTTTGAGTGTGATTCCTGGGTCAATTTTAAGTAGAAAAGTTCCTATAAACTTGTCCTAAAACGCTCAATTTTCGATATCCAGTGTGGCAAAGTTTTATTCCTTTTTAGGTTTTTTTCAAAAATCTAGCAGATGGTTTGAGTTTTTGGACAGATTTATTGGACTTAGGAACAGGCTTTCTCACTGGATAAGTTGCTTGAAATTTCAATCAGTGTTGTAATTATAAATTAGCCTCAGAGCAATTTTATCAAAAAAAGTGGTACGGCAATGAGTTTTTCGATCTAGATACTCTGAACCAGAACTTGAAGAAGCGCTGCTGCACGAAATCGCTGAACATCCTGAAGCCAGTACGAGGAAGATCGCTAGAAACTTGAACAATCGCCACCAAATTGTTTTGAGCGTTTTAGTGGATTTTTCTTTATATCGGTACCATATTTTGAGAGTACAGGCATTACTTTCCAGATATTTCCCAAAACGTGTGAACGTTTGTAAGTGGTATGTCCATAATGTTGCTCACAATCCGCAAATTGAATCACACATTCTGTTTACGAAGAAAGTCTTAATTTTTCAAGAAATGCAATTAAAAATTCCCACAACAATCATTGTTGTGGGTGGAAGAGAATCCTCACGCCACAACCGGAACCCATTTCCAGCACCAATTTTCGGTGAACGTATGGGCAGTAATCATTGGTGACTACTTCATTGGCCCATTATTTCTACCGGGACGACTTGACGATTAATCTTACTGCAATTCCCTCAAAGAACAATTTCCTTTGCTGCTTGAGGATGTTCCGTTGCAACAAGAAACCAAATATGGTACATGCAATTTTGAGCAATATTTGTAATAGTAGTTAAGTTGTAATGTTATGTTGATGTTGTATGTTATAAATTTTGTTGACATTATCCCAGGTGAATTGGATTTTTGCAAAATTGTATATATTCTTCAATAAAATTCATTCCATTAATTTTTTCGGTGAATACAATGGTTTTTATTTTTTTTATCAAAAACGGCGCATCTGGCGAAAAAATGTCGGGAAAGATTTTTCCTGAAGGATTAACCAGGCTATCAGAATATTCAGATCAAAAGCGCTCAATGGTGTACCGTTTTTTTGTTAAAATTGCTGTAAGGCTAACTCATTATTACAACACTGATTACATTTTAAAACTACTTATCAAGTGAAAAAGCATGTTCCTAAGTCACATTGATTTGCTCAATATCTCAAACCATTTTCCAGATTTTTGAAGAAAACCTAAAAGAAATAAAAAATTTTCACCCTGTATATCAAAAACATAGCGTTTTAGGAAAGGTGTATAGGAACTTTATCACCTAAAATTGACCCAGGAATCACCCCTTGAAATATTCTCATATCATAAAGGAACCCTGTATATTCTATTATTGTAACTGGTAAAATATAGTAAGACCCATTATTTTATGACTGATGAAAAATTATTAAAATTTTTATTTCTGTTATCTTCCTTTAATTATAGTCATTGGGTTTTTAGAAGTTTCAGCCTCAAAATATTAGAATTATCGAATCGAAAAGATTCTTCTGACTTGAATTTCTGGTCTACCCTTCTCGAAGATATAAAATTTAAAAAATATTTGTCAACTGCTGGAAGTTATTTTATGATGTCTCATGTTTTGGAATAGTAAAGGAATTCTCGTCAATAAATCCTGAAGTAGGTGAATCCGAATAATTACTCTATTTGTTCAATTGTTCACAGGCTATGTCAACAAGTTATGATAAAATAGTTGACATAGTATTAGCACAATTATGTGCAAGATAGCTGATTCAGCAAGGTTACATTGTTACGATACATCCTTCAGTGTCAACATCGACCTGAATGGAGGGCATTGAATGGAGTATAAACAAGGTGTGTAATCTCTCTAAGAACGAAAAGTATTTATAGATCAGAATAGAGTTATTACAGTTAGTTAGTATATAAGTTAATAGTTAAAGCTGTGATAGTTGCTACAGTTGTCATAGTTGATCTTAGTTAGTCTGATGAACATTAAGTGTCGACCAATGAACCAATAAAACGTACGATGATATGATTGCACCCTACCAAATCACACCTATCACGAACCTCCAGAACCTGGACCCTTTACATGGTTCACATGACTTGATACGGATGTGAAGTATACTAGTCATCGAAATCACGTTTTCATTTGTGGTTTCAAGCTATGGAACGACCAGAGTTGAGTTGTCCGTTCAATCGTCGTGTGAGGCTGTATAAACAACGCAATATAATTCAGCACAAACGGGAACGTAATATAACGTAGTGTCGTCTGAATCGAGCACATTGATTGATTATGGAACAACCATTACATACTCATACATTGACTGTTTAGTGTAGATTTCCTGCCGGTGGTGTGATCTTCTTGAACGAGCAAGGCAACACAATTACATTTAATGGAGAACATTGTCGATGATTAGTGATTTCTGACATGAATGGGATGGAATGGATGAGACAAGAACGTGGTATCACACAGCTACTCAAACAATCTATTTACAGGAGAAAAAGTTCGGGATATTCAAGAAATGGACATGTCAATTGGCTGTTCCGTTCGTGTAAATTAACGACTTTGAACTTCGTTCCCTGGGGTCTTGTTAAATGTTTAATTTATACAAACAATCCAGGAAATTGTAGACGACTTGAGAACCACTATTGAAGCCATCATTCGAGATATTACAGTTAATTTGTGTTAAAAGGAATGGAAAATTGTCCTTACAGGATTCACTCCTGTAGACGAAGTCATTGGTGTACATTTTAACGAGTTGTAGAGCACAGTCAAAGGCATTGAATAATCTTGAAACTGATATAATCAAAACACATACTCACATAATCTCAGATACAGAGATTGTTCCATTCGTATCGGTCTTGAAGAACCCATTCTACATATATTTCATCCACACGATTGAGGATTCTCATTAATAACTACAAGCTACAATGTTCATGCCTATCATGTCTGAGCAAGTGAGCAGAAATAATTTAGCGGCAATATCAGACGAGTCCTTTATCAATAGATATCAAAGTAGCGTCAAAGCTCTTGTCAAAACCAGGCAAATTAGACAAAACATCAAACATTTTAGAAAATTACGGTTATTAATGTATATGTCTGCAAGTACGCTCATACGTATAATCATTCAACTAGCTCTATTTATTCCAAATGGGTACTCACATATTGATCTGTATGCTATGAACATTATTTTGCATATTTATGTATACATTATATTGATATGGGTAAGGTTTGTTCAGCATACTAACTATGGAATAAAGAGCTCACTAAAAAAACATTACTCATGGTATTCAATTTACCCTTTAGTTGAACGAAAATCAAGTGGTAGTCAGAAGAATTCATTTAAATTACATCTTGCATATATTTCACAAGAGGTTCATATGCGATATGAAAAATAAAGGTATTTTGATAACCAGAGTTGCAAATACAGGTATGAAAAATTGAACTCGAAAAGATAGCATTTATTTGTGTTAGGTTTGATGTAGTGAATATCAAGATTGCTGCTGTAACTTGAGGTTATCCCTGTAGAAGTTTTCAGTTATACCTCAGATGTGTTCAGTGACCTTGAAATTTGAATGTAAGCGAGTAGATGAAGAACTTCGTGGACTTAATTTTTCAGTTAACATATCTACTACGTATACTGGTTGCGAGTAATACAATAGTTGTTTCAAGGTGTTATCATAATGTAGGTATATTATTACTACTGAACCATTCATATACCATATGTCTTCAGGGTGCTTGTTGACAGTTCATTTATTATTCACAACGATGGAGGAGGGTTCTTCTAAAATCGATAAAATTTGAAATTCAAACCAATTTAGCGAGTTGTTTTGGTACCTTTCACCATTATGATCGACCAAATCCTTGTTTTTAAAGGAAATATTAGTATACCCACAGAACAACTATAAGAACATTCAGCACTCATTGTTTTCATGGTTTTAGCGCCAAAATTCTGCCAGAATTGTCAAAAACCAACACCATCTTTGAAAAGCCATGTTTCGTTGAGATAAACGAATGGAGGTTCATGTTTCTTTTCATACAGATATGAAAAATGAACACGTTTTGCAGTTTACCCAACGAACGACGTGAATCGTAGTTCTGATGAAAATTGTTTTTGTACTTTTGAAGTATAATTCTATAAATACAACGAATTATGCATTGTCAACCTACTGTCAAGTCAATTTGATAAATCTATAGTAAATATCGGCAACTCTGTAATGTATTGACAACTGTTGAAATGAAATATACCTGGTTTGACGGTGATAGCGCGGCAGTTATTTGGGAAAATTGTCGATGAGAATTGGTTGTGATTGATTCGGTAAACAAGGCATATCACTTATTTTACATTTGCACTGGCTGTGTCCTAATTATATTAAGTATAATGAGAATATATAAAAGTTAAGAACATGTTATGAATGTAATGAAAAAGTTTATTGAATCGGTGGAACGAATATTGAAAAGGTAACTGTTATTATTTATCTTTATTCGTCCGCATTTCTTCCTCCTCTATGGTAGATATCGGTAAGCATTTGTGGCAATGATGGCTTCAAGTGAGTATAATATCGTAGGAAAGGTGTTCGATTTGCATGAATGTTTATTTAACACAATGCAAAATCTAAAATAAGCCGGGTGTATCAGCATGGCAATACATTTTTATTACGCTTTTATGGCAGCTAGGGGAGATGGTAGCAGCTCGATACATTAAGCCTCTGTAAGCAGTAGTTACTCGTACACTGCTCAATATTCATGGCCCGTACTAAATGATATTCTAATTACCCAACAAATTAATGGAGTTAGTGCAGTCATAATTCAGACTAACTGGTTCACAAGCCTTTCCGACCCTGCTGAATATTGTCCCACCGGGAATAGTTTTACGTTTTTCTTACCAAACTCGTTTGATTTATTCGAACCGAGGCGGATTAGTTTTTCTGGTTTCCATGCAGTTTTTTCGTTTTTAATTGTGAGAGATTCAGATAAAGCAAAATTTCGCTGAATTAACTGCGGAAAATTTCGTGATGTTCGCAGCTGCCTGATATATTTGTAGTTCACCATTGAAATATGAAAATAGCAATTATCGTAATCCATGACCGGATGTATCAAATCAGAGATATCCTGTTTTGTTTGACGATTTCCTCAATGACCTGACAAGGGCAATGTTGAAAGTGAATTTTCGTTTGCTCAAAAACTTCATAGAATTTTACCAAATGTTGGAATAATCTTACGGCGATCATTATTTGAGCGGTACTCAGATGATGACTGGTTGTCCCGTTTTAATGGAGGTGATCAATCGACCCCAAGCCGAGAGTCAACAGAAGTCAACAGCGCAAAGAACAAGCTGACAAAGATGAAACTTTCTGATAGTGTGAGAGTTCCTGTTGGTTACTGATGCAACTACCTGTATGGATTGCCATGTACAGGTATGTTATATCTAGAGCTGGTAAAGGATCGCCTTGTAAAGTTCCAGGGTTCTTAGGATTAGTAATTTGTGATAGCTGAAACGTGTGAAATTATACCCTAGTTGGTTTCATAGTTTATTGCAACACTTACACTTGCAACTAATGACACTGCATACAGAGTAGTCACTCGTTAATATTAACTTGATAATGTAACTTAACGGCTGAGAATTATTCGACGCGCCCATCCTATGAAGCGACAGCGTGTCGGCTTCATTGACATCTATGACACGCAATATATTATACAAGTATGTTCAGTTCTGTGTCAATGGAAGAGTTCGATTCCTACGTCTATTTCCAGGTTGTTCTGTGACGTGCTTTGAACATTGAGACCATCACTGGAGTCATTTCCGTTAGATTCTTGCTGGTGTAAACTCACTTTAATATATTTTTGAGATATCCAACGGGAAGGGCTGTGTGAAACTTATGTTTTAATACGGGAATTCTGGGATTCTCCTTCCGTTGGAATCAAGAACATTTGTCATCATCTTGGACGGTAATTGTGAATTTTGGATGATTGATATTATCGTAAAGGGTACCCAAATTATACACGCTGTGAATTGGATATATCACGAACGCTGAACATGGAAATTAATAGTTAGTTTTGGAAAAAATCGAATCCTATGTTATACAGCTGATTATCTCAGTTTTCCAATTTCCTTACTCCACAAATAAAGGTATTTTTTGAATTCTTTGTTACCGATATCACAGATCTGTTCATAAGATGCATTGTCGATAGATTCCAACTCCAGAATCGTGATCAACGCCTTAAAAAACTCCCGAAAGACGAATTCGATTGCATTTCATAGCATATTAAAAAACATTCCTTGAAGACGATCTAGGTCATCGGAGTATCCTGACCACCAGGTGATTATTGAGGGTCATGGTTCCAACCAGCAACTTCAAAAGAATTTGCACCACAAGTTTCATCTCATTCCAAAAAACAATTTCACGAATTCCACGGAGACGACGTTAGTACCAGGATGCCCTGCACCCGTAGTTTGAATCTGGCACTGGAATCGTGATGGTAGATCCCAGAACCCCCTAGAGAAGATTTAGGTTCATGAGCAAATTAAAAAACAATCCCCGGAGATGACCTAGGTTATCAGTGTATCCCGACCACGAGGTGACTATTAAGGGTCATGGTCATGACCGGCAACCTCAAGAGAACCTACCTAACAAGTTTCACTCCATTGCAGAGGATATTTTCACGAATTTCGTGGAGACGATGTGCGTACCAGGATGCCTCGGTCCTCAAGTACGTCGTCGCTCCTCCAATCCAACTTCAGAATCGTGATCAGCGATACCAAAATCCCCCGAGCAAGAAGTTCTGGCCTAGTCCGGCTAAATTTTGCCACTTTCTTCTCATATCGTATTAAGCTCCTCAAAGTGCATTCGAAAAGATGCATTTCCTCCTTAGAATTGCTGGAATGCATGTAAACAAAAAACAATCTGGTGACATTTTTTTAAGTGACTTATAGAATCTATTAAAAAAAGCGTCAAAATCGGTTCAGCCGACCTTTTCGGCTTTATTCATTCGACTACTTTGTTATTCTACCGGTCAGTAAAATTCATAAGGTTGTAACTTCGCCTTTACTTCAAGTATGATAACAACTCGACACTGCTGTTGTTTCGTTTCATTTCATAGCAACATTCTCTATTTACTATTCAGATATCGTTACCTTGTATGCTTACGTGGTAACGAATCTATGGTTCTTTATTTAATAAAATACAGCAATCTATAGAATTGAGCTGATTTAGGATTTCTTGGAAATTACAAAAGAAACATTAAAGGTGATGAAACGTAAGTTCACGGCTAGGTATTAAAAATAAATCACAGTACGTCGGAAACATTATATGCCTCCGAAACAATCATAGAAGATTCGTTCAAAATGATAAAAATTTCCCCGAAAGTTTGAGGTTTGAGTTGCATCTTCACTTCATTATTATGCTGAAATTGTACAAGCAAGTCTCTATTCTGACTTCCAAATCCTCTCTTAATTGAGGAAATGAAGACGAATCCTACAAAAGCTGCTTTTCAAGAAGGCTATTGAAAATGGTAGCACCACTTAGACGAATTGAGGAGGCGATTTCTTCAGAGGCAACGACTCTATTGGATCATAGATAAATGGAGTGGATACCGCGAAGTTTGAATCCTGCAAATTCTACTCTGTCCAAGCTAGTGGTCAATTGTCAAAATCGAATTCTCGTTCTTTCCTCGTTATTTCCTAATATACTTGTAAAAGAATTTTTTTTGAAGGTGTGTTCCGAATTAATATTCAACTAACTCTGCAGATAAGCTCATATTAGTGCCTCTAACTTGAAATCGTTCACTGCTCCTCAATATGTTATGTTGGAGTGTCCTTCTCTCCTGACCTGGTTGATCTTAAGTAGGATGTTTATTACCAGATACGCTACTCTCATTCATGCTATTGAATTTGAAAGAAGTCGGGCAGTAAGTACGATTTAAGCGGTAATGATCTGAAAGTATCTTCAAGTTATCGAGTTGAAGAGGGGTTGTCAGGAACAAGGATTCTCGATTAGATCCTCGTGCCCTGAGCACTGGCCCCTATCCATCCGTGATACATCTGTATTCTTACCCACACTCACCTACCATATACTCTACGCCATAAACACTGAACAGTTGAAACATTCATACCAAATTCAACCCACTCATACTTTTAAAAGGGTCTACATCATAATTTTATCATGGGGATTCCCGATATTGCATAAACTTTTTACATGAAACGTATGCGGAAGCGCGTGTGTGTCGACAGCACTACTCAAAATATTTTCATAAACATTTCGCACCTTCATTCTGAATGCCGACAAAGGAAAGCAAAAGAAGTGTTGAAAAAGCCCCCTACTACGCCTCACCAGCATTCATCTGGGTTCATACTGTATAATGTATCATTGCTGAAATCTTCCACATTAACATTACCATGTATGTGGACTTCTAGAATTCAATATTAATTCAACTGAATTTCCAATATGTAAGATCAATTTGTAATGGAATGATGAAGAAGTTATCTTCCATAATTCCCAGATCACTCTATTTTGCTTAATATTCGATGTTGCAGCCCTGTAATCCAAAGTTACGAATATTAATTCCACGTCACAATAATACACCATCATGCCATCCACAGCTTTGCAAATGTTGGCACATTTCATGCACCTTTCTCATCTCATATTTATTTATTTATTTATTTAATATCCCTACAGTTCTTAGAAAAAAAAACAATTACAGAGAATTTACTAAGCCTAACATATATATATATATATATATATATATATTCTTTTATTGATATTCTTGAACCATTTGTAATATTTGTATGCTTTCTTGGTATATTGGTTCGTATATATACTGAAAATAAAATGAAATAAAAATTCTTCTTGACGTTTCGACAATGTTTATTGCCTTTATCAAAATGTGAATTAGTGTTTCCATGTAATTTAGAAAAGAATAGATGATTTCGATTAATGAAATGCGTCTGCAGCCGACTTGTGTTTTAAGATCCAATTAAAACTGCAGAAAACATTGGATCGGTTGTGTGTGAAAGAGTTATGTATGGCTAATTACAATTTGAAATGGATTGAATTTGATTAAATACAAGACATTCTAAGATTGTACAATTATAAATATCTATGGTTATTGTATGAATTAGTTATTCTATGATAAACACTCTATCCACATTTATTATAATCAACTATACAAGTTTAAGATAATTCTATGGAATTTTAACCTCAAAATTGTTACTCATAGTGTCATAGTTAACAATACGTTATCTTTTTTAGGTTGAATTTTGAATAGACATTTACAAATGTCAGATATTAAGAGGTTTCAATACTTTCAATTGAAGATAAGCATTATCTAAGTACTCACTATTGAGAATGATGTGATTATCATTGATTTTTGAAAATGTTGGTATTATTCTTAAACTTTATAGTCGTAATAAGTATATTTTCCTATTTTCTCTTCTGAATGGCGGAAGTATTCATCATCTTTGAGAACGTTTTCAATAAATGGACGGTGTAGAATCCATAATTTTCTTCAATTTTCTTATAAAAAGCCATGATTCTTATGATGTATGTATATTGATATTGAGAGTAGTGTATTCTTGAAAAATAAAAAACCTATTTCACCAGGCGAAATTATTCTTTTATTGATATTCTTGAACCATTTGTAATATTTGTATGCTTTCTTGGTATATTGGTTCGTATATATACTGAAAATAAAATGAAATAAAAATTCTTCTTGACGTTTCGACAATGTTTATTGCCTTTATCAAAATGTGAATTAGTGTTTCCATGTAATTTAGAAAAGAATAGATGATTTCGATTAATGAAATGCGGCTGCAGCCGACTTGTGTTTTAAGATCCAATTAAAACTGCAGAAAACATTGGATCGGTTGTGTGTGAAAGAGTTATGTATGGCTAATTATAATTTGAAATGAATTGAATTTGATTAAATACAAGACATTCTAAGATTGTACAATTATAAATATCTATGGTTATTGTATGAATTAGTTATTCTATGATAAACACTCTATCCACATTTATTATAATCAACTATACAAGTTCAAGATAATTCTATGGAATTTTAACCTCAAAATTGTTACTCATAGTGTCATAGTTAAACAATACGTTATCTTTTTTAGGTTGAAAAATATAATTCCATAGAATTATCTTAAACTTGTATAGTTGATTATAATAAATGTGGATAGAGTGTTTATCATAGAATAACTAATTCATACAATAACCATAGATATTTATAATTGTACAATCTTAGAATGTCTTGTATTTAATCAAATTCAATCCATTTCAAATTGTAATTAGCCATACATAACTCTTTCACACACAACCGATCCAATGTTTTCTGCAGTTTTAATTGGATCTTAAAACACAAGTCGGCTGCAGACGCATTTCATTAATCGAAATCATCTATTCTTTTCTAAATTACATGGAAACACTAATTCACATTTTGATAAAGGCAATAAACATTGTCGAAACGTCAAGAAGAATTTTTATTTCATTTTATTTTCAGTATATATACGAACCAATATACCAAGAAAGCATACAAATATTACAAATGGTTCAAGAATATCAATAAAAGAATAATTTCGCCTGGTGAAATAGGTTTTTTATTTTTCAAGAATACACTACTCTCAATATCAATATACATACATCATAAGAATCATGGCTTTTTATAAGAAAATTGAAGAAAATTATGGATTCTACACCGTCCATTTATTGAAAACGTTCTCGAAGATGATGAATACTTTCGCCATTCAGAAGAGAAAATAGGAAAATATACTTATTACGACTATAAAGTTTAAGAATAATACCAACATTTTCAAAACTCAATGATAATCACATCATTCTCAATAGTGAGTACTTAGATAATGCTTATCTTCAATTGAAAGTATTGAAACCTCTTAATATCTGACATTTGTAAATGTCTATTCAAAATTCAACCTAAAAAAGATAACGTATTGTTTAACTATGACACTATGAGTAACAATTTTGAGGTTAAAATTCCATAGAATTATCTTAAACTTGTATAGTTGATTATAATAAATGTGGATAGAGTGTTTATCATAGAATAACTAATTCATACAATAACCATAGATATTTATAATTGTACAATCTTAGAATGTCTTGTATTTAATCAAATTCAATCCATTTCAAATTGTAATTAGCCATACATAACTCTTTCACACACAACCGATCCAATGTTTTCTGCAGTTTTAATTGGATCTTAAAACACAAGTCGGCTGCAGACGCATTTCATTAATCGAAATCATCTATTCTTTTCTAAATTACATGGAAACACTAATTCACATTTTGATAAAGGCAATAAACATTGTCGAAACGTCAAGAAGAATTTTTATTTCATTTTATTTTCAGTATATATACGAACCAATATACCAAGAAAGCATACAAATATTACAAATGGTTCAAGAATATCAATAAAAGAATAATTTCGCCTGGTGAAATAGGTTTTTTATTTTTCAAGAATACACTACTCTCAATATCAATATACATACATCATAAGAATCATGGCTTTTTATAAGAAAATTGAAGAAAATTATGGATTCTACACCGTCCATTTATTGAAAACGTTCTCGAAGATGATGAATACTTTCGCCATTCAGAAGAGAAAATAGGAAAATATACTTATTACGACTATAAAGTTTAAGAATAATACCAACATTTTCAAAACTCAATGATAATCACATCATTCTCAATAGTGAGTACTTAGATAATGCTTATCTTCAATTGAAAGTATTGAAACCTCTTAATATCTGACATTTGTAAATGTCTATTCAAAATTCAACCTAAAAAAGATAACGTATTGTTTAACTATGACACTATGAGTAACAATTTTGAGGTTAAAATTCCATAGAATTATCTTAAACTTGTATAGTTGATTATAATAAATGTGGATAGAGTGTTTATCATAGAATAACTAATTCATACAATAACCATAGATATTTATAATTGTACAATCTTAGAATGTCTTGTATTTAATCAAATTCAATCCATTTCAAATTGTAATTAGCCATACATAACTCTTTCACACACAACCGATCCAATGTTTTCTGCAGTTTTAATTGGATCTTAAAACACAAGTCGGCTGCAGACGCATTTCATTAATCGAAATCATCTATTCTTTTCTAAATTACATGGAAACACTAATTCACATTTTGATAAAGGCAATAAACATTGTCGAAACGTCAAGAAGAATTTTTATTTCATTTTATTTTCAGTATATATACGAACCAATATACCAAGAAAGCATACAAATATTACAAATGGTTCAAGAATATCAATAAAAGAATAATTTCGCCTGGTGAAATAGGTTTTTTATTTTTCAAGAATACACTACTCTCAATATCAATATACATACATCATAAGAATCATGGCTTTTTATAAGAAAATTGAAGAAAATTATGGATTCTACACCGTCCATTTATTGAAAACGTTCTCAAAGATGATGAATACTTTCGCCATTCAGAAGAGAAAATAGGAAAATATACTTATTACGACTATAAAGTTTAAGAATAATACCAACATTTTCAAAAATCAATGATAATCACATCATTCTCAATAGTGAGTACTTAGATAATGCTTATCTTCAATTGAAAGTATTGAAACCTCTTAATATCTGACATTTGTAAATGTCTATTCAAAATTCAACCTAAAAAAGATAACGTATTGTTTAACTATGACACTATGAGTAACAATTTTGAGGTTAAAATTCCATAGAATTATCTTAAACTTGTACAGTTGATTATAATAAATGTGGATAGAGTGTTTATCATAGAATAACTAATTCATACAATAACCATAGATATTTATAATTATACAATCTTAGAATGTCTTGTATTTAATCAAATTCAATCCATTTCAAATTGTAATTAGCCATACATAACTCTTTCACACACAACCGATCCAATGTTTTCTGCAGTTTTAATTGGATCTTAAAACACAAGTCGGCTGCAGACGCATTTCATTAATCGAAATCATCTATTCTTTTCTAAATTACATGGAAACACTAATTCACATTTTGATAAAGGCAATAAACATTGTCGAAACGTCAAGAAGAATTTTTATTTCATTTTATTTTCAGTATATATACGAACCAATATACCAAGAAAGCATACAAATATATATATATATATATATATATATATATATATACGTATCTTGTATGCTAGGTTGTTGAAATCGATCGGTCCGGTAGTTAATAACATCAGCGAGCAGCGTGGGGCAAAGAAAGGGATGGAGGGTTGCCGGGAGAACCTGGTGATAGATAGATCTATCACTCAGGACTCTATACTCTACAAGCGCAACCTTTCCATGGCCTGGATTGACTACCGCAAGGCATTTGATTCAACATCACATGAGCTATTATTATACTTGCTCCAATGCCTTGCGGTACCTACCCCACTAGTGAGATGCATAGAACATCTGTTGCTACTCTGGAAGACCCGTTTTGCCATCACATCAGGCACACGACGAGTCTTGACAGAGTTGGTAACATTCAAGAGGGGAGTTCTCCAAGGAGACTCCTTGAGTCTCTTGTTCAATATCTCACTGCTGCCACTCTCCATTGCTTTCAGACGGACTCGTGGATATTACTCTGGACCACCGAACGACCGGAGGCATCAGATCACCCATTTATTTCACGTGAATGATTTGAAACTGTATGCCTCTGGGGAGAAGAACCTCCATCAATCTCTCAATGTGGTTCAGGAATATACACGAGCCGTAGGCATGGAGTTGGGATTGGACAAATGCGCAGTGTTTCATTTGAGGAGAGGACGATCTCCGGAAGTGTACGAGAATATGCAGCTTGCCGACGGAAGCATCTTTAAACACCTCGATGCTGGAGAGACCTATCGATACCTGGGAATTGAACAGCGTCCTAATTATGACGCTTCCCAGGTAAAGGTGGCTCTCCGCGGCAAATACAGAAACCTTGTTCGAAAGATTTGGTCTTCCGAACTTTCGAGTGGGAACAAGGTGTCTGCAACAAATATGCTTGCCGTTCCAGTCCTGCTCCACTCTTTTGGAGTGGTGAAATGGACGGTCGATGAGCTGCATAGACTCGATAAAGACACCCGGAAAATGATGCATATCCATCACAGTTTGCATCCTAGATCGTCCGTTTCCCGCATTTATCTCCCACGTCATCGGGGAGGTAGGGGATTCCTCAGTCTGGAGGGTCTGCATCGAAGTGTGGTTCTGAGTATAGCTTGTAAAGTTCTTAGGAGCTCGGACACTCTCCTGTGCCTTGTTAAAAGTTACGAATTGGCCGGAGTGGGGGCATTAATCGTTAAGGCAGCACAAAAATCTGCGGAAGAACTTGGTCTCGAAAGCAAAAGGAACATGATAATAACTAGGGGGGCTTAGACCACCTGCTTGTTCGTCCAGTGGACTCTGAGCATCTGACTTCCCCTCGCCCACTTTCAACAGCACGCCACTGCCCGGCAAACGAACGCCTTAATTGGAGAGGACACGGTCTTTTGAACCATCTAAGCCCCTCTCCCCCCGCCTATTCGTGTAGAGTTAAAACCGCTTCCATTTGACGAGTAGCCGTCGGCCTCGTATCATTGGCTCTACCACATACATTGCCCTTGCCGTGGATCCATTGCCCAGAAACCTGGGGCAGGGAGCACAGGCACCGGAATTAACTGGTAAAGCCATGTGGTGCAACATTTGCCCGCGCAGAGGCAGCTGCCTTTTCGCCCCCCATCTCAAGGGTATTACGTCATCTTCAGAGGGTATTCGAATACGCTGGAACTCGAGTAACGGAAGTAACAAATAAACATGATATCAACATAATGGTATTTTAATTTCACAATATGGACAAACAACTTCCGTTTAACAAATTACCAAATAATTATTGCACTGCTTGTGTCAGGAGTATGAAGGAGTATGCCATGCCAAAGCGTTTCACAATTGAATAAGATTGATGACGTTACCTACGACAACTCATGACTCATGTTCGTGAATAAGTTAATGATGGATTCCGATGATATTCATGGAAATTAGATAGCACCCACTCCTGTCACTCAAATGGGTCGACGGGAATGACGGAAAGGAGGAGAAGTGGTAATATTTCATCATCATATTGATTGAGTGACCATTATTTCCAACGAGGAGCAAATATTCCACATCAACCTCGATGAAAAGCATGAAACTGCGTAAATTGTGACATTATCATTGTTGATGTATTGACTGCAACATATGTTGAAGCATCGCGTTTGTGGGCGAAAATAATGTATCCAAACAACTTGTTTAAACACAAAATAAATTCTAGAATATCACATCGATGGCTGTTATTGTAATAATATTATTTTAATGCTTCAGTGTATAGGGAAAAGTGATAGCAAAATTAATTTCGCTTGAAGTGCATTTTACATATTATGCTCCGTTAACCAAATGTTATTTCATGTTCACAAAAACACTCGATACTCCAACGCTCTACACTAGCTTCGAAACTTATAAATCACTTTAAGCTCTAGGGTAGAAAACGTTATAAGCACATTTTGATGTATATGATAATAATTTCTGAAAGAATATTATTGATGGAGACAGTTCCCTGAGAAACTTTTTATTCACATATTATTTATAACGTGAATTATCGATCGATATATGCTAATATCACGGCAGGCGAATTCTTGGATTGCCATCGTTCTATTCAATAGATAAAAACAGAACTTTTTACGTGTGATGTATGAGCCCTAACTAAATCATCTGCATTCTTTCACGTGAAATATGTCCAACTTATACTTATTCACTTATTCTACCAGAGTAGAGTTTGAAAATTCACGAAATATAGGTTTATTCTTAATTAGTATTGTAATATGCATTTTTTCAACCTGCATGTTGTTTTAAAGTACGTTTTCCGGGTTGAAAAGTGTTGCTCTTGGTAGTTAAATGACATTTCTGTTTTCGAAAACTTCAAATGTCAAATATCAGTTCGAATTCAACGTTTACAAGAATCCTCTCTTTGTTATTAGAGATTAGGAATGGTAGGTACGACAAATATAGAAACACACGTTGAATAAGAATAAATTTCCCCATGATTTTCAGTGAGGAAGTGAGGGTTTTGAACGTATGGTAAACATAGGCTTAGCAAGTCATTGAATGATTTAGTGAACATAAACACGAAGTTTATAAGGAAAACGCCAATGCAAAATTTTGCCATAAGAAGACTGATGAGTCATGTTTAATTAGTAGTTGAATGTAATACCGTTTCACCACCTTTGAGAGTGAATTCCGTTCTTAGCGCGTGCCTACGTCGCATAACGGATCTACCTGCCAAATTTCAAGTCTGTGGGCTTAACAGTTTCGGAGATTTCGTGAGTGAAGGATTTTCTGTCTTTTATACAATACTGGCTACTGTTCGTGGGATACGCCCGCAGAAACAGCTAATACACGAAGAAGAAAGCGTCGATTGCGCCCCAAGTTTCAGTACTTGTTAAATAATTTCTGATGAGTAGATAGATTACGGACGTGGAAAGACGTAAAATCATCCTCTATGTCATGTGAAAGTTTCTTTGAATGGACAGGGATATCTATGATATGGAATGTAAACATTACTCGTCTTGTTGATGGGTTATGTGTTGTCCGTAATTGCATGAAATTAGTAAAGCCAAATATTAACACCAGAAACTGAACGTAGTTATGAAGTTTGAGGTTTCTGTTTAATTGAGTAAATAAGCCAGTGGGCTTAGCTGGGAGATATTGAATATCTAAATTGATATTTCATTTACGGCATTCGGAGTTCGTATTATTTTGAAGTTTCGTGAATCAAGACAAACACAAAAAAGCTTTTAGTACCCTTTCAGAGACAAGTTCGCGATATATATATATGTATAAATATTTTTTCACATTCATACCTAGTCGGGGCTGCTGTGAGCTCCGACGACATTGTATCAATCGCGCCATGAAAAATCAAGTCTCCCGAAACTACTCCTCCCCGCCGGTCGGTATGTAGCTTCAGGTTCCTAAATCGAGTACTCTAAGTAGCCTTATTGAACCCAGAGTGACTGCCTTCTGCATCCGGTCCATCGAGATCTGAGTTCTTTTAGGCCGGAATGATCTTCAAGTTCGAACGCAGCGATTACCGAATTCCGCCAGAAACGCCGCTGATCAAAACCACTAATACGGCCTTGTGGACTGGGTATAGCGTGAGGAGCTCGAACAGGAGATACTTTGTCCGTTTTTTCTCCTAAATCAAGACTATGTTCTATTTTGCCAGAGCAGAGAATTCAATGACATACATAGTCTTTGCTTGTTCATCGAGGATGACAACGTCAGGCCTATTTGCTTGTATGTATGAACCTGACGGTCGGAAACGGGCAATTCCAGTAGATCTGGCATTTTCCGTTTCCGACAACGGACTCAACATCTCTTGACATGTAAGGTAGCATCGGCTCTTGGTCTATACGGTACGAGTGCCTTAGCAGATGGAAAAACTTCTCGAGCACCTTTCGACAGGCGACATCAAGGACATTACCCATCACATTGCGATGATAAACCAAGGTGTTGATTACGTCATCTTGGCAAGCTGCGGTAAATCCCCCGGTCTCAGATGTGAGTCCGCCTGACCTTAGGTAGCCGAAGGTCAGTCTGGTTGACAAGCCGAGCGTTTCGATGTTTCGAAAGTAAACACCGTGTATCGGCTCATCATGCCGCTTGAGCATAAGATCTTGCTCCGCGGCATTTATCTGAGCTTTCAGGCGAGAAGGTTGAGACTCGAGGTTGCTCTCTCGTTGGCCTTCTCGACGGATGTGAAATTCTAGACCGAGTTGTTCCGCAGCAGTTTGTGCTGCCTAAACGATAAATGCCCCCACTCCGACCAATCCTTCTGACAAGGTACAGGAGAGGGCCCGAACTCCTCAGAACTTTACACGCTATACTGAAAACAACACTCCAATGCAGACCTTTCCAGACTAAGAAGTCCACTATCTCCCCGAATACGTGAGAGATAAATGCGAGAAACGGACGACCTAGGATGCAAACTGAGATGGATATCCATCATTTTCCTGGTGTCTTTGTCGAGTCTATGCAGCTCATTGACCGTACGAAAAACTTTTCATTCCTTCTAAGAATGGAAGTTTTTTTCGAGCTTGATAAATTATTAATAATTACGGTAAATCTGGAAGAGCCGAATTGCCAATTTCGTTATCTTGACGTCCAAACCTGAAAGATTGTTTGTATTTGGCTTATTCACGAAACTTCGTAATAATACGAATTCAGAATGCCGTGAATGGAATATCAATCTGGCTATATTCAATATTTTCCAGCTAAGCCCGCTGGCTTAGTTACTCAATTACACAGAAACCTCAAACTTTATAAATACGTTCAGTTTCTGGCGTTAATATTTGGCTTTACTAATTTCATGCAATTAGTTTGCATGGAACTATGCATGAACTGGACCCCACGATATTATTATTTCCGTATTAATTGTCCACCACCGAGATAAGTCGACGGTTAAGTAAATACTAATGTGCGGCATATTATCTATCCGACTGGTGTATGCATGTGTATGTGTGTCTGTATGGACGAACGGAGGCTGGTCACGGAAATGGAGTTAGGGAATCGGAACTACCATTCTTGTATAAAGAGGACGACATGAGTGCCCTCTTGGCGACAACCGGGATAACGTGCATTGTTAGACCAAGAGCTTGTCGCCATAAACTCACACTAGTTTAAGTTTCAATCGAGCAGTCAAGGACTTACGTTTCCAAATTGTAAATGGTAGAGTAAACATCCGGGAATGTAGATATACTTCAATAAATTGGAGTTCATAATATTTAATTGCAACTGAGGGAATATTTGCATGTGTCCGATAGATGTAAGTAGTATCTGCATCCCATTGGATGTTCTTTGATAACTTTACATCACCAGAAATTAACTACAACTGTTATCACTTAACTTAAGCAGCGCATACATGCCGCATGTGGCCATGGGAAACATCAGTCAATGCAGAATCCCAGCCTTCGGCGCTGCCTAACGCTTGCTGTTACCAGTTTATTCTTTCATGATAGTCATTTTAGCATTTCTGAATGCATAATACTGAAAATGTTGAAAACATGGCCAAATATAGCCAAAACGGTCCAGAATTACTTATTCGGGGGAGGAGGGGTTGCTCATCACGATTACGGTGCCTCATTCAAACTACAACGCACCTGGAGCTTACAACTTCTGGGTATTATGGTCGTCTCCAGGAAATTCGAGAAAATATCTTTTGCAAGGGAGTGAAACTCATTGGGGAGGTTTTCTTGTGTGAGAAATTATGGCTTATTTTGAATATATTTGGCCATTTTCTTAATGTTGCCTAAAAACGCATTCAAAAAGATGCATTTTCCTCTGTAGAAATGCTAAAATACATATCATGAAAAATAAACTGGTAAAATTTGTTCTCCCGTTTTTTTTTCACCTTTTCTGCTTAATTTTTCTGACTTATATGGAAAAACATTGGACCGACGAGTAATCAGCTGAAAAGACAAATGGCCAACTAATAATAAATATTAAATTTAAGGCAAGATCGCATCCCCAAACGGTTCGCGCATGATTTAAACTGTTGATATATCATACCATATCATGCGGTTGAGATGTTTGACCTGAAATCCGATTGATTCTGGGAATCCAGGTACGGAATGTACGTACTGCCAAACAGTTTTCTCAATATATTTGTTTTTAAATTACAATTTCGTATGTGATTTTTCAAGCAGCTATTCAAGTTAAGCATCTTCCTTCCTATAGGTTACAATATATGTCATACTATCAAGCGACAATCATAGGTTAGTTGTTTATTCGTTAGTTAATTTTTGGATGTTATGTCAACTGTCATCTGGAAGCATAGATTCGAAGCTTACAGAGTGCCAAAAAACTTATTTTGAATATCTTTCCTTTTAGGTTCAGTTTAGGTTGTAGGTTCTCTTGTGGCAGAGCATCGCGATCATGTGATCCATTATGACTCACCTCTATATTATAGGTATAGTCATATATTCAAGGCATAGTCGGCCTTGAGCGTCCTTCTCTACGTTGAGTATTTGTAGACTCCTTTTAGGTTACAGTTTTGTATGCCATAAATTACCAAATGGCAATTCATTGTTCTCATCACCATTATGTCCCAACAAGACGGAGAAATCAACTTACTGATTATCCGCCGGTCAATCGTTTGTCGGCATAATGTCCATTAGGTCGAATGTCTATCGGCGAGATGAATTTCGATCAAACGTCAGGGAACCAATCCTTCACAGCGAGTTTGGAGGTAAATTTGTGATATACCATAGAAGATTTATCTTCCATAAATCCTGAGCTAGATAAACTCGTGGTATCCTATTTTCTTTTCTCACAACAATGTTTATTAGAATATACGAAAGTATAGTTATAATTATTCGGCAAGGACCACAAGTTTGAATCAACGACAGGGTCAACCTTCGCATGGACTAAACGATGATTAGAACAACAACAACGTATGAAGACTTCTCTAGATCTTGAATACTCAAGATTATTAGATCATAGCATCAAGTTAATCATCAAGACAGATCTAAATTATATTAGTCATTCATAAGTTATTCAAGATACTATTGAGAGTATTCGGTCATTCATTATGAGATTATTCTATTCATTATCGAGCTGAATTTGGTGTTGTCAACTGATGTGATAAGTGTCACCCAATGAACCACTAAAACCTACGAAAGTATAGCTTCACCTTTCCTATGACCCCAATTACAAAAAACCTACAACCCTGAACCTTTTCATGACAATCCGTACTAGTAACTTTCATCAATACCTATCAGGAACCTTCACATGACGATCCTTCACCACTTTCGAGTAGCACATACCTCTATATGGCTATCCCTTTGCCAGTATAGCATGATATGAATCTGTTGGATGAGCAAAGTGCTCATCAGTAGACATAATGAATTTAGTGTTACAGTTACCATAGATTTTACGCGCTATCAGTGTAATTTGTTCATTGTTTTGCACCTAACTCTGTACTACACCAGAGACTATATAAACTTTCCTCCACTCTGTGACTACACAATAATACATCATACATAGAAATAATTGTCAGTTGGACTGCCTTTATATGATCAACAACGTCCAAAAAGAAGAGATGCAGCCAACATCTATGTGGTGTGGAAAGAGAAGAGCGAGGTTTTAACAAGGTTTATGTTCATACACTCCGCTCAGAATGTGTCTAGTTGACTACTCGTAATTTCATGGAAACAATAGTATACCTACAGAATGTTCCTTAATCGTATGCGAATATTTCGAGGGACGATTCCTAGGTCAATTTTGAGTAAAATAGTTCCTGTAAACCTGTCCTGAAACGCTCTGTTTTCTATATTCAGGGTAGTAATGTTTTAATTTTTATTTAGGTCTCATTCAAAAAAATTCGGTCAATACAATGGTTTTTATTTTTTCACTCAAAAACGGCGCATTTGGCAAAACAATTTCGCGAGAGCTTTTCCATACAAAATTCACCAGGCAATACAATAATATCTGGATCCGAAAAGCTCAGGGGCGTACCTCTTTTTTTTGGTAAAATTGCTGTGAGGCTAACCCATAACTACGACACTGATTGAATTTTTGAACAACTTATTAAGTGACAAAGCGTGTTCCTAAGTGACATCAATCTGTGCCAAAACACATCTTAATATCTCGAAACGTTTTCTAGATTTTTGGAAAAAACCTAAGAGAAAAACTTTGCCACACTGTATATTCAACAGTGTCTTAGCACGAGCTTACGGAACAACCTGTATATTCAATGGTTTGAATGGAATACTTATGATTATGAAAATGAATGAACATGACAACAATTGTTATTATTGTCGATAAATATGTTAAGCAATTAATATCGACATTTATATGTATAGAAGTTTTCACGACATCTCATATGGGATTGACATTGCTTTCGTGACCTTTTTTTCAATACTTGTGATTTAATATTAACAAAACACCAACTTACTATCAGTAAACTAGAATAAAACTGTCCATCCGTTTATCTTCACCCACTCTTTCGCAGACGACCAAAACTTTCTATAACAAATTTGTGAGAGCGAGAAGTGAGCCAAAGTGGAAAAGTAAAGTAAAAATGAAAGTCCACAGCTGGGCTGATAGCCAGTCCAATTGATATTTACGAATCGAACTTGAGGTTTGGAGAACGGATACGATCGCATATACGGGCATGATCTTATTTAGAAAAGGTCAGTTTATTTTCTGGCTGCGAATGGAATAAGGAATATTGCACTAGCCGTAAAATAAGGGCGGATAAATATTTTAACAGGAATATGTTCGTTGGACCGTGTAAACTGGAAATTCTTAGTCGTATATATGGGATATCCAAGTGTAATTCACGTGTGTAGCTGAGAGAATTTCATAGATTTAAAACATTTAAAACGTCCCTGACCAATGCCCATAGGTCCAATAAATTTTATTCGCAAATGGCGCACTGAACGTTATGTACAAAATTTCGATTTTACAGAAATCTTGTAGCGATGCTTGGTATCGCTCCTTCAAATTAGTCTTTGTTTTAACAGTCCTCTCAATGATGCAAAGCAACAAATCCCCAGTAATTCCGCTATCTATTATTTATCTACGATTCTTTCATGTGGGCTTCGACTGGATTCAAGCTCTTGGGTAATAAATTTAATGATTGGGTTAGGCTGTATGGTCAACCTCCATCATGTGGAAAGTGTACATTTCCAGATCGACCAAACAGTTCAATAATTTATTCCGAGAGCCGAAGACCGAACTTTAATGTTGCGGACGAATGTTTGCATCGATGGGCCTCCCTCGCTAATTGAATCATTTCCGCTTGCTACAATTATCTGGTAAATGAAAAGTTTAGAATACGTTTCTCACAATTACTGATTTGGTATCAGATAAAGATAGGTATTTATCAGAATGCAGCTTATAGTTTTTATTTGCGTTAAATTTTACTAAGTGGAATTCATATACGTTTTGACGTTTCGGCAGTTTATTTCCATCTTCATCAAAAATTGTTATGTAAATTAGGGGTTCCATGAAATGTATAAGAAAATAAATGACTGATGATTGATGAAAAGCGTCTGCAGCTGATTCATGTTCTAAAATCCAATTAAAACTACAGAAAACATTGGAACGGTAGAATGTGAAAGAATATTATAAGACAATGTCAGTGAAGCATATGGTCAATTATCAAATTGATATGCATGGAAAAGATTGAAATTCGCTAATCTTAAGATATTATTCTATTGTTCTACATGTCCAATGAATACGATAATTCGATGGAATTAATTATTCTATGTTTAACATTTCGTTTCTTTCACTAAATATCAAGATAATTCTGTGGAAGTTGATTCCAAAGCTTTGTCAGAAATGTCACAATGTTAGATGAGATTAAATTAAAATATCTGAATTTGGTTCGGTTATGTTTGGATCAAATATTATGAAGTTTTTAAAGATTGGAATCAATTTTATCATTACCACAATTGTTTTTCCTAGTTTATATACTTTCTAATATCGAATGTCAAACATTATTATTCTTATGATTCAATATCCAAAATTTTTGTCATGTCAAATGGATGGTTTGTATTATTTATAATATGTTTATTCAGTGTGGTGAACGAATTAGTCGTATATTATGTCCATTCAATCTTTTATTGATGTATTGGAAAGATCGATCGATGCATAGTTTCTCACAATATTTACTAGAGATGGAATATACAGAGTTGACTTTTCTGGTTTGAATATCTGTTGTGGTATTTATTTAGATCATAAAGTTATACAGTATTACTCATTCTATTGAATCAGTTCTGTAAGTTGAATAGTTTGAGGGAAAATATGATAAAATTGTTCAGCACAAGGACAACTCTCTCAAAAGGAGATGAACTTAAGCTACTGAGAGTTTTCATGTTCAACACATCATTTCGCTAACTTGTGAGGGATTTTCACAAATAATTCAGAAACTTTAATTTTATACCTCTTGATGTACTTACACGAAATTATGGCCAATTAGACAACGAAAGCTTAAACTTGTTTATACTTACCCAGAACATTTCTCAGTCAGTTCTATTGAGATATATAAGAACCAGGATGCTATCATTGAATGATCACTGTTAGAGTGATTGCCAACCATTGCAATACTCATAGCAACACTCATCTATTCGAAACGATTGAACTTTAGATGAATGTGCATGAATAGTTGAACTATAGCGAAGCATCGAAGAGCATTGTGTTCATCAATGATCTACTATCATTTCAGAGGTTTATATTTACAAAAATATGGGACTCTGGCGGGACCAAAATGTTAAATTATCTAAGTTATCTTAATAATTCAGAAAATTTTATCCTATATCTCTTAATGTACTTACGCGAAATTTTGGTCAATTAGGCAAAGAAACCTTAAACTTGTTTATATGCACCCAGAATATTTCTCAATCAGTTATATTGAAATATATAAGAACCAGGATGCTCTCATTGAATGAGCACTATCAGAGTAATTGCTAATCATAGTAATACTAATACCTACACAAATATATGAGACTCTGATGGGACCAAATTAGTAAAATTGGTAAACACTCTGGACTAGAGATCCAGGAATGTGGGTTCCAATCCCGCCTATGGTTTAATGTTTTACGTTTATTCATCTTTATAATCCTATGTTAAATCATCTAAGTTATCTTCATTATTTAGAAAATTTCATTACATAAACAACGTTTCGCTTTGATATTAAAGCTTCGTCATAACTAGAGCGAACATAAAATACTAATAGGTGATGAAGCATGAAGCGTTCACACATCTCATGATACACATGAGATGAGTCGAGAGATATAAAATTACATTTTTGAATTATGAAGATAACTTAAATGATTCAACATATATATCCCGCAGGACTGTACGAAAACTATTTTGCTAACAAAAGTGAAAAACGTCACGTGATCAATGATCACAGCTTATTTAGTTTATCATTCTTACATTCCAGCTCCCAATAGACAGAGTGTAGAATCAATTAATAATTGTTTTAGTTAGTTCATTCTATCCTATCACATAATATGCGTTATATTGCTCCGCTCATGATAAATTGCCTAAAACTGAAGTTGAAAATGTATGTAGTCGGGGCGTGGTTTTTTAATAAACGGCATGCAATTAGTCATTTTATTTTCAGCTTCAAGATTCAACGTGAGCCCTGTAATAAAATGACAACGTAAAAGATTGAGGGTGGATCTGGTCCAATATTTGAATTAAAACGATTCTCGGCGGGTTACGTTGAATTGGAATTGCAAAATAGTTTCAATCAGACAACAGATTTATTATTTGCCTCAATCCGAGCACAACTCGATAGTTACATTTTTTTCCCGAATTTCGGTATACCGCTGTAACGAGCGAATCGTAATAGAATATCTATATCTATGCAAATAAAAAAGCGGCATGGAGTATGTATCGAACGTGGATTCAGGTGAGGTAAAACTGATGAACTTCGGTGGCAGTTTCATCGTTAAGTTTTAATCAAAACTCCGATGCACCATGCGTACGTGTCTATCTGCTGCGAAAAATTAATGGTCGAACGTCGATTAAAAATGAAATATGATTTCCGCATACTAATTATTGATCTGATGTAGTCGCGGAAAAGTCACGTCTCAAGTGGGTACTCTGTTAATAAAACGCTTTAATGAAGCACTTTTGGAATTCTAAACAGAGGGCGCATCCCAATGTAATTCTACCCTTATTACAAACAGGCATATTATCAGTCCCTTAATTGAGGAAGCGTTTGATACATTAATCTCAAACTGCGAAAATTAAATAACGATCGTTTATAGCTTTCAGAGTTTTTAATGAACCGCAAATTTTTTAAACAGCTCCAGGCTACGCTAGATCCTTCCAAGTTGAATGTTTTCTTATTCATGTTCGCTTGAAACGGATATTCCTTCCGGTAGCAACAACAAATATTTTCCTTGTCGTCGTCAAAACTTCAAGCGTTGACGATAATGCATCAGGAAAAAGATATATACGTAATGAGTGGCTTCAGAATTTATATAGCCACTCAAGAATAGCATAGCGTATTGGGTATTGAATTCAAAATACATAATAAGTATTTTTCATAACATAAGAGAACAAATTTGGGTATTTTCAACATTCTTAACATCAATTCAATGATTCGCCATGAATAATTTAACCCTTCAAATGATCAGCGGCCCATTAGTATCTTTTCATATGAGACGATTCTTGTAGAATGTTGCCATTTTTATTAACAGTTCAAAACGCTGCTTGAAATGTGAACTTTTACACAGCTGTAACAAGTATCACTCAATACCTACCTATTGGGCAATCTACCAACATGAAATAGAAACATGAAACAATGTGACTAGTCCTGCTGAACATGAAGTATGAAAACCATCAGTGGGTGGTTGATCTCAAAACGGTAAATTTCCTCATTCTACAACAGTCTATAGAGAATATCATTGTCTTCTACGTCTTTGGGCACTTGGTTACCCTAAATACGCACAGGGCTAGCATAAGACGTAATCACCAGACCTTTGAATCTAAAAGAGAAGATCATATTTCACCCATGCCAATCCCAAGTTATGGGCTTATGATGCAATTTGTGAAGGCTTAAAACTCATGATGAACTTTGTTCTGGCCACTCCAGAATTTTCCCTAGAATCCATCAAACTTGCAATGAATTATAGGGTGTTCTTTCCAAAATAACGGAGTTGTCAT
Source organism: Endomychus coccineus (assembly GCA_958510875.1). Classification (NCBI taxonomy): domain Eukaryota; kingdom Metazoa; phylum Arthropoda; class Insecta; order Coleoptera; family Endomychidae; genus Endomychus; species Endomychus coccineus. The sequence continues at coordinate 297,315,242 of OY294067.1, forward strand.
CGAATTCCGGTATAGCTGGAAGTGCCGAATCTTGAAAATACTTCAGGCGGATAGTACTCATTGACTTTGGTCAGATGCCAAATTTTAAGAAAAACTCTATTTTTAGTTTTTGAGATATCGATCGATGCAGTTCGCAGTGAGAACCCTGTATAGGAGGCATTGGCAACAATGGAGTATCCTACATATGATGCAACATGACGGCGAAAACTACGTGCTAGTTATACCAAATCAAAAAGAGGCCACGAGCTAGTGGCATACAATCAAGAAGATAACACAATGGCAGCTTTCGCCGCCAAGTTGCATCAAATGTAGGACACTATTGTCGCCACTGTCTCGTATATATAGTCCAGGCAACGAACTGAAAAATTAAAATAAAAAATTTAGTAAGCTAGAATTTCAAAACTTCTTTTTCATTTTGTTCCTAATATCCTTCATGACTATCAAGACCGCGGGGGTCGGCCTTTCTACACCCTCAAAACGGGGTTTCAACCCCTCAGAGGAGCATTCTTATAAAAAGAAATAAATGTTTTTTGGGTCGCTGATCACGATTCCGCTGTAATTTTTTTCCAAAAAAGTCTCTATGAATGGAAAATTCGGGAAATTTGAGATTTTTCTGAGACGTTTGTGGATAATAAAGTATAATTTTGTTGAAAAAATGACCTCTAGTAAGTTTTTTGGGTTGCTGATCACGATTCCGCTGTTATTTTTCCAAAAAAACGATCCACATGGAAAGACTTTTTTGGGAAAATCACAGCGGAATCGTGATCAGCGACCCAAAAAACCCACTAGAGATCATTTTTGCAACAAAATTATACTTTATTATTCACAAACGTCTCAGGAAAATCTCAAATTTCCCGAATTTCCCATCTGGAGAGACTTTTTTGGGAAAAATTACAGCGGAATCGTGATCAGCGACCCAAAAATCCTACTAGAGGTCATTTTTGCAACAAAATTATAAATTATGTATTATATATAAATTTTCCAAATTTCCCATCTGGAGGCAGTTTTCCGAGAAAACTAACTGCGGAATCGTGATCAGCGACCAAAAAAACATACTAGGGGTCATTTTCGACTTTCATTAATTTTGGACTGTTTTTATGAGATTGTTCCTCTGAGAGGTTGAAACCCCGTTTTGAGGGGGTAGGGAGGTCTTGATAGTCATGAATGATCTATGGGGTATTAGGAACAAAATCCAAAAAAAATTTTGAAATTCTAGCTTATTATATATATTTTTTTATTACGGCCTTTTTCCTGGCTTATTGCTTGGACTATATAGTTACTGGGCAATCTACCAGCATGAAATAGAAATATAAAACAATCTGACTAGTCCTGCTGAAAATGACGTATGGAAAACATCAGTGGGTGATTTATGTTATTCTCAAAACGGTGAATTTCCTCATTCTAAAGCAGAGTGGATATAGGAAATATCCTTGTTTTCTACGTCTTTGGGCACTGGGTTACAATAAATCCGCACAGGGTTAGCATAGTGCGTAATCAACAGACCTTTGATTCTTAAAGAGGAAATCATATTTTCACCCTTGCCTATCAAGTTATGAGCTTATGATGCAATTTGTGAAGGCTTAACAATCATGATGAACTTTGTTCTGGCCACTTGTTAGGTATATTACCTTGTATTGGAATGGGGAAGCTGAGAGTCGTAATCTTTGATGGTCCTCATATAAGGCAGCTTATTAAAGATCATCGAGGTTTCTTATTGATCACCTTGTACATCACAATTTAGCTTCAGCTTGAATGTACTTGGATATAAAAGCCACTTTAAAAACTATATTAACTTCCATCCACTTCCTTAGAAAATCAACATGTAAAATAGCGAGTCGTTCTCCAGAATTTGCCGGTTGATCTTCATTGATTGGTGTGGTTTGTGTAGAAGTTTTGGATCAACTTTTAATTTTTAAGATCCGTCACCCATCAGAAACTCCAGGTCTAGGGGAATCACCTTCTACCTCTCATTTCGTCCAGTCCTGGTAAGCCTTCTCCTTAAACGGTTTAATTAACCATACCGCTTAGTATTCAGGGTACAGAGATAATTCAGATTTGAATCAAATCGAAACCTCTAATTTCGTTGGTAGTATAGAATCAGCACGGTTGGCCACATTATAATCAATTATTCCTTTTAATGATATGCTTCCCAAACGAAGGAAATATTGCATACGCCAACCGTTTGTGTGGCATGTTTTGCATATTCCCTTTGTTGTTTATTGTCGGTGTACATAATACATCTTGCCAGATAATATCTATTCGATACAAAAACGAGGCGCCAGCCTCTAATCGGGAAACTTTAATTAAACACGGCCGAAATAAATTTTGTTAATCCGAATAGCTAATTAGTGTGTTTTGTCTCAGAAATAGATAATAATATGCAATTTTGAATTAGCCATTCTTCAATAGTACATTGTACTTGGTAGCCGAAAGGTCCTTAGTACTTTAATAGTATTTTTGGTGACTAAAGATGATTATTTCTATCCTCTTAATATCGAAAAAGGAGAAAACTCCGAAGTAATTTTAAAATGAAAAAATAATAAAAAATTTAGAAGCGTGTCAAATTAGCCATTTTTGTAAATCCCTCCCCCCTACGATGATATTCGAGTAAACCTGGCTTCGGAATCGTATTCAGAGACCCAAAAAACTTCCTTGGTGCATTCGAAATGCCTAAAACATGTAAATTGCAAAATTAACATATTAGGGGTGCACAATTGGCCAATTTTGTCGATTTCACCACCCCAACGATAAATCTGGCTTCGGAATCGTATTCAGCGACCCAAAAAACCTCCTTGGTGCATTCGAAATGCCTAAAACACGTACATTGCAAAATAACATATTAGGGGTGCAAAATTGGCCAATTTATCCGATTTTACCACCCCTAAAATGGGTTGCAAGTAAATCTGTCACCGGATTCGTGTTCAGCGACCCCAAAAACCTCCTTGGTGCATTCGAAATGCCAAAAACACGTAAATTGCAAAATAACATATTAAGGGTGCAAAATTGGCCAATTTTGTCGATTTCACCACCCCAACGATAAATCTGGCTTCGGAATCGTATTCAGCGACCCAAAAAACCTCCTTGGTGCATTCGAAATGCCTAAAACACGTAAATTGCAAAATAACATATTAGGGGTGCAAAATTGGTCAATTTATCCGATTTTACCACCCCTAAAATGGGTTGCAAGTAAATCTGTCACCGGATTCGTGTTCAGCGACCCCAAAAACCTCCTTGGTGCATTCGAAATGCCAAAAACACGTAAATTGCAAAATAACATATTAAGGGTGCAAAATTGGCCAATTTTGTCGATTTCACCACCCCAACGATAAATCTGGCTTCGGAATCGTATTCAGCGACCCAAAAAACCCCTTGGTACATTCGAAATGCCTAAAACACGTAAATTGCAAAATAACATATTAGGGGTGCAAAATTGGCCAATTTATTCGATTTGACCACCCCAACGATGGATAGCAAGTAAATCTGGCTACGGATTCATGATCAGCGACCCAAAAAAAACCTAGGTGCACTCGAAATGCCAAAATGCCTTTTTTTTGTAGAAAATACAATTCAAGACCATTTTCGCCCCCAATGGCTGGGGTTTGGATTCCCAAGAAGTTTTAAGGTGTATGAATAATCCTGAGAACCTCCTTTTATTTTCCGATTCATAGCCTGGACTATATTATTCGCATGTAGTATTTTAGTTCTGGACATTACAAATGCCACTCGCAAGATTATGCAATTGTTTTAATGGAAGAGTCTTAAAAAGTCCAACAATGAGGATTTGTGAGTAGTGGTGAAATGATTTCGGCTACTTATTCAGCTGTCGAAAGAATTCTAGATCGGATAATTCATCCTTTGAATGGTCCACTCACATTAAAACATCATCGTAATGAACTTCATTATTTCTTCATCGTAACTGCCCGCTTCTTATTCTATAATATGGAACACAACTTGTTGTAGACAACAATCACCTAATAATTTTTGCTTAGCTACTAAACATCAAAATATAATCATTTGATTTATCATTTTGTCAACCCGCATCAGGAAAGATATATAAAACTTACTGCATGCTTCATAACATAAAATACCAATGGAATGATTAAATTATATTCCATGCCTTCATAATTAGTGGGCCTAATATACATTACAAAATGCTACAAAACGAAGTATAATTATTAAAAGTAATTATCAGAGTATTATGAATTATGTTGAATATTAAAGAGTTGAGAGTATAGAATGGTATGGAAATTATTGCTAGACAAAGATGAATAATTGTTGAACCAAACGCTGTTGATCTGACCGAAATGTTGGGTTCCTAAATACCGCCAAGATCTTAGTATTTGCAGTCAAGATCAGGAAATGTTGTTGCCTGTTAGTTTCCAACTTACGAAACTCCTGTCGATGGTGAAATCGATCGAATCTTCCAACACTTCATTCAGATTTAATGAACGATTGCTTTTTAATGAAATCCCTGTTTTCCAATTTACCTAAAACAAAAAGAAGATAATTAATAATTGTAGAAGTTGAATGAGCAGAAGTAATCTTTATCATAATTCCAATTTGTAATAGAAAAGATTTAAAAGTAATCTTAACAGTGCTTAAAATATTAAAACAAGTGATGCTGATAGCTCTCCTGAATAATTTTAATTTCGTTAGATTACCACACTTTATTTGTTCACATGTTTACGATAATCATGACATCTAATTCGAAATGGAACTGTGAAACAGGGAAGGATTTGAATCGAATAGCTATAGCATTGGTCGGACAATTAATTGCAATCAATGAGCAGTGGAGGAACTGTACACTTCATTGAAGTGAAGTTTCAGCTATTTGACTTGTGGATTTAAGCATCCTACAACCTGATAATTGCAACTCGATATCTTTAGCTGTTTGTTAATTATGGCATTGTCTGGAGTACTTCGAATCGAAGCAATTCAGACTGAAGGATACTACGACAATTTTAATAAGAGCAAAGGGAATAAGTGCCTTTGTATGATTCAATCATCCAAGTTAAAAATGTTGGTTGCTGCTTAATCTAAATTCAATCGATTTTACCAATCCAAATATTCCAGTATTCAGAAACCCTAGTCTACATTTAACCAATGGTACAAAACAAACGCTTTGTTTTCTGTAAGATAGATACATATTAACTTTTCATTTTGTACCATAATATACAATAATACGTAGAACGTATCATTTACAATTAATAAGGTTAGGAATAAGCAAAAAATTCAAAATTGAGGCAGCCGCTGGTAAATGTTATATATATTTTACTAATGTGTTTACATAATCTTTGGGAACATCAGCCTTTCAGAACATGATTTCATAACGCTCAGTATCTATATGATGTGCAAAATTTTAATTAGATGTTATCTCTTATACTCTTCCAAATTTCGTATTAAAACATTGACATTCAGCCATCCTGTACATTCACTCCGATTAGTCCATTTCACTTATAATATTAGTCTAGTAGGGTATCTTTTCCTGTTGTTGGTAAAGCTCCATGATGTTCTCTAATGCATCAAGTTGCATAATTGTTAACAGGAAACCCGCATTATGCTAACTGGGGGAATTTAATTAAATAACTAAATATAACATTTCGCTACTTCAGACATTGCCCATCATTCGCATGTTAAAGTGGTTTTAACGCGTAGGTGTACGGTTCTGATATTATATCCACCGATGTGAGCATATAAACTTTGTTATTATAAAGTCGAGATAATGTAGAGAGATTGAGAAGAAAACTTTACTCAATTGATGTTATGTGATAAAACAAATATTCTTGGTAGGCTCACTGTAAAATTTATATTAATAACCGTTTAAATTTTCATTGAAGTAGCATTAACCAGAGATAAATCCATTCATACAGGCTTTCAAATTTTGGTGTGCATGTCCTTCAGAAGTTCTATATACATTTTCATGTTCTTCACAGCAATTATTTTGGTTGGTCTTAGATATTAACCTAGAAATTGGCTAAGGAGGCTCAGCCTCCTCACCAATTTATCTTGTAGATCAATCATTTATTTTCCTGTTTCTCTGATAATTTTTAAATTTTACAATTAATTCCCCTTTCTCAGTAGGTATTTTTGATCTGGCAACAGTGCCCTGAGGCTAGACTCTGTATATATTTCAAACCTTAAGCAGTAAACACCTGTTGCTCAACACAGTGGCCGTTTTTCCGACCAGTTCAATTGCTAAATACCGTAGAACATAGATAAAATGGCAACACTCTCAGTAGGCTAGCCTGCCGCCGGCAAAGAGTTTTCTCTTTAGCCGCCGGCCTTTCAGCTCACTGCTCAGTACGCTCGGTGGTATGGAATGCGACACATGCGTGTTGCGTCGGTATTTGTTTTGTGACGCCACGCGAAGTAAGGATAGATTAGAATATGTCTGTTAGGTAAATTATTAAAATTCAAAATGAGTGCGTGATTTAGTTGCTCACTTTTTAGAAAATTCATTCAGTGGATTAACATATGACAAAAAAGTGTTTTTTTTTTAATAAACGGTCTTTACCGGATTTGAAAGGATTAGTTAGTGATGTCAGGTAAATATCAAAATCGATCGTTTAATACTAACAATTATAAAATATATTTATGGTTAACCGGATCTGCGTAATGGCGGGACATTTGAACGGTCTTCAAACAAAAATAAAATCAGTTTCGCCTCAGGCTATTTTCACCCTTTGTTACGCTCACAACATGAATTTGGTTTTAAGTAATGCATGTAGTTCCATTAAGGAAGTTAGAACTTCTTTTCTAACTTATCGTCATTTTCAAATTTTTTTAGCAAGTCCACCAAACGAACTGAAGTTTTAAATAACATAGTAGAAAACAGAATTCCCTGTAATGCTCCAGTTCGATGGAATTTTACATCACGTGCAGTGTTTACCATCCATAAAAATAAAGACAAATTAATTGAATCATTTGATTTTATATTAAACAGTGATTACTTTTTAACAGATCAGGTTTCATTAAATGCTGCTGTTGGTTTAAAATCTTATTTAGAAAATGAAGAATTTTTGTTTCTTGTTGACACTTTTTAATTAAGATTTAAACAAACTGATCTTATTTTTCAAATTTTACAACATAAATTCACTGATATAATTTATTCAAGAGATCGTTTGAAACATCTCATTGATAAAATTTCAAGTTTCCGTAATACAGAATTTCATTTTAATATTTTATTTGAAACGTTTTCAACTGATGAGGCTCCTCTCGCAAAAAGGAGGAAAACATATAATTTGGTGCACAAGAAAATACATTATAAAAACAACTTTTTCATGAAATTTTAGACACTATTAAGAGGTCAAATTGAGATTCGATTTTCCGATTTACATGAATTGAAGTTTTTCGACTTGACGAATAGAAGATTTTTCGAATCTGTTTCAACAGTGTTTCCCAATACACTTTTAGATAACTTAGTTCCAAAATGTAAATTTTTTAAATAAAATACTGCACAATGAATTATGCGTTGTATACTCGGATAAAGATATTTTAGGCCAGTACGACAGTCACGCCGATATGAGATGAAATATATGATACACAATGATTTGCAACAATTTTTCTCCTCAGTTTTATAAACTACTTTGTTTGACAGTCACCATTCCTGTCACGTCGGCATCGGTGGAGAGATCATTTTCTACTCTGAGACGAATCAAAACTTACATGCGAAATACAATGGGCCAAAATCGTTTATACAATGTTAGTTTGATATCTATTGAAAAAGATTTAGTAAAACACTTAAAACATAATGATACATTTCATGATAATATTATTGATCATTTTTTCGCAAACTAAAGACTTTAGGATATAAAAAAGTTAATAAAAGTAATAAAAAAAACTAAATATGAAAAATTCCCCAAAAAAAAAAGAAAAAATATTAAGAATCCGAATAAAATAAAAAACAAATAACGAACAAAACAAATGTTTTGCCTTAAGAAACTCTATACCTCCACGTTAGCTCTTGCTGGGCAACAATTAATTTTGTCACTGAAGTAGCCGGTACGGTCGCTGCGCAAAGGTTAAATTAATTGGCTGAATAGAGTATATTTTTACAAAAACATTTTATGTACAGCCTCCTCTCTTGAAAAGTTCACGAGCCGCCACTGGTTGTCTGTACTGTGTTTTAAAAGTGATGAACTTTCTTGAGAAATGGTGTGACCTGTATTCCAAATATGTTCGGCTACCGCTGATTTTTCACTATTATTTTTCTTTATATGGACAAAATGTCTCCCGCTTTAGACAAATCCGGAACTGACAACTGATTTCAGACAATATTAAAGAAATGAAGAAATAAGTGTATAATAAAATGCATTTTCAAATGCTTATTAATGCAAGACCTATATTTTTTTTAAATCGTTTGATGTCAGATTCACAATCAGGGACCTTGAAACCCTGTAACTACAAGTTTCCAAGCACTCACAAGAAATATTCGGGGAAGTTCATCGAAAAGTGCACTAAAATGCATTTGAAAAATGTGTGCATCAAATCCCCCGGTCAAGCATGAGTTACAAAGTTTGCAAATACCTTCCTCAAGAGAATGCAAAAAATCGCTAGGCTCTATCAATCTACGTAACGCTTTTCCTAAGTTTTGTGAAAATCGACCTCAATACAATTAGTACGTATCATAAAAAACCTTGCATTAAGAAATTCTTCAAGCGTGGGCAATGACTTGCGATGTAACCCAGAATATTACCATTCACTGCTTTTATATATTTACGAGTAAGCTGTTGTACACAAGTTGAATGTTATTGTGAATTTCATGAGTTGAAAAAAAGCGAGATAGCCACAGATACCTCTATCTCTCTCACCACGAGGAAACTCTGTGTTTATCTATGAACTGTCCTTGTTATTTCTGTGCAAATATCGCGGACACCAAATCATTTCAACATATTTTTTCCTACCAAGATATATGATATGAACCACCACATTCGTAACTAGAACGATTCGTGAACTTAAGGAATAAATACTGCCATACATTTTAAACATGCTTTCGTTTATCGCTCGAATTTATAGTATGAGGACTAAAAATGAAACGACTCGTTGCATTATTTATGTGTCGGGAACACGATACTTAAGTCACGTTAGCATTTTTTAGCGAACGATTTTATGCTAATTCATTAATGAAATATAGCCATGTACTCATTGTTATTGTTTTCGATTTATCATTTCTTTTGCTGGGCAGTTGAACGGATATCTCGCGCCAATCTAGGCTGAAATATCATTAAGTGCATACGAGTGACCTCTGATAAAATTCATTGTGCGGCAGGATCATGTCGGTGATTCATTAATTTTTATTATTCGTTCGCGTTTTGAACTTTTATAAATCATCTTTAATTAAAGTGTATTTAAACACTGCCATAAAATGGCTTTTAAGTTAGTTTACTAAAGAGATCGTAATTCACGATCTTGAAAGTTAAATTGCCTTCACGTGGCACAATGTCTTTTATATCGACTTTGTAGTGGACATAAAACGGTTTTCAGGACTCTAAGACCTTCATTGAACATTGAGCTACAAAGTATTTCGAAGAGAATGAGATTTAGTTTTCATTCTGATGAATTTTGAACGGTAGATACGTTTCAACTAATTTGAACATGGGATCAGTATATGAATTGTATAATGTCCAATGACGGAGTATTTTATGCGATTGATATCTGATTATATATAAATTTTCGGGAAATAGGTCACACTAACACAAACGCTCATTATTTTCGTCTTTACGTACGTTTCGGTCTCACGATCATCATCAGAAGATGTTTCAATGTCTGAAACAGAATTTCTTAAGCCTAATTGTATCAGCACAAAGCGTCCTTATCGGACCAATTTCAATAAAAATGCTCACGTCGCCGAAACGAACAGAAATACGAATAATCGAAATTATAACACATTAATGTCTTAAGTATATGAAATATTATCTTAATAATATACGAACCCATGTCGAACAAAGTCTGTATACGACTGGAACAAAAAAATATAACGCTCAAGTATCAACTTTCGAACCAGATGTTGAAGATTTATAAGGTTATAGAAAAAGGTTATCAGACGTTATTAGAAATATTACTATTTGAGCATTCCACCTAAAATATACTTTTAACATTATAAAGACGAATGTAGAAATTTGCAAGGGTTTTATTTGATTAAATTAGTATGAATCTGACTCAATGACTGTGTAAGGGTTACAATTTACTCTTACTAAAGGATAAACTAAAAAGTTCTATTTCTTCACTTGATTGCCGACAGCTACAGTGGAGATGGTCGTAGCTTATATTTCAGATATTGAAAATTCGAGCGCTAGAGTATTTCAACCAACCAATGAATTATGTATATAACTATGGGCTGCAAATACTCAAGTCCCCAGGTTAAATTACCCTGAAAGAAAGAAAATAAAACAGCTGTACCCAGAATGATTGAAATTTACTTTGAAATACTAATATTGCTATAATTTATGACAAACTTATATTAATGAGATATGAAGCGAATGATTAGAAAATATGGATGAAATTAGTTACTTAAATCATTTAAACAAGTGAACAGTTGACTGAATTTACATAATATATTATTAGAATTGTTACACAAAACCACAATCGATAATCTGACCTGGTGAGAGTTTATGTTGTATTTGCTTGGTGATGATTAATTACTTCTACTTCATGTAGGGGTCCCTGCCACAATTATGATACCGTTTCCACGATTGTACAGCACAAATAAATCAGTGACTCCTGAGTGATCTCCCCACAGCAGATTCCAAACAATCCTCAACACACTTCTTGTTGAACTTTCCACAGCATAGAAAAAAATATAGGGAAGAAGAAGAAAAAGTAGAACCCTGAAATCACGAAATGTTCAAACTCTATTGTTCTATTGTCGTCAGCAGACAGACATGAACAAAATACACAACAATTGTTAACAAATTAGAACTAGGTTATGTTCTGTCAGATACCACCTATGGAAGCAATTAATTCCTGAATTTTGTGAATAAATCAAATGGAATTACAAAGATATTCACCTCTAACACGATAGGGTTTTCCTTCAAATAAGACAACTTTTACTTCCGTTCACAGTCAGACACGTCGAAAACTAAGTTTAGATCCCCGAAGGTATATCAATCACCCAATAAATTCCAAATATTCCAATCCAAATTGGTGATTGATGTCTTTGTTTTCAACGGAAGGATATTCCCAGAATTTGGTTCCAAACACACGCTTGGTATCACCTCCCTGTTGAAATAACCCAGCAATCGACTTTCCACTCGAACGAATAGACCAGAAGTAACATTTTCTCTTTCTTTCCGGCGTCTCACAGAACACCCTCGAAAGAGAAGCAGTGACTGACATCGAGCAACCAAGACCCTTAGAATATAGGTACGGTCCATGACTCTTAGAATATACGGACCATGACTCTTAGAATATACCTAATATACGGTCTAGCATAGCTGACGTCACAGGAGTTAACCGATTGTCCTACAGCGGCCATTTCTAGGCCGTAAAGTGGAATTTACACGTTACAACTGAATATCTGTTCTATAATTTATAATAATTATAATAATTGGGTCCCTTAGCTGAACTAATAACATTTTTGTAATCGAATGGATTGTTATAATAATCAAAGCAGCATTTAGGAAGGGAGGAGTAATTTCTTAAGTTTTTGTTTCTTGTACTATACTTATGGCCATGCATTCTTTCTTGCAAATACTGTTTAGAGATTCCTGTATAAGTCTCATCGCAATCTAAACAATTTAATTTGTATGCTGAGTAGGTTTGTTTATCTTTAGGTATTGAAGGTATTAAATTTGAAAAATATTTATTTATTTAAATAACACAGTGAGTAGTTTTATGCGCAACATTTATATCATACCTTCTTAAACATGCCTTAAATCTCTCTGAGGTCTCCGGAATCTATGGTAATGATATAGAATTATTTATATTATCCTCAAGATTATTCATATATGACGTTCTATCATATACTCTGTTTATTCTTTCTTTGATGATGGGATTGAAAAACGTATTTTTGTTCGACATTTTTTTTCAGTGTATGACGAATAATTTTTAAAATTTTGGGACCGTCCTCTGGGTGAGACAATTAAAGCGCGCGATCTGTGAGGTTGTTTATAACACCTTTTTAATAACTTGTTGGTGCAACTGAATTGAAGTGAAGATAACGTTGAGACCAAACATCTTTAGTAAACCGTGAATTTTTTATTTGCATCATACCTAATTATCATATCTAGGAAATGCATGTTTTGGTTTACTTCTATTTCACAAGTAAATTGAAGTTTACATTGGAAATTGTTAAATTTATTAATCACGTACTGAATTTTATCATTGTAGATCTAATGAATTTGATTCCTCTAAGCATCCTTTAACTGAGTTAGCCATAGTAGCTGAAATAGGATATCCCATTGGTGTGCCGAATATTTGCTCTAAATATTGCTCACCGTATTGCATTTTAAACAGAACTTTACTGCATTCATAAATTCAGATTGATCTGGTGGTGTGTGGTTTTTAATCTGTGTCCAACGTTTTTTGATGCTACTCAATGCCAAAATATTTGTAAAAAAAAAACAACGTCCAAGGAAATTAATAGATTGATCTACGGGTACGGATTGATTTTCTATAAATTCATTAAAATGCCACGAGTCCTTCACATTGAATCAATTTTTTCCTATTATATTGTTGATATTTTTGACAAAAATTCAGATAAATTGTACATGAAGTTCTACACATGGAGAGAAAGTTCTATGATGAATATCATTCATTCACTCCATTATTTATTTGTACGTTTCAGTCTGTTTTATCTGCGTAAATTTACAGCGAAACGTTCTATTCAATTTGCTTTTCCCTCGGTATATTGACGTAAAACCAGTAATAAATTCAGATATCAATAAACTTCAACAAAGCAAGTAGTATACAAACAAATTCAATTTCATTATGAAACGCAACAGAAGAACGCACAATTCGATTCCGTCAATTATTCCGGTTATAAAATGATGGTGATGGAGTGAGAATTTGCAAACAGTATTTCAAATAATATTCGTTCAATATAATGTGTTATTCATGATCAAATCAATCGACACGACACAAACAGTTAATAATTATAGAACACTTCCATCCATCGTTATTATTGTTACATATATTCCGTTATATTGAAACATCTAATGATATACTATTGAAAGTGTAGTGTATATTATATAAATACGTGACTAATCGGATTGCCGTTCTAGAAAGAAGAATACTGTCCCAAATTTATCAGTTCGCTCTAACTCGAGTTCTTACAGGCCGGAATGATCTTCAAGTTCGAACGCAACCAAGACCGGATCCCGCTCGAACCACGATGTTCAGAACCACCAATACGACCTTGGGACCTAGGTATAGCGTGCGTAGCTCGAACAGGAGATCTGGATACCATTTTGCCTCCTCTTTCAAGAATATGTTCTTCTATGCCGAAGCAGAGAATTCGATGACATACATTGACTTTGTTTGTTTATCGAGGAGGACAACGTCAGGCCTATTTGCTTGTATGGACCTGAGGTCGGAAATGGGTAATTCCAGTAAGGTAGCACCGGCTCTTGGTCTTGCCGTACGTGTGCCTTAGATAGTAATACAACACCGGTATGTGTACGCCGAGGCCACACAGCATGTGGGAAAGCGTCTCAGGCGCCACGTTGAGAGCTTGATTGAGGTTTTTCTCACCAGAGGCATACAGTTTCGGATCATTCATGTAAAATGCCTCCGGTCGTTTGGTGGTCCAGAGTTATATCCATGAGTCCGCCTGAATGCAATAAAGAGCGTCAGCAGGGAGATGTTGAAGAAGAGGGGACTCAAGGAGTCTCCTTGTAACACAGCCAACAATGTTACCAATTCTGTCAAGACTCGTCGTGTGCCTGATGTGATGGCAGAACGAGTCTTCCAGGGTGGCGACATGAATCTGTTCTATGAATCTCACTAGTGGGGTTGGTACCACAAGCAAGTACAATAATAACTCATGTGATGTCGAATCAAATGCCTTGCGGTAGTCAATCCAGGCCATGGGAAGGTTGCGCTTGTGAAGTATGGAGCCCTGATTGATAGATTTATCTATATCAGATTCTACCGGCAACCCACCATGCCTTTATTTTCCCCACGCTGTTCGCTGATGTTATTAATTACCGGACCGATCGATCTGAACAACCTAGCATACAAGATAAATGTAAATAGCTTGTAGCAGGTGTTGAGATAAGTGATCGGCCGGTAGTTGTTAGGATCAGACAAGTCTTTATATCTTGGAAGCAGCATAGTGTACCCCTCGACAGCTCCGCCTGGAATTTGCCATTCCCCTCTAAGCTAAGAATCAAAGACGCTGGCTAGATGGCGGTAAGTTGAAGAAAATTTCTTCCATCACCATATGTAAATGCCGTCAGAGTCGGGAGCAGAAAAGTTTTGGTATCGACAAGAGCTTGTCGGACCTCATCCGCGCTGACTGCTTCGCACATTTCTGTTTGCAAAAGTTGATGTTCAGTGCAAAACACTCCGAAGTGTGCTAGGGCTGGGGTGTCTAGATGAATTGGACGCGATGACTCGTACACTCCTTTCTAGAGCTGCTTGACCTCCTCCACAGTGGGGGAGGAGCAGTAATTCTTGGAGGTGGAGATTCAAAAAGCCAACACTGGCCATGGCGAAATAGGGAATTCTTCCTGATGCGTCTAACCCGCCTGGCCAGATTTCTGCTCACCACGCTCAAGGCTCGAATCCTATCCGCACAATATTGCTTGATGGTCTGCAACATTGTACGTCTTAGAGTGTGATGATGAGGGAGCAGTTTGGCGGCTATACGCCTAGTTTTTGGCGTGAAAGCTCTGCCGTTAGAAATGAAACATCACACACTGGATTCGAGACGCTTGCTGCCTCGCCTACTGGATTTTGGCCTCGACTCTGTTGAGGTTCGGTTATCTCGAATTGGTCGTGCGGTCTCTCACTCCCCCCTTCCTGAGGGAGTCGCTTTGTGGCACCATATACGCACAGGTTGATTTCCCATAGGTCGGCGAATTCCGGGAGCTTGTCATTAATTAGAGTATTCAATTCTACCAGCTTGTGTGGTCGAACGAAGACCCTGATGTTGATTCGGGTTCTCCTATTTCCGGAATCAACTTCGGCGTTTTGGAGCAGGCTTGCTCTACCAGATTTGTTGCGTCGCACCAGCCTGTCCCTGCTCCTTATCTGATGAGTAACTGATATGGGAGGCCCATCTTCTGTTACTAGGAACAAAAGGTGTACCCTATGTTGTGTTGCTAGCAAACCGAGCCGATTTAACACATACTCTTCGTCCAGGTTGTCCCCTCTACGCTCGGACATGTGGTGATGCCACTCATCAGTGAGCAAACCGAGATCTCATTGAAAATGTCGATACATTTATGAGTTGTCTCAGCGTTTATCAATTGTTATATTGTCCACTCAACATAAATCGACTCTATCGCATACATACTTTTTTGATTTGATTAATAAATCAAAATTCAATTTTCCTGTTTTCACACAATAACAGTTTGTTTCAATGATTAAACACATCCTCATGTGGATGTGAAGCGATTGCCTAAATCTCACGCTGCTATTGGTTAATTGACTATTATCTTCTCATCGTGCAACAAGTGTCTATTCAGAAGCCATTATTGCAATAAGTGCACCGTCACTTAGCATTGCTCTTATATTATTGCCCTACCGATGATGAATATAGTAACATTTATAAATCGTTATAATTTAAATTAGAAATACACTTATAATTATTTTGAGCGCATATATGAATTTATGTGAGCCTGAATATGGCCCTGTCTCATTTTAGTGTCACGTGCATTCGTCCATATGATATGAATAAACTATAGACTATATAAGTGTTTGATGAAGTCTCATGGTTGGCGAAACGCGACACACGATTTTGATTTATGATATTCATTTATTATATTATTTTCTGTTACATTCATGAATATATTCTTTGTTATTCAATAGGCCTCGAGATATATTAGTAATTCGAAGAGATGGTTATTTAAGAATTATTCACATTTACTTACCATGTTAAGACATATTGGAAAAATCATCAAGTTCTAATCTAGAAAGAAGTTCAAGAGTTTTATAGTTTTTAATATGAACTCCCGTCATTGGCCAATTTTAGCTTAACTTCATCATATCATAAATTATGGTTGTTTTAGAGTTTCAATCATTACTTCAAAATATTACTAACAATCTAACCTCTCAAACTCCCCAATTACCGTTTAGATTCCGCCCATTTAAGTGCGACAGGTATACAATGACAGATAACGACAGGACTTCCTTGAACATTACATAAAGGATGGGCGTAGGGGAGGTGGTGGATGAAACCAAAGCCGTCTTCAATAATTAGACCAATCGGTCAAAGAAGCGTTTGAGGTCTTTGAGCACGATCATTATTTCCAGATACACGATTCGAACAGAGAATGGAAATATTCCTATTGGGAATTCATCATTTATTATTCACGCACATATAAAAGATAGTAATCCGAAAGCTTTGTTTCGGATATAATTGTGCATTCGCGATACTGAACTGTTCTTGAATGTAATGTAAGCTGGTAGAAATGCATAATTCTCGTGGATATGCTGTGAGTTCCAAGGATACTGATCAATTTATGATGTAGAGGTATTGATTTTATGCCTTCGTTTTCATACACATTGCACACATTGTTATTTGATGTTTTCTCACATGCAGTAAAAGTATTGAATTTATTTAAGATATTCGATGCAGATACGCTGGATAAACGTACACAATAATTATTGGAGCCCCTAGAAGAAGAAGGTGTTAATTCACATTTTGGAAAATTTATAATGATAACATATTGGCTTCAACGTATGCTCTATTTGGTGAAAATGAAATGAAAACTGGCTGATAAAAAGTGTTCACACTGTGTTCATACGCTATAACACTGTAGATAAGGATTAATCACCCTTACCCACTAAAAATAGGTACAGGGTGTCCCATTTTGGGTACTTTTGCGGGGTATCTCCTTTATTTTTAAAGATAGAGAGTTGCGGTTTTCGCGACACTGTGCTACTTTTTCGTAAAACTCAAGATTCCGTCAACAGAATTTTCATAGCCCTTTTAGTTTTTAAGATACAGGGCATTTCTGAAAATGTTGCATTTTGTGACCCCCATCGTATCTCCGTTATCCTTCAACTTATCGAAAAGGTAAAATAACATTCTAATAGTTTTTTTTCCGTAGAATGCAGTGGTGTAGATAACTTTTGTTACATATTTACTGTTTTTGAGTTATATAGCAAACTTATGTTTTTTTAAATGGAACACCCTGTATATTTATAGACTATAAAATTTGTCTTTTTTTTACCTTTTCAAAAATATATTATAGTATAAACTTTTTTTCAGAAACACGCAAATAATTGACAATTTTTAGAAATTAAATACATATTTTAATTGTAGGCCATTGATATTGTTTATGACAAGAAACAGAAATAAACATCTAATCTCTATCGCATTTAAGCTGTTTATTTTCGTTCTTTTGGTATCATTAGCAATAGATATTTATCAAATTTTTCGAATAATGGCAGTTTACGAAAATTATGAGAAATATGATATGATGGTATGTTTTATACAGAGTAATGAAAATTCTGAAGAAGCTTCGGAATTATATTTCCAAAGGTGAGTAAGCTATTATGACTATGAAAATCTCTATTATCATTTTAATTTTTGCTTGTTAGATATCCAGAAAGAAGGCAACCGTTTTTTGGGATATTTGCCCGTTTAAAAGCAAATTTAGTTGAGCACGGATCATTTGTTCACCCGCGCCCTAAAACATACAACAAAGAGAACAGGGAAAGAAAAGAGATAGATACTTTAGGATATATAGAAGCAACATTTTCGTCCTCATGTAGAAAAATTTAGAAGGAAATTGGTGTGCCAAAAACTAACGCTCAGAGGATCTTGAAGAAATATAAGTATCATCCATACAAATTTAATATACTACAACATTTGCATCCTGGCGATGCCGAGCGCCGGGCACTGTTTTGCCAGTGGTATTTGCAACAAATCGATGCTAACGATTTATTTGGAAGACTTGTTTTTTGGTCAGACGAATGCTTTATTTCAAGTGCTGGCATTTTCAATCGTCACAATACCAGGAACTGGCGTAGTGAAAATCTGCATTTAATGTTTGAAAGGGCACAACAAGGACGCTTTGGAGTTGAGGTTTCATGTTTTATTTTGGGTTGACATATAGTTTATAGGATTTTTGAAGGAGGTCTTACAGCACGTAGATACCTAGAAATTCTTGAGGAAGTTATTCCAGAACTGCTCGAAAACATTCCATTAGCCCAGTATAATGCTGTTTACCTACAGCAAGATGGTGCCCCAAGTCATAACTCTAGGCTCTTAAGGGCCTTTCTAAATAATAACTTTCCTCAAAGATGGATAGGTACCAACGGACCTGTTAGATGGCCTCCACGATCACCAGATCTCTCAATTTTAGATTTTTTTTTATGGGGTTATATACAAAATGAAGTATATAAAACTCGATATGACGGCATTGCAAAACTTCGAGAGGCAATTCATTTAGCTTTCCGAAATCTGCGAATGAGAACAATGGTTCTTTTGAACGCTATTCAAAGAATCTCAAAGATGTGCCAATTTTGCATTAGAAAAAATGGTGGTCAATTTGAACATCACATTTAATTTTTTTTAATAATGTTATTTTTTTGTGTTTTTGTTATATTGTCACTTTACGCCACAAAACTGTTGTTACAAACTTACTGTTAGAAAAAGATCTATGGGAATTTTTTTAATAGATACCTATATACAAGGTATCCAATTATTTGTTAGTAATATGTAAGTTGCACTTGTTTATTATTGTTATCCATAGCCTACTATTAAAATATGTATTTAATTTTCTGAAAATTGTCAATTATTTGCGTGTTCCTGAAAAAAAGTTTATACTATCATATATTTTTGAAAAGGTAAAAAAAAGACAAATTTTATAGTCTATAAATATACAGGATGTTCCATTTAAAAAAACATAAGTTTACTTTATAACTCAAAAACAGTAAATATGTAACAAAAGTTATCTACACCACTGCATTCTACGGAAAAAAATCTATTAGAATGTTATTTTACCTTTTCGATAAGTTGAAGGATAACGGAGATACATGGGGGGTCACAAAATGCAACATTTTCAGAAATGCCCTGTATCTTAAAAACTAAAAGGGCTATGAAAATTCTGTTGACGGCATTTTGAGTTTTACGAAAAAGTAGCACAGTGTCGCGAAAACCGCAACTCTCTATCTTTAAAAATAAAGGAGATACCCCGCAAAAGTACCCAAAATGGGACACCCTGTACTATTAAAGTACTGAGGATCTTTCGTCTACCAAGTAACCATCATCAGAATAAACTAAATTATAAATCAAAATGTTCGTGTTTAAATACTATTTGGGAATAATAATGTAAACAATGGGCTACCCTCAGCTGGAGATGGATCGGAATTTAATAAATGGGTTTTCAGCTTATAAATTTCCATTTCTTTTAAATTACCTAGATATTTGTATGTAAGATGTTTCAAAAGTGTTAAACTTTCTTGAGAAATAGAGTGACCTGTATTCAAAATATGTTCGGCTAACGCTGATTTTTCATCATCATTTCTCTTTACATGGGCATAACGTTCCTTCTAGTTTGACCCACATAACATTTTGAACACGACTTACAATTGATTTTGTAAATATCGGATTTGTCGAAGTCGGAAACTTTATTAAGGTGTCACCTAAATGATTTTTCTAGGTTGTTCTTACATCTATAAGCCGGTTTTAATGCAAATTTGAAAAACAAATTTTGGAATTTATCAACTACTGGAGGATGATAAGTGAAACTTTTGAACTTTATCGAACTTTTTGAAGATAATTTCTCTAATTTGGTTAGTTGACTACGTTCCAATTTCCTTTTTGTTTAGAAATTAAGTTATTGATCATAGATTTAACACAACCATTGTCCAATTTTTCTAAAGTTTTTCAACTCCGTTGTCATAATTTTGCTGCGTTACGAGTAACAGCCTTATCTTGAAAGTTGTGACAGATCGTATTTCTAATGTCATTGATTAAACGCTAGATGACACTCATAACAGAGGTAAGGAATCAAAAAAAATGTCATCTTAAAGTATAGCTCAGGAGATTGAGTGAAGTTTTATACATTGACAGTCCAAAATAAACAGATGTTTCAACTGTACAGAAATGTTCCGATGAAAATAAAATGAACCCATAGCACCAAATAGGTACTTTAAAATTCTAGAACATTCCAGAAGATCTAGGAGGATTTTATCGGAATTTAGGTAGTAATTTATCATCATTTTGCCATTATTTGAATTGATTCAAGTTTATATTTTTAATTATAACGAGAGTTGTTCATAAGACTTTTCAGGATTAAATGAAAATTGCCATGTTATGTATGTAATCATTTATGTCTGGCTTAGTTCTTTTTATGCAAACCTAATAAATTCATTTTCTGCCTTTCAAGGCAACTCAAGGCCTGAAGGGCATTATCATGATCATAATAAGGGAGACTTAGACAATCCATTGCAACAAAGAATAATCCGCACCCACTTCGTGAAATATAATCATGAAACCAGGCGGCGGTACTGAATGAGCTCAGAATTTTGTATCGATTTCTTTTAGAAAGAAATACCGAAAAGCAAATGAATATTATTTTTTCTTATTTGATCCACCTCATAAGCCCATCTTGTAGAATCCAATCTGGGAAGGGCTTGACATTAGGTTTAATTAGTGGGGTCCGTGTCATAAGTATACGATGAAACCCTTTTCGTACGGATTATGAGATTTGCCACATGAATATAGATACCTTACTAGAACCCACAAATCTCTTCTATTTTCATGAATATTATTCTGAAATGAAATGTAATATATTTCACTAATGAAATTCAACAACACAAAAATAATGCATAATTCACGAGCACAACTTATCATGAATATTTTAACACAAAACTTTGACGGTGGAAAAACTTGGTTTTCCATCACGGCTTCTTATACCTAAATGTGGACACACTTAACTTTAATAATATTGTCATTCTTTTATTGAACAGTTCGTAATATACGAATGAAATCGGTACAAATGAATGGTTGGACGTTAAAAATAGTGGCTGGCTTTGCATAAAGCCATATGTCAATTTCCATTGCTTCCGGCATTCGATTCTGGAAGATGAGTAAAAAGAAGATACCAATTTGTTTTTGACGCTCATTCAATATTGCATTTGTACTTAAAAAAAATGCATTTGTTGAGCCTAAGTTTAGATGTTTTATTAATCGATGAATATATACTCCAAAATTAGTCCAATTTCGTTACTGGGGGGTTTTTGGGCTCGCTGTATACAAATATGTTGTTAAAAAAGTCTCCAATGAACCTGGTGCACAGGACACTTTGGTGAACTACGACAACTGAGCAAAATTGTTCCAAATACATCGAAAACGATTACTCGGGAGGTTATTGAGGTCGCTGTTCACGAATATGACATTCAAAAATTATCTACGTGTACCTGGAGGCAAGGACTTCCTGGAGCTCTGCGTCACACCTCAACATCCATTCTAATAATGATAGTAATAATTATAATAATAATAGTAATAATAATAATAATGATAATTTAATTGTCCACAAGACCAATGATATAACATGATATAAGACAAATCAAGAATATACAGGTATGTAAGTAAACAAATAATTAAATAGATAAATGAAGACGTATTTTGGTACAACAAATAAGACAGAAAACGAAAAATGATATAGAGAAATAAAGATAAGCATCAAGTAACTTTTCGGAAAGTATCAAATAATAATTATAATTATAGCGCGGTATCTACTATCCTAATCTATGAATATTAAATTAGGTTTGAAATTGAAGGAAATGAGCAAAGCTCTATGGATCATCTGTTATTATAGTTGCCAAGTACTCAGAAACACTGTAAAATACATGCTCTTGCAAAAGTTTATAAACTCCCTTCTTAAACTGTTTCAAGTTAGCATTATCCTTCAGCGACTGCGGAAGTTTGTTGAACATCTTTAAGCCCATATATCGTGGACTTTCTTCAAGCTTTCTTATGCTGAGGTATCAACAGGTCTACTTGGCCTCTAGTAGAATGATTTAATATTGAATGCATTGGAAAGGTTTTTTGAGGTCAAAAAATTAAATTTTAAGTGTATCTAAATTGTCCTTAAGAATTTTAGTGTGTCTAAATTGTCGTATCATATCTATATTTTATCACTACTAGTTTTTGTACCTCATTGTAACTTATAATCTTACTTTATTATTGTGGATGCTACTTTTCATTGGTTAATATGACGTGTCATATCCATTTATGTAAATTGGCTTCCGAATAAATAAAATATTCTATTCTTAGTGAATCAAAGAGTTAAAAACTGTTCAAGCTTATAGATAAGGCACATCTAATCAGTATTTTTGAAGAGACTGGTGAATTGATCGATTAGAAAATTCAAATTTTACTGTAAAACTATGAGACTACTCTTAAACGCATTTTTTCCAATTTAGAACCATTTGTGAGAAAATAAATGCTAGTGTAATAACCACTCGGTGAATATGGACAATATGATTTCCAGATTTGTCAATTCTGAACTATTGCAATTATTTGCATGAAGATTAAAACAATTCATTTCATTTCAATTATACCTCATTAAAAGTATGCATAGCTGAATTCTTCCATGAAAACTAAAACGGCATCCCATAAATAAGTTAACTTATGCGACCCATCTTATATTCAATTCTACTCATGAATAGACTCAAAGGAGAATGTAAACATTCCGTGTGAAAGGGCTATTAATATAAATTATGACTAGGCATCTTCATGAGGTAAATATTTAAAAACTTGAACCGCAAGCGGTGATAGTTCTCGGTGGGCAGTCCAACATCGCACCATTAACAAACCAGCATGCCCCTATAATCGCTCTTCCTAAAGTATATCCTTTCAAGGAAAGTGTATCTCTGTTCTATGTACGACACAGCGAAGTGATAAAGGAGGATCGAAGACTTTTAGTTTCACGAATGTGTAACTTGTGAGGCCAATAGGCACACGCAAGTCATGCATGATCAATTAAGGTGTTGTGTTAAATACGGGGGCTGCTCAGAAATTAACCACTCATTGATGGCTATGAAAGGAGATGGGAGACGAAAAACCCCACTAATAACATCCTCTACTGAATATCTCATTAATTGAGAATTCATCAGAACCAATGAGAATGTACAAATCTGTGAAAAAGATGATATTGTACGCTAAATCATATGACATTTTATTATTCGACTTCTTTTTCTTCTTTACTTTCACTACATGAGAAGCAAATCTATAATATATGTTTGGGAGCCGAGCTCAATACTTGTGAACAGTACTCCAAGACAGATTGAATTTAGGCTTTGCAGATGATGAGGAGCTGCTGGGATATGAAATAGCTCTTGGTCCGGAATATAAACCAAGTTTTTGTGAAGCAGTTTTCGCAATTGACCTCACATGATCATCTATTGATGGTGATCCCGAGCATTGAGAGGGAAAATTTATGTGAATAGTTGTACCTGACATCATCATATTAAGGATTGTAAGATTCGCCTTCCTGGGAAAGATGCAAGCTTTAGTTTTGGTTAGATCAACCTCTACTGGATTATCAGATCCCAATTTCAAAATCGATGCCAGATCTCCATTGATTGCGTCAACATGTCTCCATCATTGGCTTCATACGATGGTATATGGACCCGTTAATGAGAAAGCCGAATGGAGTGTGCTATCATTTGTGAAGCTGTGAACGGAACAGATGGTCACTTCCAACAGATTGTTGCTATGGAGTAGAAACAAAGTTGATACCAAGTCAGATCCCTATGGAACACCAGCGATGATAGCCATTGTATCGGAGGATACTCCGTCAACCACCACATGAAGTGATCTATCTGAGAGGAGCAGTTAATATCTGCTGACGAAAGTCATATTGCCGGTCATTCACGATTTTGGAGCTCTCTAAGACTTGAATGAGCTCGAAGTTGATTGCTTTCTATATCACTTCAGAGATCACAGATAATAGTAGTATGAGTCTATAATTATTAGCGAAGGTCTTCTTTCCGTTCTTTGTTGAATTGGACTCACCAAGATCGTATGGAAGGGTAAACAACATGTAGATAGGTGGTTAATTCTAGCACACCTTCATTCAGAATGACAGGTCTATCCACATAGCCTTTTTTGTATTGAGTACAAGCATATTTTCCACAAAATAATTTGCACGGTAATTTTTCTATTTCGTTTCTTTTGGATTATTTCAGGCCGCACAGGGTTTAATTGATTCACTGAATGTAATGTTACAAATACAGCTTTTCGCATGTCAACTGTACCGTTCCAGGGCATATTATGTAGGTAGATATTGTACTCGATACAATTACAAGTATTTTATCCTATCGTAGTTAGTATGTAACCCTGATAATACACTAATGATGTTGTAATCAATTACATTGGTAACATATTCAGGAATTCAAATAGTGGTCGATGCTCTGCAAATACCTTCAATTACGTCACAATTACGTGTCGAGCAAGACAATAATTCCAGAGGAAACCCTCTAAACCTTCATACTAGTCGAAACACACATGTAAACCCTTATGAGAACATTATTTGCCTCTCAACAGCGAATGCCACATAATAATCATTCATTATACAGAGAAATATAATTCAATCTGTATCAAATTTTTAATTTGATTGATTACTTGATATTATTATCAAGTAACTCGAACTGCGTGGCTAAAATAAAACCGAAGATTCTTTGATTCGAAAAAAATTTGATGAGCCTTTTTACTTGACACTTTAAGTGTCTTGTTTACCCGGTAGAGGGCTTCAAAGTTGCAAAAATAATTTTGTTTTTTCGGTATAACTTGAGAACGTGATGAAGGACTTTCACAATATTTGGCAGGTGAGTTACTGTCAATAATAGCCGTTTTTGAGAGCGAAGCATAGAGCCTTAGAGACCATAGAAATGGCTCAAACTTGAGGATGTAACGGGAAAAGTGTCCAGAACTTTTTTGTGATCAATGTAATTCACCCGATATTTTTATGTAGATAGCTTATCTAATTTGAAAACTGTTCTTACTCTTAGAAAATTTTGATAAAATCAACGAATTAGCTTGAAAAAAATAATTTTCGAGTCTCTGCAATTTTGGCTTACTAATTTTACTTGATTAAAATACCTTAGTTGCCTTTGCTTTTCTAATGTCATTTTGGCATTTGGAGAATTTATTCTCAAAACTGTCAGTTTTTACTTTGCTTTCCGTAAAAATTTTATAAAGTTATGGCTCAAAATTTCACTAACACTGAAATGGTTAATATCTCGGTATAACACGAATAATAAAAACAATAGAAATGGGGAAACGATGTGATTATTTGGGAAAAACAAATGCTAAATTAAAAGAAACAACAAAACTTTTTGGGAAATCGCTAAGGCATCAATTGTTCAAAATGTTGCCCATTTTTCCTGAATACACAAATTAATTCGTTTCAAGAAATTGGATTGAACTCTGGCTAGTACTTCAGGATCATTCTTCAATAAATCCGCTTCATGATTAATTCGTTGCAACAATTCCTCTCGTGTGTTTACTGGAGCTGCATAAACTTTCGACTTCAAAGCGCCCCATAGAAAGAAGTCGCAGGGCGTCAAATCAGGGGAGCGGGCCGGCCAGTTCACTGGTGCATCGTGTCCTCTACCTATCCAGCGATCTGGATATTCCGCATTCAAATGTCGCTTTACAGCTAATGTGAAATGAGGAGGTGCACCATCATGGATAAACCAGGCCACGACGAATGTGTAAGGGCAAGTCTTCCAACAGTTCAAGTAGCCTTTGTTCCAAAAAGTTCAAGTAGTTCTCCCGGTTCAATCGATCGGGTATAACGGTAGGGCCAATAATAAAGTTATCCACAATTCCAACCCAAACATTGATTTTAGTTTGATTCTGAAAATATGTAACTTCCGTTTCATGAAGATTTTCATCAGCATAGAAATATTCATTATGGAGGTTAAAAAGACCACATCTCGTGAAAGTATCTTCGTCCGTGAACAGAATTCTTCTACAAAAATTGTGGTTTGCGTTTTGTCTTTGGACAATGAGCCGACAGAAATCTAGCCGATGACCTGGATCCATGGGCAATAAGTCTTGAACTGTTTTAATATGATAGGGATACAACAGTTCTTCTTTCAGTACATTATGAACTAATGATTTTGAGGCTCCAATACGAAGTCCCAAACGTAGTGTGCTTTTCCCAGGTTCAGTTTCAACCGCTTCCAGTATCGCTTCTTCGAGCTCTAACGTCCTTCTTGTCCGTCTGCGTCCAGTTTCTCCGCGATTTGCTTCAAATTTGCCAGTTTCGCGAAGGTTTGCCGATTTGGAATTCTGCGATGCGGATATCTTTCCCTTCTCCGGCCATTGCAACGACAAAGTCCATAAATCAATAACATATCAACCATTTCAGTGTTAGTGAAATTTTGAGCCATAATTTTATAAAATTTTTACGGAAAGCAAAGTAAAAACTGACGGTTTTGAGAATAAATTCTTCAAATGCCAAAATGACATTAGAAAAGCAAAGGCAACTAAGGTATTTTAATCAAGTAAAATTAGTAAGCCAAAATTGCAGAGACTCGAAAATTAATTTTTTCAAGCTAATCCGTTGATTTTATCAAAATTTTCTAGGAGTAAGAAAAGTTTTCAAATTAGATAAGCTATCTACGTAAAAAATATAGAGTGAATTACATTGACCACAAAAAAGTTCTGGACACTTTTCCCGTTACATCCTCAAGTTTGAGCCATTTCTATGGTCTCTAAGGCTCTGTGCTCCACTCTCAAAAATAGCCATTATTGACAGTAACTCACCTGCTAAATATTGTGAAAGTTCTTCATCACGTCCTCAAGTTATACCGAAAAAACAAAATTATTTTTGCAATTTTGAAGCCCTCTACCGGGTAAACAAGACACTTGAGGGAAAAGTAAAAAGGCTCATCAACTTTTTTTTGAATCAAAGAATCTTCGGCTCTATTTTGGCTACGCAGTTCGAGGACACCTTGTATATACCTACCTTCGTAATAGATTAAACTGACTTGAATCACTAACAAATATATAAACAGTTCACTATGTTACAAATAAACACATTCATGGAATGTCAATTAAAAATCAAAAAAGAATATAAGCATATTGAAATTTTGATAAAACATATTCAGTAAATACACAAAGATGAAACTTATGAATTCACAAAGATAACATCTATATTGAAAACATGGAGACAGTTTACACATCAGTTAAAAATGAAACTAATGAGAAAGACATGTATTCATCAAAAGAATAAAAGTAATGAGACTTGAAAAACCTTCCAATTCTAATTTTTAAATGGGAAAATGGAACAAGTGTTTATGTAAGCTTTTGTGTACGAAAATTGTAGAGAACAATATTGTATATCTTAAGCTCGTCACATGCCCCGCTAACGAGCAGATTTCCTGTAGGGATGACAGCGGGCTGAAATTTTATTTTGCAACGTTTTCCATAGAAATTGGAAACAGATATGTGGTATCTAATGTGTACGAAAGATGATTCAGATTGTCTCATCCAAGACATATTCTGAATTTGAATAAGTGAAACAAAAGTTGAATTTAATTCTGAAAAATAATCGGTTTCTTATATTTAACAACATATTTCTACTGGAGGAGTGTGAAAGATGATGTATTGAGCATCAATCAAGTTTTGAGGAATAATAGAATAGATTTCAACAAAATCCTGGTTTTATACCGAGATAATGTGATATTTTCGATGACTATGAGACTAGTGAACGCAATTTTACTCCTTCAATTGATATAAACCATTGAGAATGCTATTTGGTCTTAGTAAGTTGTTATTCCATGAAAAGTTTACTTCATGGATGAATTGGGGATGTTTGTTTGGACACTTCTCACTAATTTTTCAACGGTCTTGGCCCGAATCATTCGTCATGGTGAAGGTAATACTTTAGAAAGGGTTTGATTTGAATATAACTATTATTGATTCCAATTTGGAATCTTCGATTGGTGAAAGCTTAGATCAAAGGAGGTAGATATTACCAAGAACCAAGTCAAGAGGTTGGTGCCGTCCTGTATCAATTAGAAATGATTTACAAATGCAATAGTTTATATTGAAATTTTAGTTGCCATGTTGTTCCTCAACCTAGAAAAATGATCAAGTGAAGTTGTTAGAATGATTAACATTTTCTATCAGATTCATTACTGTAATGGAGCCAACAACATTTATTTTGAATGATTTTCATTATCATTCTCAACATAGCTATTTTCTCCAACCCTCGTACAAGCTCAGGTCAATAAAGGAAAGATGCAAATCATGCGGCAGATGTGCACAACAGTGATATATGAAATAAGTCCGAGCGTATGAATTAAATCCTCGTAAATTAATATAAATTATGGACCTTAAACGAACCGCTTAAACTACAAATATTTTTAACGTCACGCTCGTTCTCATCATTCATTTATCTAAAGCTTGCCTTCACATTATTCTTGAAGATTGCACGCTCATCGTCCTAATGGGAAAATAACTATAATTCAATCATTTATGGAATTCATATGGCTTGTCATAAACAACTTGAGGTTTCCACTTCATAAACTGTCAGTTAGGAATGCATAGTGACGGTCTAGTAGCCTTTCTGATTGTTTTTGAATGTTTGTTGGAGGTTGTATATACTGTGTCATATAGAAATTGATAGTATATTTTAGGATGTTCAAAATAATAAAATTATATGTCACCTAGTTTTTTTTTCTATACTTTGACTAGACCCGTGAGAAAAACCTATAATGTTAGAAGAACATCGTGTGAACCAGCGATGGAATGTTGGGAGATAGGCTTAGACATGGAGATTTAGAGGCATAGGAATGAGCCTCACTAGGCAAAGAATTTCACAACTTCGCCATTCGATAGAATAATTGAGTCTGGTAGGAAATTCGACAGGTCTCGAGCTTGACAATGAAGGAGTGACTAGTTTGAAGTCGACTAGTCCACCTATCCGGAAACTTCCGTGGTGGAACAACAGACGAGATTCCTGATGAACACTGACCATGGAAACACCTATAGAAAAAGAAAGAGATCTTCCACCTTTCTACGATGATCTAGGGAGGTCAATGAACTAATAAGTGTGACATCCGATCAAACGAATAGCTCTCTTCTGGATAGAATCCAAAAGATTCAGCGTATTTTTGGGAGCTGAACTCCAAACAGTGTGAACAATACTCCAGGACAGGTCGAATCTGTGCTTAGAGCTGCTGGGATGTAAAATGGTAAAGTTTTCGTGAAGGGGTTTTCTCAATGGACCTTACATGACCAACCCATGGGAGGGTGCTGTTGGTGATGATCCCGAGCAAGGATATTGGAGTTTTCATGAGAATAGTTGTACCTGACATCATCATCTCAGGGATTGTGGGATCTGACTTTTTGGAAAAGATGTAGGCTTGATTACCTAGTCCTTAGTATCGGCTCTATAATAACTTGAATTAAGAACAATACAACCATACTAAATTATTAGGCAATATCTGATACAATTTTAATCAACATAGTATGTAGGCCGCCAGTTGGGCTCATTGTGCACCTCATCTGAAACTGAACGCTCATGCGATATGGAAACTGTATTTATGGATGGTACATTTCAAAGTTGCCCAATTTTTTCCTATTTCTTATAATTCGAGAGCATAATATTCCACTTGTGTATTGTCTCCTGCCAAATTACTTATCAAAATATATTAGTGGGGAAAGAGTATTTCGTTTCAAGCTGAAAATGGTCACTGTAGATTTTGAACTAGCTATACTACTAGCTATATACTGTTGACTACAATGTTTGGAACGAAGATTTCTTGATACGTGGCTGTATATTACGTTTCGTTCAATCTTGATGGCGAAAAATTCAAAAATTATGATTAAGCGAGGTCTACAAAGAAAAAAACTAAATTCAGCAAATGGCAACACATACATTATTAATCTTCTCTCAACCCCGATGAGGTCGGACATTCGTAGAGAATTTTCTTGCCGATTTAATAAAATGCATACTACCTTCAGTCTAGGAGATAGATACATATTTTGGACCTGAGATATACCATTAGGAATTATTATTAGTATTTCACCCTATGTGAGTTGGACCTCCGACCCCGCCTCATTTTGAGTTATCCGCCCCAGAAAA
The DNA here is from genome assembly GCA_958510875.1 of Endomychus coccineus. Lineage (NCBI taxonomy): Eukaryota > Metazoa > Arthropoda > Insecta > Coleoptera > Endomychidae > Endomychus > Endomychus coccineus. The sequence goes on from OY294067.1 coordinate 297,345,469, forward strand.
TATCGAATTTTGAAACGGGTTTGGTGTTTGGTACTAGTCGAAGCAAGTTTCTTGGCTTTCAATGTTCAATGACTGCCAACATTTTTTCTCCATGCAGTCGACAGCATTGGCAGCTTTAGTTATGACCAAAACTGGAACGTGGTATAACACTTTCTGACCAGGCGGAAATTTTTTGTTATCATTGCTCATTAGTCGAAAACCATACGCCAACATTTTCTATGCGTCCATTTCCAAGAATTATGTTTGGGGTTTGGGGCGGTTTGGGGGGTTAAGCATGAAAAGAATGTTGGCACTCACACAAGCTTATCTTGAACATAAAAACTACAAGTTGATGAAGGTGCTAAGATTTTTTTTCAATTTCAGAAGATCTGGACAATTTTTGGCCAAAACATGGCTGAAATTCTTGAAAATGGACGCATTGAAAATGTTGGCGCATGGTTTTCGAGTAATGAGCATTGATAACAAAAATTTTCCACCTGGTCTGAAAGTGTTATGCCACGTTCCAATTGTGGTCATAACTAAAACTGCCAGTGCTGCCAACTGCATGGAAAAGAAATGTTGGCATTTATTGAATATAGATCGCCAAGGGATCCTTTTCGACTAGCACCAAACACCAAAGTGGTATAACCCGTTCCAAAATTGAATAATTTTTGGGGCGGCTAACTCAAACTGGTACAACTCACATAGGATAAAATACTCAGATTAATAATTGCTAAAACTTGACACATATGTCAACGTGTTATATCTCAGGGCCAAAATATGTATCTATCCTAGACTACTACCGTTGATAGACTACTACCGTTGATAGACACATATGTATCTATCCTAGACTACTACCGTTGATAGACTACTACCGTTGATAGACACATATATTTCATCTGTAAAAATTGAAAAGTTGATTGAAAATTATGAAAGTAATGTGATTCCACGTTATGGTTATGTAAAAGGGTAAAAACTATTTGATTCGTGTGTAGACTCATATTTGTGCATATTTTATTTATTTAATAAAACTATGCTTCATAATCAACTTTCATCACTCCAGCTTTCCTATATCGTCGCGCAATTCGGTCTACATACAATTTCATTCCATCGAACATCTCGGGGCCTATGTTTGAGAACGTCAAGCAATTGGAATGTCTATAGCGTTCAGATCACATAGAAAAATGGAACTGGATAAATGGCGCAATCATTCTCCTATAGGCATACATGTTTATTTTATAATATTCTTGAAATATGGTTGAAAATTTAATCGATAATGGTGGTTATTTTATGTATTTACGTAACATAATTATTGTTTATTTTTCGGAATATATTCCACGAAAATGTTGTTTTAAAATGTACACTGAACAAAACCTATTCAAGCCATATCCACAAGTAATATAATATTCGTCATGGAATGAGTCCCAAAAAATACCCTTCTGAACCCAATAATAAAACAATGAACGAGTCAGCTACAGTGCGAGAGATTGTTCTCCTATTTATTAAATTGTAATTCTCGCAGCTTTGTAACTTCATCAATTCTCTTCCAGCTTAATGAATATCTCGGAATATCTAATTGGAACTGTTCCTCGTTTAATTATTGAACCAAAAACGGATTGTGTTTCGAATTGAATCATTAACTAGAAATCCTCGACGTTATTGCAATCGGGGACTACAGATACATAGGTCAAAAGTGAGAATTAACCTCAGGCCAACATTGATAAGAATATTTAATTAACACGTCGATCACTACAAGGCAAATACCCTGCACCCTGTTCACTGAGGTGGCTTCAAAGCATACCGTTTCAGTCTCCCGAATATAAAGTCTGGTCCGGACGGGGCGATTTTTGCAGCCAGATGCTTACATGATTCTCTGCGTAAGTCACGCTGCTGGAGAACTTTATAGAAGGCCTGGACACCGTTTACAAACGTAATTGTGACATCGTCAACAAAAGGCTTATAGTGAGGACGTAGCTTTCGACAGTACCGTTTAGTCTTAAAGGTGCACTACCAGTACTGAGTGTGCCAGGTGATATATATTACATTTTAACAGAGTTTTGCCTGTTTCTTGTGAAAATTATATGTTACACTTATTCCTTAGATGTCTCCATGTGATTGGAACGTTTACCCGTTAATAGTGTACAGTGACATGACTGAATAAAGTGCGTTGCTAATGACTTCCTACGATTACACTGCAGACGACTTGAAAGAAATGGTATAGATATTTTGCAAATACTATGATCCTCACTTTTATTGGTCGAGAAGCTGTATCGCAAATTTTGGTCACGAAAAAGATGGGTCCATTTTTCATTTGAGTCTAATCAAGCGACGACTGTTCCTATTCTTTCTTGTTGAGTAAGTCCGATATTTTCGAAAAATTAACAAATTGGCCACAATCTGGAAGATAATATATTGAAAAAGAAGGGATATAATATTGCTATTAGAAATCTCACCTCTAAATCACAAGAAATCGGATAATCATAATTTACCTTTGGTAAAATCTTAAATGAAATGAATCAATAAGAATCACTTCTCTCAAAGTAACAACACACTTGCTCAACATTTGAAAAATAAAAGAAAAATTAGTGAAATTTGGAGTCTATGAGTTACATTGTAGATCTGATCTGAACTTTCATATAGGTAGAAATGAAATCTTTTCCTAGTAGACTTAGGTGCACGTTTTAGGAGTAATAGAAGAAACTCGACTCCTTATGCCACACATTTGTTAGAAATGGGCCACCAATTTATCAACAGTTTGAAATTCTAGTATGATAAATAAAGATAGACTTTAAATAACTGATAATACTCAGAAATTGATAATAATAGCACAGTGATTTCTCACTCAATAAACAGGTGGATTTTCCACATTCTCCTCACCTTAAACTCTTCCGAAACAAACACTCTGTCGCAGAATAATTGTCAAATTTTAATACATTATTTGTAAGCAATTTCTATTCTTGTAGTCTTTGAGTTAGCCTTAAACAATCTGAACTCCTAATCATTGAGTCCTCTTGACCATTATCTGCTTATGTATATATAGCTGGTAAGACCTATGTAATCTTAGATACCACTTCTTCACCTAAAGAAGCTAGTGTGTGGCGAAATATGTAGTGTTTTCTATTCATGACATTTGGGAATTCTTCTACTGATTATTATTCAGTGTAGTGTTTAACTGTAATAAATTTTTCATATTGTTATTTTGGTTTGTTCCACACTACGAAACATTATGTGGGTACCTATGGGCTCAGATATGTAATCAATTTTCCGACGGATATTGAAATACAAAGAATATATGAATTGAAAATAATATTCATCATAAAATATATAAAATATAGTTCATATATACCGTTCATCTTTACTACGAAACATTCTGTGGGTACCTATGGGCTCAGATATGTAATCAATTTTCCGACGGATATTGAAATACAAAGAATATATGAATTGAAAATAATATTCATCATAAAATATATAAAATATAGTTCATATATACCGTTCATCTTTACTGCAATAAACCAACTAGCTGATTAAAACCCATTGTGTATTGTGTTGTGTTGGTCTCAACTTCTTCAAGCCACAAGAAATTTGTGAAGGTTTGGCATGAAAATATACATTTATTTTTATTTCGAATTAAAAAGGCACTTCACACTACAGATATAATAAATGTGGTGGAAATATTATTCCTTGGAATATTTGATTTGACTTCGTGCTTTTGGATTAAATACACAATAGTTAGGTGAAGATGCAACACTGTATGTTCATTTTCTGGTGCAAGTTTATCACACACGTACTCTTTATCAATTTTGAGAACTTTCAATACCTCTGAAAGATCCTGTCTTCTGGAACTTTCTTCAAAATATATTTTATTATCTATGATAAGTTTTTGAATGTCTGCTTTGGTGTTATTAGAACTAGGCAACATTTTTCCTTGACGACTATGATTGTACATCACAATTTCGCTATTTTTGGGTATATTTTGATGAAAACGATATTAAAACCAAACTTCAAAAAGTTTTTTGTCAGCGTATTGATGGTAATCTATAAAGAAAAGGTTTTCAGCTGAAAGCAACAGACATTTCAGAACAAACCCTTTTTTCTGAACTTGAATGTATTATATATCTATGGTTTCGGCGTTTAAGTAGTGTAAATTTATAATACTTCGGAAAAAGTTTTGTGTAAAATTTGAGTTTTATTCTCCAACTTCTGAATGTATTATTGTTATGTTTTGCCTCCATTTGAACAACTTTTGGCTTGGCATTTCTTCATGAAATCAAACCAACTTTTGTCAAGATAGATAATTCGATGAGTTTCTGCTCTATATTGTTCAATAGCTATCAAATATTCATGACTACATCCCCGTAAACGTTGTGATTCCATTATAGTTCGTCTTTTATCAATCGTGGGATATTTGAAACTAATTTTGATCAAAATTCTCCTTAGACTTAGACTGCTACAAGAGACATCAGTTTCGTAGTTGGTCAGCCTACTTTTTAAGAAAATCAGTAATAAAAACCTTCAGTACTATATCTTCACAGAAAATGAAGAAGTATTTGTCAAAGCAGAAGTTTCGGCTCTTTTTAGCAAATATTATACGTTTCTGATTATGTTTAGCATCGAGATGTTAATACTCTCTTCTGAAAGTGACAACACTATCAGCACAAGCTCAAGGACGCCACATTCTAACAAAACGCACTCACCCGAAAACCAGTAAGAACTAAAAATAAAAATTTCAATTTCCGGTTCATATAATTACTATTTCTACCTACTTAAAATGGTATATAATTAGAGTTACAGGTAAATAAAATATGTATATACCCCGGCTTTGCCCGAATGGGTGGTAAAGAAGTCGCCTTTCATGTCCAGAGTTTTATTGCAGTCAAAAGTTCAACAGTATAATATGAACAATATTTTATAACAAATGCAATAAAGAAACTTTAATCTAGCGCAATATGAACGGGTTGAATTACAAAGTGATTATATTAAAGTCGACGTAATGTTTGCAAGATAAAAACGTTTTACGCGAACAAATGGAAGTTCAATATGAAGCTGTAACGAGAGGCAAGCGACTTCAGAGGTACCTTTGTACAAAGTAGTAGATAGAACTAGACACAAATATAGTTCGTGGAAGTTTTAAAATACAATCAAAACTTGTGTTTCAGTGTAACTGAAAGTATAAAAGTAAGGTGTCATCTTTAATTCCGTTTGCAAAAGGAGATATGGACAACCGGCAAAGAATACCAATGTCGAGGGAATTGAATTATCAAATGCAAACGCGCACAGCTACCGCGAAACTTTGATTTATTCCAGGTTATATGTGTCGTACCCAAAACACCAGAATAACGAACGAACACTATCTGCATCCAGCCAAGGATGACGTTATTTCACATAATAAATCAGAACTTGAGTTTTCTACTTTAATGAAATTGAAAAACTACTTCCGACCTTTCGGATACTTCGCCAAACTTTGTTCATCTTGAAATTTTGATATTTCGGTAACATTCTAACACAAACAATACAGACAGTTCTTTGTAGAAAGAGACGTAGCTCATGAGTATCTCTTGTTGGGAAAGACCATCTGATGAAATAGAAAATATTGCGATGTCGCTTACCAACCAATAATCAATTTATAGCATTTGCTGCAGATATTGCATTAATAACCAAAATGAAAGAATTCAGAATAGCATGTGAGAAATGGAAAAATTAATCGCTATGTTAGTCGAGGAAAATTAACACAAAAATAGGTCAAAGGTCCGAAAACCTGTGCAGTAGGATGGATGAGATTCGGTTTTTGGCATCCGATTCCTTGATAAATTTACCCCATTTGTCCACTTTTTAAATCTGATACAAATGAGACACTGCATTTCTGCATCAAAAAAATGCATTTTTTCATGTGCAATTTTTGAAGCAAATAAAAAAGATTCATTATTCGGTGATACATTGTGGAAATTGTCCCAAATTTGTTACACGGGGGTTTTTGGTGTCGCCGAACACGAATATGATGTCAGAAAAATCATATGATGTACCTGAGGGACAGGAAGTCCTGGTTCTATGGGTCATCCACGAGGTCTTCTCGAAATTTGCTTGGAAATTGAACCTAAATGTTTACTTGGGGGTTTTCGAGGCAGCTGAACACGATTCTGATATTGAAAAATTTCCACAATATACCTGGAGGCCAGGGTGTGCTGGTCTTTTGAGTCATCTCGATGCAGAAATGCAGTTTCTCATTTGTATAAGATTTAAAAAGTGGGCAAATGGAGTGCACAAATTTTGGACCTAAAATGTTATATTTCCTCGACTGTGTAGTAACTATGGTGATCTATTTATAAACATTCCCATTTTATGATATTATGCCATGCTGGTAAGAATCGCCATGTATAACTTGAGCTGCTAGGAACAGCTAGAGGTTATCCGAAATATTTGTTAGTGGTTCATTGGAGGAGATGGCATCATATCATGGGTAGATTTAATGGTTTATTGTAACACTTATACACTTCACTCTGTGTTTTTGCAGGCCTCTCATAATAAGGGGCCACATTGAAGATCTATATTCAAAATGGTATTGAGCAACCGTTCTCCCTGATGCTCTCCCTATTAATCACTGGGTTCAGTTCGTTTGCACTCCGCATATTTATCTGTGCTTTTACAAAAAACTAATTTAATAATTTTAATTTGCTAAATAATTGATAAATAGCTATTCTGTCCTTTTCTTCTCTATTCTATTCAGATAATTCTGGACTAACGGCAAAGTCAATAATTTGCCAAAAAACGAAAATAGACAAAAAAAAATAATGTCAGACCCATCATATTATATATTGTTAAAATCAACAAACAATCCTCTTTTCAATAAAATCAAAGCCTACTATGATTTTCATCTGAAAAAATACAAGTTTGTGTCATAGCTTGAAAATGGAAATCGCTGAAAAAATTCTCGGCAACGCCAATGGATTGCACGCATAAAAGTGGCCATATAAAGTTCTACTTACATGGCGATAGCTCCAACATTAAACATGTTACGAGGCTTTGTTGAAATCGTGAAAAATCGAGTATTTGGCAACAGCGCCTGAGCAAATGACACTAGTCAAAATTCATTGTCTCGAAAAAAGAGATCGAGGAAGCATGGTAGGTTTCTTCTAGCGCGAATATCAATGAAGAAAATATAGGTTTTTTGGTAGGTTCTGAAGTATTGAGTTTGAATTCGATGTAAGTATAAACTATTGAGTAGGTACTTCGTTCCTCTTCACACATTTGATAAGCACTGCAACAGCTTGTGATTTACATTTTAAATTACAAATGATTCGTATTGTATGATATAATAAGCAAAGAACTGCTTAATTTGTTTGGAACACAGTTTATTGAATCAAATTATTCCAGTCTTATTCAAATACATTGAAAACCAGCTCAACCTGACAACAATGGCTGATGTTGAGCCATTCTTTCCTCACGTGAACAGCGTTTCTGAAAACATCTGTCTCCAAATATCCTTTTAATGCGTTTGATGTCACAAGTTGGTTCAGGAAAGTATTCCCGAATTGATCGTGGCAGCTCCAACGAACGCTAATGCCATTAAGGTAAGTTTGTGCGTTCCATTATTAAATACCAGATAAAATGTCCTGACAGTAATAAAGAAACCCTTATGGCTATACTCTCTCTTTCACAATGAAAACGACAAAAGAAGTAGGAATTAATTAGTTGTCACAGCCCCGGTATTACGTCAGAGGTCTTGTTCAGAAGCCACTATGATATACCCTGCAGTTATATCGTCACCGGGATACTAACTTGATGGTAAGTCGTAAAACTGGAACCGACCTTGCCTTATGTTTTATTTTACAGCTGTTCTTTGAACAAATAAGCTTTTTACTGCTACTGGATAATTTCAGGTCTATTCTCCGAAATAAAACGACCGATGCTGAAAATTAATATTTACTGTCAACGTTCTAGATGTGCGATAAGGAAATACATTCGTGAATAATTCTTTATAAAGACATGCCTCCGTAAAAAAATTCAATGTATTCTAAGAGTTATGTAATGGTGGCAACAATGTTATTATGTTTTCGACCCAACAACTATGAGCTAGCACTAATGGCAGTTTTTTGAAGTAAAAACTTCTTTAGGCGCGTTGGGCTATTTCAAATGAGGGGTAATACCACGAGTCCGTCACGTCCTGTCACGCTGTAGCTATATATATTAGGTATTATGTATACTGCTACGTGCGCAACTGCGAACGTGCGGGACTTTGGTCAGGCGTCAGGCAGTCCCTCTATACGCTTACACACGTGTGCATATCTGAGTCGGTGTTGGTAAGCCTGCCTGTGTAAACCAGTGCTCTCGATTACGGTATACAGGACAGGTTTACGTATACACTGCATATACACACTATACACTGTATACAGCTACAACAGCACGCATATACTCGACATTATTCATTTACTTAATCCTCCGTCCTCGTGCAGACGAAAGTTATATTTTTATGCTTACTGAAAGAATGAACTTTTTTGCAATACAACTCATACTTTAATTATTACAGAGCAAAAATTAATAATTAAATTATATGTGATCGGTAATAGTCAGTGGTGGCTCGTGAACTTTTTAAGAGAGGAGGCTGGACATAAAACGTTTTTGTAAAAATATACTCTATTCAGACAATTAATTTAACCTTTGCGCAGCGACCGAACCAGCTACTTCAGTGACAAAATTAATTGTTGCCCAGCAAGAACCAACGTGGAGGTATAGAGTTTCTCTTGGCAAAACATTTTTCCTGTTCGTTTTTTGTTTTTTATTTCATTTGGATTTTTAATATTTTTTCGTTTTTTCGGAATTTTTCATATTTAGTTTTTTTTTATTAATTTTATTAACTTTTTTCATATCCTAAAGTCTTTTAGTTTGCGAAAAATGATCAATAATATTATCATAAAATGTATCATTATGTTTTAAGTGTTTTACTAAATCTTATTCCATAGATATTAAACTAACATTGTATAAACGATTTTGGCCCACTGTATTTCGCATGTAAGTTTTAATTCGTTTGAGAGAAGAAACTGATCTCTCCACCAATGCCGACATGACAGGAATGGTGACTGTCAAACAAAGTAGTTTATAAAACTGAGGTAAAACTTGTTGCAAATCATTGTCTTTCTTCCATGTCATATCGGCGTGACTGTCGTACTGTCCTAAAATATCTTTATCCGAGTATACAACGTATAATTCATTGTGCAGTGCTATTTTATCAAAAAATTTATATTTTAGAACTAAGTTATCTAAAAGTGTATTGGGAAACTCTTTTGAAAAAGATTCGAAAAATCTTCCATTCGTCAAGTCGAAAAACTTCAATTCATGAAAATCGGAAAATCGAATCTCAATTTGTCCTCTAATAGTATCTAAAATTTCATGAAAAAGTTGTTTTTATAATGTATTTTCTTGTCTACCAAATTATATGTTTTCCTCCTTTTCGCGGGACAAGCCTCATCAGTTGAAAAATTTTCAAATAAAATATTAAAATGAAATTCTGTATTACCTACGGAAACTTGAAATTTTATCAATGAGATGTTTCAAACGATCTCTTGAATAAATTATATCAGTGAATTTATGTTATAAAATTTGAAAAATAAGAACAGTTTGTTCAAATATTAATTCAAAAGTATCAAGAAGAAACAAAAATTCTTCATTTTCTAAATAAGATTATTAACCAACAGCAGCATTTAATGAAACCTGATCTGTTGAAAAGTCATCACTGTTTAATATAAAATCAAATGTTTCAATTAATTTGTCTTTATTTTTATGGATGGTAAGCACTACACGTAATGTAAAATTCCATCGAGTTGGAGCATTACAGGGAATTCTGTTTCCTACCATGTTATTTAAAACTTCAGTTAGTTTGGTGGATTTGCTAAAAAAATTTGAAAATGACGATCAGTTGGAAAAGAAGTTCTAACTTCCTTAATGGAACTACATGCATTACTTAAAACCAAATTCATGTTGTGAGCGTAACAATGGGAGAAAATAGCCTGAGGCGAAACTGATTTTATTTTTGTTTGAAGACCGTTTAAATGTCCCGCCATTACGCAGATCCCGTTAACCATAAATATATTTTATAATTGTCAGTATTAAACGATCGAATTTGAGACTTACCTGACATTACTAATCCTTTCAAATCCGGTGAAGGCCGTTTATTTTTAAAAAACACTTTTTTTTACTTCGCGTGGCATCACAAAACAAATACCGATGCAACACGCATGTGTCGTATTCCACACCACCGAGCGTACTGATCAACTGATCTGAAAGGCCGACGACCAAAGAGAGAAAAATTATTAGAGAAACAGGAAATAAAATGAATAATGATCAACAAGATAAATTGGTGAGGAGGCTGAGCCTCCTTAGCCTCCTTCGAGGAGCCGCCACTGGTAATAGTAGCCTGTTTTTATATATGAGCACACCTGATTCCACAGTATGTTTCATGCTTGGATCTAATCTAATAATTTAAGTATCGTCGAAGTTACCGATAAATGCAAATGAAGAAAATGCTGCTTAACACTACTTTCATTTACATCGATGTAAATATCAATAAATAATATGTTTTGATGATAAAATAATGTGTATTTATTATAATGGCTACCGAGTTACATTCGTACTCTTTACAGGGATTGTACCACCCATTATACGTTTTTTATTATTAAATATAAAAATTTATGTAATTGTTCATTTAAATGCTGACAGTTGTGAAAACTAAAGAAAAACTAATTACATTAATTTTCATTAAAAATAATAAAATTATAATTTCAGAATAATTCAAAGACAACATAAAATAAATTGGTTACTCCATAATGTCAGTTTTCATTTCTGTCAGCAGTGTTCGGTGACTGCCCGTATTCTTTTTTTTTGTAAGAAGGTGGTTGAAACTCTTTATGGACACCTTATGGGCCTGTAACAGGGCAGTCTCGATAACACTTAGGCACAAATACCCTATATATCTTACCTCATCACTTTCTCAGGCCATCGGAAAAATTCCGCAGTCGCTGAGATTCGAACCCGCGACAGGAAGCTACAGTGTTAGAAGATCGATGCTTCCACCACTGAGCTACTTGGCTAACGGCAGTGGTTAGGGTATTGTTTCGGGTTGATATTTTAAGAACCTCATCACGTAAGTCATATTCTCGGTTTTGAGGTACGTTTGTTTCAACCAGAGGATGAGAAGTTGCAAATGTTTGCAGTCTCTCTCATGGAGAAGTATATTGGGGAAGCGCTATCACCTCCCGACTTACAGGCCGAAAACACAGCAGATAGAATCGTTCAACAACCGCATGTGAATCGTTTCACTCCCATTTCCATTACGCAAATTGCCTATTCGGTGATGAAGTAACTCTAATTTTTTTCAATTTGTTGATTAGCTTTATATGAATAACACACGTTTTATCTTCCAAAAAGGCACATCTACTATTCAGAAAAATTAAAAAAATATATATTTCAAAAGAAGCATTGTTCAATACAAAGACAAATTAACAATTTCGTGAAATGTGTAAGTTATATATTTGCCAATGTCAATTTAGTCTACAGCATTTTCTTTTGTTGTGAATATGATATATGAGATAAATTATATTAATAATCAGATATTCATTGTAGACATTCCGTTCAACTCTTAGAGACAATTTGAGCGCCAATGGTTGAAAGATAAAGGTGTATCAGGCAGTAAGAAAAGTTTGACCGCAGTTTGCAGCTCCGCCAGCTACCTTAGACGGATCCCTCAGTTCAGCTATCCATACTAAACGGGCCCTTATGCATCAAAATACACTCCAAATAGATGAAAGTTTTACTCTGAAATCATATGTAATATGGTTCAATTGAAATGATAACATTTATATCAAACAATCGTAAAATAGCATTAATTTTATTGACGGTGTAAGTGCTAAATGATTGAATACTGTGATTAAAGACCTCAACAAATAAAATTGTAAGCCTAATGAATTAGCATAAATCCCTTCTGGAACTATACATTTTATTTTATTACAATGTGGTAAGTTGATATATTATTATTCCTCACAGGGTAGTGATTTCCAATCAATTCAAACTGTTAATTAAACAGTTGTTCAATCAAAGAAGTATATAAACAATGCTATTTGAAATATTGCAATCGTATAATGAAAATATCAATAATAAAGTACATGTGGAATTATTTAATGACTTTTTGACAATAATAACACGTCACATAAGCTCAAATAGATGATCTTCATTCATGTGATCAAGCTCAACGACTTGGTACATTATTTGTTCGAACTGCCGATAGAGAATTCTTGTAAGGTATTCAAATTGTGATAGCCATAATAAAGACTAGATGGGATCCTCGATAGACATAAGCTTTAAAGACCATTTCTGCGATATTTTTAATAACATAAAACAGATTCCACCTTAGTTGCCAATCATTCTTCAGATCTGACAACCTTTTTCTATAACCTCATAAATCTTCAACATCTGGTTCGAAAGTGGATCCTCGATGTTATATCTTCAGTTCAGTTCTTCAGTCGTATTACATACTGTAATTCGATATGTATGTAGAGCTTATAAAAATATTGCTTAGCAGCGAATTCTTAATTTATATACTTAAAACATTAAAGATTGTTCGTGTCTGTTAGTTTCGGCGACGTGGGAAATATCAAATGAAAACTGTGCGATAAGGATACCTTGTGGTTATACAATTAGTTTCAAGAAATCACATTTATACAGCTATACGTTTTCTGATGATGGTCATTAGACCGAAACGTACGTAAAGACGACAATAATAAGCAAATGTGTTAGTGTGACCTATTTCCCGAGAATTCTATATATAATTCTATTCATTAAGAAAAATGAGCCAAAACGATTAAAACAACTAGCTTGAAATGCCTGAAACAAGTTTATTGAACTGTGAAAATTAATAAAGGCACTCTTAAAGTGTGGCATCCATTTTAAAATTGAGAGGAGGTGACCCCTTTCCTAACAGACCCACCCCTTCGATTATAACGAAAACCCCGATATCAAATAGTAAAACGTTTGATCCGGAATGAGAATGTCGACCCTCCGCCCCGGGGGTAGTAAAAATAGAACAATCACTGAGCTGGGCCTAAATAAATGTCACAACAAATACAGCAGCACAACTGGTCATGATTATTACCTGCCAATGGACAGGGACAATTGCGTAAGTGGATTGCATTGTGTCACTCAATCTGTTCACAATGACACACACATACACAGTTAGTTTCTACATCTGTTGTAACGGGACACCGACAATTCAAATCCCCCAACTGTTATAGGAACGTACAATGCGCTGTAAATTGTGTCGTAAGGAAGTCTAAGGTTGCATGAAATCGAAGGAATTAGAGAGGAGATGTTTGTCTCGATAAATATTTTATTCCTTTTCATGTTTTCATCTGATTTACGACGACTCAGACAGACTGGATTACCGTAATGACTAGTCTAGAAGAGCGAGCAGTATTTTAAATACGATCTTTACATGACGCCAGATTTATTTCTGCTTGATTTTCAAAGCATCCTAGATTTTACATCCTGTCATTAAGGAATCGAAGTCATTTTTGATGAATTTACCATATTCATATGCTTTAACAAATAAAAATAGATTGAAATATTTTGATTTAATTTACATGATCAAAACTGGTATTTTCATAAGCGTACCTTCTTCGTAAGCAACTTTTTATTTACTGAGCGTTGAATACACTATGGCAAATCTAGTAATATGTTGCAATGTAATTGTGATGCATATTTTATAAATTGTTCTTAAAGTGTAATGTTGGGTTTTGTTCACATTTCATCCTCCAATTTTTTAACTAAATCTAATGGTAATGTTTGGTTTCATTCGCATTTCACTATCAGATTTTATGCAATTGACACATGACAAACCATAAATTTGGGTTTCATCAGCATCAACTACATTGGAACTTTGATTATCCGTGCTCCACGGGACCGGACGAGGCACGGATAACTGAAAAGCACGGATAATCCGAACATTTATTTCTTATATATGTATGTACGTACATAATATGTATATAGTTATGTATATATGTATGTACATACATACTAAAAAGATAACAGGAAAAAAATAGAACTAACTTTTAAATTGCATAAAAATATAACATAACAAAAAATAGAATTCTACATAAGTAAACTTTTACACTAAATAGGAAAAATAAAAACTCCACATAGGTATGTTAACTTGCATTTACACACATAAAGCGGATATGTATTTTAGACATGTATGTAGCTATGCTTTTAGAAAAAAGTCGGTCACTTTGGTCTGTGTTAAAATTCGTCGATCTTTTTTAATTGTCTGACGTATTTTGGGCTAGTTCAAAATGTCGATGAGGTCCGAAGGTTCTCGCTGCTCAAAATAGTCTAGTAGAACGTTGGCAGCTTCTTCAGCATTACTTGCTTAACCACAGCGGCTGGCGCACATTTTGCTTATTCTTTTTGTATCAATAAATCTAATTTTATTTAATTATAAAGTTAAATACTGAAATCATAATAACAAAATTTTGAAAATTCCAATTAACACCTAAATTAATCCGAAATATAATGTGAAAGCTAGAATAAAACTTTATATTAATAAGATAAGACAACTAACATAAATTTTTACTAATATAGTTGATAAGCTAATTAACTAAACTTTTTAAATAATAATAATGAATAACTTATATTAATATAAATATAAAACTTACTTATAATTAATACATAAATAAAAATTTTTAAGCTATTGCATATAGCTTTTATCGCGGGCTTTGAGCGCGGCGACCGAATCAAGAAATTCCGTAACGAAAAATAATGTAAGACCTAAACACCTAACATGTGTCAAATTAATTAATTAATTTGAAGTTTCTAAAAGTAAGAAATTTCGCTATTTTATACGAATGTTATAACACTCTAGCGCTTTAGACTCCGGGATTTTTACGTGGCCTATCGAAATTAGAAGGTTCGAATTATCTAAAAACATAATTGCATGAGCTCCAGACGTCCTCTGTAATTAGCTACGAACAAAATCATTTTGACACATGCCTCTAGGAGCTCGCTACGCGTCAGTTAGAGTTTATACGTTAGACGCGCGTAGCAGAGACCTGAGAGTACCTGTTTCTATTAAGCTATTGCATATATTGCATATAGCTTTTATCGCGGGCTTTGAGCGCGACGACCGAAACAAGAAATTCCGTAACGAAAAATAACAGGAACTCATTTATGTTGCGCTCTTTCGGGTGACTAATATTGAAAAATTGTATATCACGACAAAAAACGATAATTCTACATTCAAGTTTTATAATAATCGAAGGCAAGCTACATCGACTGCATCTTTGTTGCAAAAATTCAAAAGACTGCCTTTAAATAGTGTTCAGACGACAGCTCAAAGTGTCTTAGATTTCATTAGTAATAGAAATGGCATTTCAATAATGACTTTCAATTGCCAAAGTCTAAATAGTCACAAATACGATTTAAAGGTTCAGTTACGAGACAAACAAATGTGTTACTTCTTACCGAAACTTACATGGCGCATGATAATCTCATTGAAATACCTAATTTCAATTGTATTGTTCAATTCAAACGAGATACTGTTCCAAAAGGTGTGGTAGTTATTTACCAAAATAATAATAATGTTACTAATATTATGACTCCGAATATTGAAATACATATTGCACACGTTAGCGATGTTAATGTTAGGCGCTCATTTCTTGGAGATATTTGTGCGTGCTTATGCAAACTTAGAAATGGCCTACACATAGTCATGGTAGCAATTTACATTTCTCCGAATCCAAAATTGGACGAGGTAGAGCATTTTATTCATCGCACTTTACTGGAGTACACTGAAGAAGGATCGAAAGTACAAATGTTAATAAATTGCCACTTATCTTGGCTGGTGATTTCAACATCAACTTCGCTGATAAAAAATCAGAGCGGTTGACAACTTCTCTTTCGGAAAAATTGAATTTGATAATGAATAATGATCCACAAGAATCTACAACAAAATATGGGACCACCATTGACGCGGTATTTTCCAGATATTTAGAGGATATCAAGTCTCAAACTTATGTCTCTTATTTCAGTTATTCAGTTACCATAAACCTATAGTTTCAATGATAACAAATTCCTAAATAACCTACATGTATTGTAACATAATAAAAATATTTTAAACGATATTAACTTCTCATTTATTCAATAAAAGAAAAAAATTTGTTTTCTTATCTGCCACCACGCTCAAAAGTAACTAGAATTAATATCAAAGAAAAAACTTGAATTAAAATATCAAAGAAAAAAAAAAATACTGCGTAAATTTAAAAAAATAAATAATTATAATTGCATAAGTTGAGAAAAAATGCTATGCAATAGCTTTACCGCGGCAGTCCCCGAGTGCCACACGTATCTTTTCATAAATATTTCAAATCGTTTCTGCATTCTAACATTTTTTTTATTTCAATTTTAATTTTCATCAATTTTTTATAAAATTAAAATAACTGTAAATTCCCCACATAGAATTCAACCATAATGTATGTATGTATTTACCATAGTGTTAAGAAAAAATAAGTTGGTTATTTTTTTCTATTACTTACATCCAGGGATTAAACGATAAGCTGATAGCAAATTCAAATATACAAATTTAAAAAGGGGGAATTATTAAAATATTTGTTCATCGTTACATTCATTCATTTCTAGGGTTTCCAGCAAATTCGATTCATAACTTTCAATCTGAATCCTTAAAATCTTAAAATTAAAAGTTATGGTTTTCGATAATCAAATGTCCCGATGAATTAAACTCAAATAGGTAAAAAGGTATAAGCAAAACTATATTCATATTTATTTATTAAATTAGTAAAAATCAAGCTTTTAATAGTTATTAGTTTTATAGTGTATCCACAATTTAGTTTTGAACTCTTTTTATCTCGACAATTAATTATAACTAACGACATTATTCCAATTGAATGAGAATAATATTATATAAAAGTAGTGATCTCGGACACGTCTTCTTAGAATTCCAGAGAATGCTCAGAAGAGCTTTTCTCCTCCTTGTAATAATGGATTATTTTGGAATCGAAGCTAATACTCCAATCATGAACCTTTCATTTACCGCAATAGTTGAAACTCTCTTCGGCGTCATTGTTGAGCGAGGTCACCATCATATATTTTCTATTCATATGCTGTAACATCAGTCATTATCTTCCAAGTGATTTAATTGATAGATGGATGGAGCGGTTTGCTTCCAATTTTCCTTTTTTGTTCGTCGTTGTAATATCATTGTATTCACCGGTTAACACTGAAAGTTAATTATTTTATTCGGTTTTTCGATTGATATGTTTGTGGTCATCAAACCGTCTACACATTTTGTTATTTTCTATATATCGTACGTGTACGTGGTCTCATGCGGAAGAATAATTATCACTGAATGGATTGTTAATCGAATCGAAAATGTTTTATTTTATTATTTCAAAGCGACGGGAATTATTCGATATATATGGACGGGTGAATGAAAAGCATTTTCAGCTTCAATTTTCCACTTGTATTTATTGAGTCACTATTTTCTCATTTTCGTTGAATTCATGTGAGCGGTTCAATATTGATCAAATGTTTCAGATCACATTTAATTAACTACATCGCCAATAATAATTTTAATATATATTTCAATCACGTTATTAGTCATTCTGTGATTTCAAATATTCATTATTCAATTTAATATATCGTTCGATTTGATATTCGAATAGGTGTGAATGTGCTATTGTTCCAAAATTTTATGTAGCATCAGAATTAATATTTCCATAATAACTTATGATTTCCTCCCATTCCCATTCCTTGGCAGTATCAAACAATCGAGGGAATTGATTTTGAGTCAAAAGACGAATACTAATGAAATATAGATATGTACTTTTTTTCTTAGAAATAATAAAAATGAGAATGGTCCTTTTAATTTGAATCAAGAAATTTTTTAAATAATTTTCCATGTATGAATATATTCAAAAACTATAGATATTTAGTAAATTCATTGATGAAATAACAATTACATAGACATTCTTAAAAAATTTCATCTAAAAAACGATTAGGATGAATTTTTACCAAAATAAAACTATTTACTAATGACAAATGGATAAGCCTATATTTCATTCAATTTAATATTTAAATTATACTAGTGAATAGACAAAATTAATAAATCTGGATAAAATTTTGCAGTTAGAAATTATTACAAAAAACACTCTTAAGATTATATTAAAAAAATTCTGAAAAAGCAATTTCTTACTTAAACAAGCTTTATTTATTAAAATAATTTTTATTTTACACAATCCTTTTTCAGTTATTTTTTTTTAAATAATAGAAATAAATACGTTTCTTTCAAATTCAAATTAAGAAATTCTAAGAATAATTTTTCGTATATTAATAATAAATTCCCTACAGGTTATATTAAAATTTAATTCTTAATTATAAATATGAATAAATTTGTTATATTCAAAAATAATAAAAATTCAATAAATTCATTAATAAAAATCGAAACAAAACATTTCCAAAATACACCTTTGAAATTTCATCTGAAAACGATAATGAAATGTCGAATGTTCCGTCTAAAACGTACGTTATTAGAAGTATTTTGAGTTCTGATGATGATACCAATCTGAAATCGAAAATTTGTTACTTGATGAAAGTATTTTGAGAATGGGGGCACTTCTGATTATACTGGAAGTAGACATCAGCTTCTTTATTTATAGTTTATTAGAGAATGCAATTTTTTGCAACGATCTTCATTCCATCAGCCCTCCCTATACCTACTTAAGTCTACCCGTTCTTTGAATATTTGGACCTTATTGAAAATTTTCGAGTCTGCACCTTCCTCTTTGAAAGTGAATAATTTTTGAATATTTCGAAATCGTTTCCTAGCTATACAGGAGGGAAAAGGATGTATTTTTTTCGGGTTCATTCATTATTGAGTAAAAACGAAAAATAATTCCCAAATTTGGGTAAACAGTTGAGAAGTTAACAATTTTTTTCTTACTCTAAATGAAGGAGAATTTTTAAGATATAACGGCAAGCAGTTAGTATGTAACTAACTATTATTAGTGTCTAACTATTATTCTAAGGTGGATGTCATACATACCACAAACATCTGACAACTAATAATAATATAGAAATAATTGTGATAAGTTTATGCGGAATGATGGAAATATTTATCAGGGTAATTGCATAAACTCAAAACTTGTTAACAATGACGAAGCTCATGAAACTCGTGTTTGAGAAATATTATGCTAATAATTGCTCTAAACACATGAAATTTCATTCTCGGGCTATCAGTGAGGCGTACAATTTCTCCCAGCGGCCTATTTTTAGCGGGAAACTTTTGTGCGGCTAAGATATAACGTTGAAAGATATAGGGAGACGCGTAGGAAGTTTTAACTCCTTGTCGATGTGATGATTTACCTCACTTTTTCTTCTTGATGCTTCATCTTTCGCGAGGTTTATTTAGTGATAATTTATATTTGTGTAGAATGAACTCTCACCCCGTTTCAGGTTACTAGTTTTCTCAAGTTTTCACTTTTCCTGCATCTCTATCGAGCACGAACGAGGCCCGTTAATTAAATTTGTATGATTTATGGAATTTAAGTAAATGGATATTCGGTTCAAAGGTGTTAGAGTTCCATGACTTCTATGAATACATGCATGAGTTTAATGATAATTTATGCCACTTTTAGAATTAATGTGCAATAATCACGATTAAAAGCTTTTACTATAATTATTATTATGTGGAGCGACTGGAAGGAAACTTTGACGTTTCGATATATTGCATCAACCGTTGGTTCCATTCTTACTCGTGGCGTTTTAATAATATATGAACTGAATACCATTTTATTCTCTAACAGAGAGCTCGCCTAGTAGGAACTTCTTCATTTCGAATACTACTTTTCTAATAAATATTTCATCTACCGAATAAATAGGTATGGATTTGAAATCCCCAAGAATTATGTCTTCAAAACTTTTGCGTGCACTTATCATCAATGAAAACTTTTTGAGGTCATATGAATATTAAAACGTAAGGTTTCAATTATAGTTCTGTCAAATTGGGATTTCAGTACAAAATTAACTGATCTGTAGACCTCGCTTTCGTTAGAACAATTTTTCTCTTTCTGGCACTTCTGCATATAAAATTTATGATTGTAATATAAATGCACCAGCTACTGTTCGCGGATCTCTCCCTCGGAAACAGCTTGACCTCTGTAGCAAAAGTTAACTGATATATTGCAAATGATTAGAATCATTTATAGACTTGTGAAAATTTCCAATTATACTTCACGTTTTGTGTAGCCACTCAACTAAAGTTCCGAAGGCGTTCAGTTGATTAACAACAAAGTTTCAAATTATTGAGTCGAAAAGAGAAAAACCAGTGACTTTGTATATAACGCTGTACATAGTTTACTAGAATTAAAACAGAAGATGGACGTGTTCTACGCGTGAGTGCCCTGGAAATATTAAAACCGACTCGCTGATATCAACCAAACTCAAAACCATTGAGTATAATTGTGGACCCAGCATCGCCAAAAACTAAATTGACATGTGTATTAATAGAATCGGAACGAGGACCAGAGAAGAGCATACACGGATATCTTGAATATATCGTCAAGAAATAATATTTTTTTCCTAGACTTCACGATCGGAAATCTATAATGTTCGGAGAACATTGTGTAAGCCATAGCTGGAATGTTGAGAGAGGAGATAGGAATTCGAATTTTTCTTGAAGCTTTGGAGGTTATAGGCAAAAAGAAAGACCTCACTAGACGAAGAGTTCTACAACTTAGCCATTCGACAGAAAAATTAGGTCTGGCAGGAAAAAATTTGACGATATTTTTCACCAGCACACGTGTGTCAGATGCGGTCCCTAACATTGAATTATCATCCGCAAGTATTGTTAGAATTTCTTGCTTCAGTACCATTGGCAAATCATTAACAAATAACAAGGAAAAAAACGGGTCCAAGTACAGACCCTTGAGGTACATCAATCACAACTTTCAATCGGTTAGATTTTATAACATCAGTATCAACAACCGGATAACGATCAGACAAATATGATGATATCCACTCATACAACTTCCCCCTAAATCCATATCCAGACTATTTAGCAAGGAGTAGATTATGATCAACAAGGTCAAATGCCTTGCTTAGATCCATGAACAATCCATGCTCAACTTCCGCAGGTCGTGTGAAAATAGGAAACTGGAAGTTTCAACGAATGGTACAGAATGCTACTCTCTGACACATACATAAATGGATAAATGAGTAGTAGAGTATCCGCTACTGATGAATTTTCCCTTCAAAAGTTGTACAGCTCAATTTGGCATTCACGCATTGAATAATTCAATGCTAATTAAGGCGTTGATTCTGTTCCGATGGCTAATTTAAATTGTTTGTGACGGAAATGGTATGTCATTATTGTGAGTAGAAAGATAATATAATTTCCATCAACGAATTTACATGAAAACCGAATTTGCTAACGTCCCAAGACATTAGTTCGACACGGTAATAAGAATGTAAACATTGGTTAGAGTGTAAACTGGTTTCCTTGGCCTGAATAAAGGAAATAAGAAGTTGATAACTGGCTGTTTTCCAATAGAGCAAGCATGTACCGGCTATAACCGTGTTTACTAAGTTACACTCATTTGATTGTTATTGCAAAGAAAGCAGGTCTTGAATTCTTAACGCCGTAACAGCATGGTCTAACACCCGTCTAGCTTCTAACGCGCTATAGCACTCTTAATGATACCGTTGTATTAGTTCACGGCTTGATTTTGCTGACAAGATGGTCGTAAGGATCATAGAGCGTATATGAAATTCATAAATCGAGCAAACTATGCCGCCGGTCCCTTCATATCACAAGGATAACTTCAAACTATGATGCCGTTATGATCGAAATAAATTCAGAGGAAACTGCAATGGCCTTCGTCGAGCAACCCACGTAATATCGTGCGAACAACCTTATGAAAGTTTCTCATAGATATTAAATTTTTTATGTGATGAATCAATAAATCGTCGGAGATACATGCGAACTAAGATACAACTGGCCGAATCTGTCGACTTGGAAGGTTTGCGAGCAGGATTTATCGAATTACTCAAGGAGTGTTTTCAAACATATTATGGTTATATTTTTCTTCAATACAGCATGACATCAGAAACAGGAGAATTAGGACAAGGCAATAAAAAAAAAACTTCTCGTCATTTGTTCCCTGCTGCAACAAGTTCTTAGATTAGATATATTTATTGGTTCTTAACACCATTGAGTGAATGTAGTACACGTCGAGAAAGCATGTGATATAATAATAATAAAAAGTGACACAACAATACAGATAATTTCAAAGTTCATAATTAAAAGTAATAGATATAAAATATAGAATATGACAAATAGTTGCAATTTAGAAGTTAAAAGATTATTTTAGTATCTACAAAACAGCTAGGTGAGTGTTAATCCATATGAATGAGGAAGATATTGAGCCTCTCCTCAATTAGGCGAGAGTGCAGACGTATTAGCTCAAGAAGGATCCAGTTATATATTTTCAATATCCAAATTCAAAGTTCCTTTGAATGTAGCTAGATTTGATTATTTGCATTCAGGATGTCCTTTAAATCGTGTGGGATAGAATTTTCGTGACTCTTGACAATAACTCTCAAGTTGATGTTATCTATTCGGATTTCTTCAACGCGTTTGACTGACTCGATCATATTATACTCTTTCACGCAGAAACTTCTTATTTCGGATCTCAGCAAAGGACTAGTAGACCTTTTACGCTTATATAGGAGTCACTATGTGAAGTATCGTGGCTATGGGCCTGCTGAAGTCAAATCTAGATCAGGGGTGTCTAAAGGGGTTGCTATCGGACCACTACTTTTTATTACCTCCGTAAATGACATTGCATATGATCTTTTCGGCGAGAGAATTTTTTACCATTATCTGAAGCATCCTAGACTGAATGCCTCTAAAGAATGATGTCGTGATTGCCGAAATGGTGCAAAAGTGATAACTTACCATTGAATCTGAAAAATGCATTGTAAGTTATGCACGTAAACGTGATGCCTTATATTTTGATTATAAACTGTCTGGTATTCTAAGACCTTTGTCTTACGTTTGACTTTAAACTGATATTTGTGTAGCAGATATACACCATAATCACAACTTAATACATAGGAAAGTTTTATATTGCCTAACTCTCATGACATAATAATATGTAACTACGGAAACCAGAAGAATCAGCTTCACTTCGAGCCTCAAGGCTGCCCTGAAGATGACACCTGTAATGGTTGGCGAAACATCGGCAGCGTGCTATTGTGACGCGGAATTCATCCGGAAGCCAAGAATTTTCCAGATATCCGGCCTCCACGGAATGGAAATTGTTGTATAATAATATTGACTGCAGTTATTTATTAGGTGAATCGAAATTTGTTGTACCTGAAAGATCTTCCCGCTATCCTTTAACTTTTAGAGTATTAGGTCTGATATAAATGTAATATCCAGATATCCTATAATAGTCATGACAACAAACTTCAAAGTTATCTGTTCACTATGTGACATGTTTTTCAAGAATTCTCATTACTTTATTACTGTAGTCAGCTGATATTATTGTCACCACTTAAGAAGGTTCGGTAGGGATAGTTTTTTATGATAAAATCTTCTGAAATTTTTACAAACTGTTGAGAATAACAATACAGGAATAAGTTTAATTTTTGGAGGGTATCACTACACCGTTTTCTATATATGTCGAGTCGAAGAAACCACAGTTTAACATGCAAGCTTATGGGGACGTGATTAAATATTCAAATTAAAAAAAAAACGGCTAAGTAGAAATGCTTTTTTTTATGGAATAACATCATCACAATAATATTTTATGCAAGTTTGAGCAAGTCCCACTAGTTATTTCTATGAAAAAATAGCTGAAAATTATCAATTAAAACTACTTTTTTATTAAAACTTCTTAAATACTCTAATATTTTTACAATAGTCATTCTTTGAGGAACTATTAGTTACTATTTTTACATGTGTTGATGTATACTCCAGCTGGCGATATTTACAGCGTTTCCAGATCTCCGCTCTCGCCCTGCGCTTGCTCCTCCTATATCCCCCCCAACTCTACCGAACATCCTCAAGCTAATAATTATAGCTTCATTATTTCTATCCTATATATCAGTATCGTTTTTCTTTCATATTCCCTGTTATTCTTTATATCACGTTGATTTCTATTTCTGTCTTATAAATCCTATAATTAAATGAATATGCCCATATTCCCACCACCACGAGTAGTGAGTACCTTAATAATATTCCATCAATATAATGCTTTAACATGTGTAACTGCTAGTTTATAGAATAATGATGTGCATCGTTCCAATAATGACATATCGGATGTTCAGTCAACGATGAAAACTATTTCCTATCGATAAGGGAACGTATTTACGAGTAATGATAGCTGGTGTGATGACAAAATATGATTCCTAGAATTATTGGCTAGTTTGAAATTAGACTAGAGCACCGGCCCCTATTCATTATGAAGCCAGTAATTTCGAGCAGAATTAATTATAATTATATCAGCATTTGCGGATTTAACGAAAGCGATATATTTTGTGTCCACATCAAGTATATTGGAAAAGATATTGAAAAGAACGCCTTGATACCATCATACAATGAATTATTAGTTAATAGATGCTGGCAAAAATTATATATAGACTATAATAAATTCAAATTTACACAATTATATTCACAGTAATTGTTTCGTCCCACGTCAGTCAGAATAAGTTATAAGTTCATAACTAAAACTAACTGAGTTGACCTTTTTGTTTCTATCCAGAAGTAGCCACTGCTTATATTTATGACAGTTCTTTCACACACTGCAAGTCAAACCAATAAATTACAATAATTATTGTAGAATATATTAATATATTTCTCAATAAAAATCTACTAATGAGAGACATACGAATAATTACTAGAAGCAATACAGAATTGTATGCAACAATAATTATATAATATAGATAAGAAATAATCACCCTTATACTCTGAAAATAGTGAACCATGTTAACTCTTATGAAGGCTAATTGATAGCCGAAAAGTCCTCAGTGCTTTAATAGTATTGTTAGTGAATAAGGGTGATTATCTCTTATCCACAACTCCTTTATAGTTTATTAATAATCATATAATATAATTAAATTTATTTTACACACTGCAGGCAAAAAATTTGATAACAATATCACTAAAAACCTCCTTCTGTATGGGAAAAGACACAATACTTACTTCTTATATTCATATTTACTTCCCTCGCAGTATGTAGTACATGGGCAGTATTGTATTCGGACAAGAATTTTGTCTCGCTGATTTCCGGCAAATAATCTGTTTTGGGCCTTTCTGAATCAATCTGGACTATTTTTGCTTTAAGGACTGTGTGTGCGCACTGTTGGGATGATTGCGCCGTTCTTATTGGTCGTAGGGACTATAGGTAGTGGTAAAAATGAGAATATTGTTTTGGGGCGTTCACCCGCAAGTGGTACTTTTCAAGACCATCTTCAGTTCCTCAAATGTAGCTGTTGCATTTCATTGAACATGTCAACAGTGTTTTCTGGGTTACCTATATATATCACAATCATACATTCAACCAGCAGTGTAGGAAATTCTTAATTCAAGATTTAAATGGCGTTACACTACGTCATCGAAGTGAATGATATTCACTTCCGTTTTTTTTATTCACAGCTTTTTTCATTGCCTTCAAGAAGATTTCATTCATAATTTTGAACAATTCGTAAGAAAAACATTAGTATTCTTTTTAATGTGATTGGTTGAAAGAGTTATTACTGTCTGTTGATTATAAATCAGCTATTTATAGATGACGATACTAGGAAATTGCTTTTTTTCAATAAACTTTTCAAGATTCGTGTTTCGCTGCTCGACAAACAATTTCTAGGTTCTATTATGTTTGTTTTCTATTTAATCGGCTTTGCGAGGAACTGGCAATATAAACGAATTCGTCATTGAATAAACGCTCGCATATTGATGGTTGCCAACTTATTAAAAATTTAACACCAAAACAGAGAATAAAAACCGAACGTATTGCCATTTTTATAGAATGGCTTCGGCAATCATACAGTCAGAATATTGGAAAACGATTATGCTGTATGTTCGCGGTGTTCGGCTATTACTATTTCATTCGGAATATTTTCGAAACGGTGCTTATTCAAACTGTTATTTCGCATTTGTAAAAATATAATAAATTCATAATTGCGATTTATTCCAGTGTTAATTGAAAACCATGGAGCGGAATGGCTCGGAAACTAAATTTTATTCGATGCCATATGATTTTATATCACCAAGGGCTGCAAGATACATTTTTTATATCGGGCAGAAATGAAAATAGAATACTGTATTATTTCATTCTTTCTGTTTTTCTAATTCTGTCATTCGCGTTTCGACTGTTATTGTATTCGGAATATAATAATCAACTATTCATATCATAGCGACACAAAAAATACCACACTGTATACACAAAAGAGCCTCTAATTGGAATAAAGAAGTAGGACAAATAACAATTCAGAATTTGCATACATTCAAAATAAACAGCGATTGCAATTACTTAAGATGTTCAGGCATAGAAGAAGAGTTTTATATGCTCTCTGATATACCATACAGAATATAATAGATTACAAAGAAGCTTATTGTGCATGTTCACAATATAACTATGATATAATACGAGATAGTCTAGGAACTAGAGCCAAACATGCTGGTCCTGCCCTATAATTTTCAATATAGTTTTGTACCAAAAATATACTCATACTATTGCGATCCATTAATGCACCCCCTTGAGCACATGATCATCTCCCAACCAACACTTATTCGGAACAATACTAGAAAAATAATGTTCCCGAAAGTTCCTAAATGAATAGCTTATCTGGGCAGATATACCTGCACGGAATATGACATAAGCAGGTATATTTGACCTGCGCTATTCATATTCTTAGGACGGGCGAGGTAATATCCGGATTCGTCGGTTACAAATCACCTTCCCTCTCTCTTCAGGCCCGCATGTTCAACGCATCAAACAGTACGTGGTATAATCTTTTACAAAAATTATTTAGTTTTTATGTATTTGGTAGTATGCATAAGTTGTTGAGATTACGGTCTCCTTCCAATGATGTCTTAGGAATTGACCTGTGTTCAATTGATCACCTGACTTTCCTCACTTTTTTATGCAAAATAAGTATCGGATACTCCTGCGCGTCAAATTAATGATTGTAGGAACAAAAAATATATTTAGGAACCTCTAATGTAAGACATTAAGATATGATATACTCTATGTTACATTGAAATTTTATTCAAAGAGTATTTTATTACTCTGTGTTTTATACAGAAGCCTGCTGCCAGCTTGACTTTCGCATTATTCACACTATAGTATAGCCTTCTTTATACTCTTACTGGCACCTGCAGTCACATGAACTATCGAAATTTTCCACAGGGTGAAAGCTTGAAATATAATGTGACTTTTTTGGGCAGATTACAATACTTCCCTCATATTATATACAAGGTTTAGTGGAGGAAGTAAAAATATGGAAACGTATGTCGTTGCGTTTTTTTGAAATTAGGTAGCGATCAAATCAACCATAATCAGCTGTGCTATGGTATGGTATCACATATATGACTACATGAGATATATTAAATAACCGCCTGTTTGCAAAGCAGGTTACATTACCTTCACTTCAACTTCTTTCAGCTCTCAAATATCATGCTAGTGGGAACATGCAAATTGTCTGATCTTATTGCAGTTTTACCATCCTCTGCTTAAAGAATGATACAAATTATTTGTTGTAAGGTTTATCAAATATTCGGAGAGAAAAAGGAACTTATAGGCAGTGTTATGTGAAATCATTCAGATAGTAATATGAAAAAGATTCAGTAATACTTATAATTTGGAAGAATAAGTTTCTCCTGACTGTCATTTTTATTTTCAGTAGAATCATTTGTTGGAAACGAAATTGTGAATCAATATTCAGTTTCTTACATACCACATATCATAGATAGATGATAGATATATAGTATTATCACCGTCCTAGCTGGATAAAATAGCTTTTCTAAAATCTATGAATATCTATGGAAAACTAAATCCATTTTTATTTAAACATTAAATTATAAATCCTGCCCAACATGGATGTACAAAAACAGATCAGTTGATACAGCTCTCTGTGATTTTCTATTGGATGTGACTGTTTCTATTGATGAAAAGCTGATTGCTTTGGGAATATTCGTTGATTTCAGTAAAGCTTTCGATTGTGTTGACCATGAAATTTTTCTCTATAAAATGTATAGATATGGTATTCGTGGTAAAGCAAACAATTTTCTCAAATCGTATCTGCATGGACGTTCCAATACGTTAAATTACCCAATTTCATTTATTATCCATCCAAACGATCTCTTCTTTTTCATTAAGTCTTAAGATATTGATATTACAATTGCCAGTTATGCTGACGACAGCAACCTCGCAATAAAATTTGAAAATATAGAAGATGCAAAACGTAAAGCTAGCATATTACTAGATGATATTTCATTATGGTCAACTAAAAATTAATTGAATTTAAACGAAAATAGTCTATTTTCGATCAGATAGATCAAATATTAACATAGAATATATGGACCAATACAAATGTTAAGAGTTATCACTTGGAATAGCTACGGTGCCCAGAAACCATAAAGTTACTGCGTTTATCACTTCAAAGCTATCTGCAAATTTTCAAACGCATACGACCAATAGGAAAGGCGTTTCCGTTTTCAGTGGGTTACGCACAAACAGGAATCATGTCAATCATTGATTCAGAAATGCCCAAGCCGGATTTATACGCAAAAATCCGGGAATTTTTTTTTGGGCCGATTATAACACTTCCTCTAAACTATATAACACGTTTAGTGAGATAAACGAAAATAGAATGAGCAACTATTGAAAGTTGAACATAATTGGGTCAGCTCAGATTCCCAACATCAAATGTAACATGAAATATTTCAACTATACGATCATAATCCAAGATCTATGACATGCCAATAAATATGTAGATAAGACCGACATCTTTCCGAAGCAATGAACTGTAGAAGAGTTATTCGATACTCGATACTTTGCGGTGCATATTGCCTTTGATACCAATAGATGCAAGAGAGAGAGTATTATCTATTCAAATCTGACAAATACGTTTTCGTATGAAAGGAACGTTCGTAACTTGTTATTTAGATGATATTGCATTACCGATAAAATGATTTAGGGGTGTTTCGTATCAGAAATGTCAAGGGCGCTCCCTTCTCAGGATATAAACTTATCATCGATAAAAAAGTATTTAAGTTTATTCCCCATGAATTTTAATACAACATATTCTCCATGGAAGAGGGTGATTCTGAAAATGGCAACCGCACGGTGTCCGTCCGAGGTTCGTGACCTTACAATAAAAAATCAAACTGCTCTGTATGCAATGGGATGCTGTAAACTATAGATTTATTGGACTTCCGCCTTCTTTGAAACTTTTCTACTTGAAGATTTTAGTACTGACTTCGGGAAGTTTCTAGGGGTGCTTCATCGAATTTTATTAACTGAAAAGTATCCCTGTAATCAGAAACGAGTGCATGGAAAACAAATAATTTCAAATGCTCCAGTTAGAGCTGACTTTGTCGCAGTTTAACGACTGTGCTATTCGGATGGAAAATATTCGAATGCTTTATATAGGTTAGAGCAGCAAATCGGTTTTATCCTTCCGTTTCTCGAATTATTGCGTTCGTGGATTTTATATTATCAGAAGGTTTGAAACTTAGCACAAGCATAACGAGTTCAACAAGATTTCCCGGTAGAAATTTGGAGAACAATTCATCATTATATGTAAATTCTTGAGAAATAGTTCGCGTTAATACTAATATCTTTCGAATTTCCGTTTTTAAGTACGTTTCGGTCTCACGACCATCATCACAAAACGTTTGAAGTTAAACTAAAGCACTGAATGCCTTAGGCTAATTGTACTTAGCACTAAGCGTCTCGATCACATTGATTACAGTTACAAAGTCTAGGTCCCAACAACAAACAAAATTACGGATAATTGAAATTGTAACACACTTATGCCCTAAATATAGGAATATATATCAAAAACCCCTACACAGTACACTATAGTGGGATGCATTATCTTGGCGAGAGAAGAAGTAATCTGAGACTCTCAGGCGCCAAAGTACCTAGTTTAAAATTTATGACCTACAATTTCAATTATTCGTGTTTTGATCATTGTTGCGACGTAGACATTTCAAATTAAAGTGAATCATCCTAGTGCTTGGTGTAATTGGTTTGAGGGATTTCGCGAAAATATAGTATACCAGCCTTCATTAGTTGAAGGGGTTCTAGGAATTCGATAGAGTTGGGATGAAGTATATCATAGGTGGTTGAATTTGTTTATTGTAACACTTACATAGATATCAACAATATCTGATGTTGTATCATCGTGATGACCCACTGATTATACACTACTCATTGCAATAATCAGTATTACTGATTAAAAATGAATACATCAATAGCAATTGAATACTATGAATTGATTGATTATATTATATCTAATAAGCTCCTTCTTATAGGTTTATTCTGAGATCATTCTATATCATAACATTAGTCAATGTTTATTTTTATGTTTATCTTCTTGCTTTGCATGTTTCAACTGCCTCATCATGTAACTTGTTTATTTAATATGGACACAATTGAACAAATAGTGTGATGTTCGGAATTCATCTAATTTAGGACTTATTACAGATGATCTCTCATTATTCCATTACAGAAGCTACTAACAATTCACTGAATCCGCCACATCCATCCTTACATAGATAAACGTATCGTATATGAATTTTTATTCCTCCGTTACGGTGAGAGGGTTTTCTTTCAACAGCCTTCATTGGTTCGATTGTGTGCTTATTTGTTAAGGCAGAATCGCCATGTAATATTCAGGTTCTAGGGGTTCGCAAGAGATGGGAGGAAGTATACCCAGATTGGTTTAATTTGTTTATTGTATCAATTACACAGGCATCAATAATATCTGATGTAGTAACATCATTATAACACAATGATTATACACTAATATTGCTGATTGGATATGAATGCATCAATTGCAATTAAATACTATGTTATCTAATAATCTCTAATACATTAGTCAATGTTTATTTGTATGTTCATTAACTTGACTTGCCTCGTCTTACATGTTATAACAACCTCATAATATAACTTAGTGATATAACATGTAATAATTAAACAACTATAGTAATGTTCGGAATTTATCTAATTTAGGACTTATTGAAGCTAATCCCTCATTGTAACATCACAAAAGCTACCAACAATTTACCGATTCCGCCACATCCATCCTTTCATAGCTAAACGTATCGTATATGAATCTTTACTCCTCCGCTACGGCGAGAGGGTTTTACTCCACCAGCCTTCATTGGTTCAATTGTATGCATACCTTGTTAAGTCAGATTCGTGGAATTCGAGTGAAACAAATTACAAACAGAATCGTTCTAGAGCTTTCCTTCAATTGGTTATTGGGGAAGTAAAGACATTTCCGAGGAAGCCTCAACTACCGTTAAATGCGGGAGAGAGAGTAAACATAAAATAATGCTGATAGGAAGGCGTGTGGGATGGGTTAGAACGAACGCACAACTTGTATTTTGAATTTATTGACCATTTAAACGTAATTTTGTGTGAGTTAGAACGATCGGTAAAAGAGCAAAGCTCAGGTGGCCTATCGCTAAGCACCACCTCTACACTCGAACTTTCTAACAACTCCTATAAAAAATTCAATATGAAGCACGATGTGACGGCCCGTTATAGGCCCAGTGACTTAACGCGGCCATAAGCGAACCATGCCACCTCCGTAATTGAAGTTGAATTTATACGGCACTTTCCGGTCTACGATGTAAGATCGTAACGCCCTAGGAATTAAGTAATCCTAATAACGGACCAAACGTTCTCAGAATTTATGCTGAGGTTCGGGTAATTAAAATATTTGTTAATTTAGTGGAATGCTGTTTGCGAGAATTATTGCACAAATTCACGCAATACTGTTTAATTAATTATGCCGCAGTTTGTTTTGTTTTTATTGTAATGTATTCTGGAATGTCACCAGTGGCGTACATACTGGTTTTCGAGTTTATCAAGAAAATGTTACCCTGTATACAGAGATGGATGAACTTGGGGGCCCTGGGCTAACATTGTTCTAATTTTGAGTGCCGACTCATTCTTCATTCTTCTATAAGATTGTCTTTATCCTTCTTCAATAGATTGTACAAGATTTATACAGAAATACTCAAATTTATAGAAGGATATACAACATTGTATATAGGTTATAATGGAATTATATTATTGTACACATAACAAATATCAAACATAAGTAAATAGTACATTGTATATCTAGTAATGAAAGCAATACATTCCGGGACGACAATGTAAATTGTCATTGAAGTCTGGGAATGTGCTTTTACTACGAGGTACACACACAAGTTCTTCTGAAATCGCAATCAACATTATCATAAATTAAGGAATTTTTGTAAATGCATAACAATTTTTTATTACCATCCTATTGTCTATGAAATCGTCAGAAATAGTTCTAATAAACGTTCCATATGTGTGATAACATATTCAATAAATGTTCCTAATGTGAGTTGCTTGTTTGCGTATATTTATTTACTGTCTAAAATGTCGGTGGGGACCGATTTTGACGGTCTAGGTCGGCAAAAAAAGTTAACGAAAGTTCGTAGCTTAGCAACGGACTAAAATACTAGATTAGCGTATTTTGGGGTCTAAAGTTACTTCGAAAAGGAAGGAATTCTTGATCGATTTCAGAAAGAAGTAATTTGTATTTATTAATATTTTTAATGAAATTGAATAACAAATTCTCAATTCAAAAATAAACTAAAATGAAACTCATTATTGAATAGAAAATATGTATATTAAAATGACGTATATTATAATGTAACTATTTTTAATACATTGAATTTGGATGACCCTATAGTTTTGTTCTCCAAATTCTTTTAATTTAACATTTAATTTAACATTGCAATTAAATCACAGTTTATGGTTAGAATTAATACATAATTTGATCGGAGTCATTCGTCATTCCCTGGTAGCATAGTGACGTCCAATTGACGCCAATTTTTGGTCACAAAATATAGGATTGGACGTTCTCGAATGATGTCTGATACCTGAGCTTGATGCCAAGATGTCACATCCACAAGAAATCAAAATGACGACTCAAAATATTAAGGACGACATTTTAATGGACCATAAAAGTCCCAATATATAAATGTTTTCAAAATATATGTTCATCAATCAACCATTTTTATATATATAGTCATGAGAATGACGTAAGGCTATTTTTAAGCTATTGCATATAGCTTTTATCGCGGGCTTTGAGCGCGGCGACCGAATCAAGAAATTCCGTAACGAAAAATAATGTAAGACCTAAACACCTAACATGTGTCAAATTAATTAATCAATTTGAAGTTTCTAAAAGTGAGAAATTTCGCTATTTATACGAATGTTATAACACTCTAGCGCTTTAGACTCCGGGATTTTCACGTGGCCTATCGAAATTAGAAGGTTCGAATTATCTAAAAACATAATTGCATGAACTCCAGACGTTCTATGTAATTAGCTACGAACGAAATCATTTTGACATATGCCTCTAGGCGCTCGCTACGCGTCAGTTAGAGTTTATACGTTAGACGCGCGTAGCAGAGACCTGAGAGTACCTGTTTCTATTAAGCTATTGCATATATTCCATATAGCTTTTATCGCGGGCTTTGAGCGCGGCGACCGAATCAAGAAATTCCGTAACGAAAGATAACAGGAACTCGTTTATGTTGCGCTCTCTCGGGTGACTAATATTGAAAAATTGTATATCACGACAAAAAACGATAATTCTACATTCAAGTTTTATAATAATCGAAGGCAAGCTGCATCGACTGCATCTTTGTTGTAAGAATTCAAAAGACTGCCTTTAAATAGTGTTCAGACGACAGCTCAAAGTGTCTTAGATTTCCTTAGTAATAGAAATGGCATTTCAATAATGACTTTCAATTGCCAAAGTCTAAATAGTCACAAATACGATTTACAAGATTCAGTTACGAGACAAACAAATGTGTTACTTCTTTCCGAATCTTGCATGGCGCATGATAATCCGATTGAAATACCTAATTTCAATAGTATTGTTCAATTCAAACGAGATACTGTTCCAAAAGGTGGGGTAGCTATTTACCGAAATAATAATAATGTAACTAATATTATGACTCCGAATATTGAAATAAATATTGCACACGTTAGCGTCATCGCACTTTACTGGAGTACACTGAAAAAGGGTCGAAAATACTTGGTACAAATGGTAATAAATTTCCACTCATCTTGGCTGGCAACTTCAACATCAACTTCGCTGATAAAAAATCAGAGCGGTTGACAACTTTTCTTTCGGAAAAATTGAATTTGAAAATGAATAATGATCCACAAGAATCCACAACAAAATATGGGGCCACCATTGACGCGGTATTTTCCAGATATTTAGAGGATATCAAGTCTCAAACTTATGTCTCTTATTTCAGTTACCATAAAGCTATAGTTTCAATGATAACAAATTCCTGAATAACCTACATGTATTGTAAGATGATTAAAATATTTTTAAACGATATTAACTTCTCATTTATTCAATAAAAGAAAAAAAATTGTTTTCTTATCGGTCACCACGCTCAAAAAGTGTAACTTGAATTAATATCAAAGAAAAAACTTGAATTAATATCAAAGAAAAAAAAATACTGCATGAATTAAAAATAAATAAATAATTATAATTGCGTAAGTTGAGAAAAAATGCTATGCAATAGCTTCACCGCGGCAGTCCCCGAGTGCCACAGGTTTTTTTTTTTGGAACAGCAAACAAGAATGTGTTGTTTGATTTGAGTTTGCTGGCGATCTATAGAGTTGAGAGATTGAACATAGTTGTCCTGAAAATGAATTTGGTCGTTACTACAAATTCCATTAATTTTCATGATATACTGCCTGATAAGCAACATGCAATTTGAGGAACTCAATCGGTAGTGTCATTCATTCCTAGACAGAATTATCGTTCATTAGCTCGAAAGTCACTCGTTCAGCTGATGAGACCGAGAGAGCTGAACAGCTGGCCGAAATTACTGGTCGCTCTGAAGAAGCCTCAAAACTGTTACGTATCTGGCGAAAGCTCAAGAGGAGTATCATGTTATTTTGGAATTATTATCACATCTGGTCTCGCCATATGGCTATGAACTACTCTGATATTACCCGTAACTTTTATACAGTGCCCTCATACCATCCCATGAAGTCAGAGGAGGGAGATAGGGACAGGTTGACGGATTTAATGGAGATCTGGCTAAGATTTTGGAATTTGGATCTGATAATCTAGCAGATTTTGATGCAACCAAGACTCAAGCTTGCATCTTCTCCAGGAAGGAGGATCCGCCAATACCTGATATGATGATGTCAGGTATAACTATTCCTATGAAGTCTTCCATAACAAAGCTCGGGATCACCACCAACAGCACCCTCTCATGGGACGACTTTGTGAGGTTCATTACGAAAACCGCTTCACAAGAACCTAGTTTTCTATTCCGTGCCATTCCTACATCTCAGCAGCTCCTCATAATCTACATAGCACAGATTTGACCTATCCTGGAGTACTATTCACATGTTTGGAGTTGTGCTCCCAAACATACGCTGAAGCTCTTGGATTCTATCTAGAAGAGAGCTATTCATTTTATTGATATTGTCACACTAACTAGTTCATTGTCCTCTCTAGAACATCTCAGGAAGGTGGGAGATCTCTCACATTTCTATAGATATACCATGGTCGGTGTTCATCTAAAATCTTATCTGTTGTTCCACCGGGACAGATTCCAGATAGGCGGACTAGACGAGCTCAAACTAGTCACCCTTCATTGTCAAGCTCGAGACCTGCCGAACTTCTATCTACCAGACTCAATTTTTTCATCGAACAGCGAAGTTATGGAACTTTTTACCTAGTTAGGTTTTTCCCTATGCCTATTACCTCCAAACCTTCAAGGAAAATACGAATGCCTATCCCCTCTCCCTACATTTTACTGTTAGCTCATACGATGTTGTTCGAACATTATAGGATTCTCTCTCGTGTAGTCATAAAAAATAATCATTAACAAACATATAATCAAATTTTTCCAACTGTATCTCAGTAAGGAGCAAACTTGGACCCATCGGTTTTGGTGAAAATATCATTATTTTTGCATTTAAAACGTACAGTTATAATTTGGGGTATTACATATGAATCATCGAGGGTAGATATGTCCAGTGTTAACTCTTGTGTCAACAGTTTGTGATAATAATGAAGGTGTTCGGAAATATTCCATTCAGTATTGTTGAAGTAAGCTCGTATAGTCCTCTCAATTGCAGTTAGTTAGATTTATCATAGCCTATGAAAATCTGATCGCTCCTCTGGGTCGGTGTGGAACTTTAATTGTACCACATTATTCCTATTACTATTTGCTTCATCTATCACTGGTGTAACGAAGCTTATACTACCAATTATCCGAATCTCGAGGGCTTATGTAGCGATAATTGAACCACGAATGGCAGTTACAGAGAAATACTGTCGATAAGTGCCCATTATAGGATGAGCGTGGTGTTGTTACCTTGTAATAATGCTACCTCCAATATCATCATAATTATTTGTTAACAGTAATTCCAGGGAAACAATATCCAAGCCAAAATGGTATCTGCACTATAATTCTTAATGAGAACTAATCAACGGCATATAATATTGAGTTCGATTACACAACAATACTCAAAGTACATCTAAGCTTGAACATTACTTATAGATTGTTAATATGAGGTGAGTCGATGCCAGCTAACCTCTAAGCAAAATAGTATTGTCTCATTTCCAAGCAATGTTCCTCAGTTACAGTTAGTTGTTTTTATTTGGATGATATAAATATAGTTTGGGCTTATTGACAATGTAACTGAAATATGTTCTTTCTACTGAATATTTCCGAAGTATGATTTTACTCCCTTAATTGAGATACCAAAATAATACTTTTCCTCCCTAAGGAGCGAAATAGTACTTTTCCTACATATGGAGAAAGAGTAATGGTTCAAGCACATCGTCATTTCTTATTCATTGGTTTCACTTTTAGTAGTTTTTACTTTTATTGAAAATGCTACATGTATTGAATTGATTAAAAACAAATTTAATTGACAATAATTACTAACAATATACTGTTGAAATTTATAGTACAATTGATTAAATCACTAATGCTGATCCTTCCTAAAGAAGTAGTTGGTGGTTTTGTTCTAACGTAATCCCTTGTGAAGTACTTGGGGTGGTAGAAGCAAAATTGTCAATAACATGCAAACGTTTTTTCGCATTAAAGTAGTATTTTCTCCAGTAATTATTTGGCTGGCTACCTCACATTTTTTTGAAATACAGGCATCTAAATACTTCTCTGTTACCGCATTTGTTCGCCATCCTCCATTTCTTTTTGAGTTAACGATATCACTTCTACCATTTACTAATAAAGTAACTGAAGTAAGTAGTGAGCTCTGACCAGACCAAAGTGGTATGATTGGTGAACAGGCTGGACTATACATCCAGCAATGTGGGTTCGAATCCCACCTATGGCTCAATATTCTACGTTTATTCATCTTTATAATCCTATATTGAATTGTTATCTTCATAATTCAGACAATTTAATTCTATATGTCTTAATGTACTCACAACAGTTTTCCGGACAACTCGAAGATAATTTATGGATTTTTATAGTTTATTCTCGTGTAAAACGGCATTCTAAACAGTTTTCAAAAAAAACTATAGTAGGTATATATAAAAATTGTCTTGCGCGTTTTTCGGAAAACTTGAAGGAAATTTATATATGTTTATAGTTCAGTCTTACCTGAATCGTGTCATTCTTGTGATTTTTTCCAAAAACGCAAAGGAAACGAGATACTTTGTTTTCATTGATAAAAGTCATGCAAATATACATATTTGTGGTTTTTCCAGATTTTCGGAAAACTTTATGCGATTTTTTCATAGTAGGGACGTTTGATTGTTTGGATTTTTTCCAAAAACGCAAAGAAAACGAGATATTGCGGAAAAACTCCATTTACATATAGTTTTTTTTACATTGATACCAGGTCGGGGCTAATGCGCGCTCCAACGACATCGCTAAATCGCGCCAGAATAACATAATTTGTTTTTTGAAGCTACTCCTCCCCACCAATCGGTAAGTAGCTTCAGATTCCCAAATCTTGTGCCCTAAGTAGTCTTATTAAACCCAGAATGACTGCCCTCTGCATCCGGTCTATCAAGATCCGCGCCGAGCTCTTACAAGCCAGAATGACCTTCGAGTTGGAACGCAGTGAAGACCAAATGCCGCCTAAAACACCGATGATCAACTTATACGACTCAGTGGCTTGGCTATAGCATGCGGAGCTCAAACAGGAGATCTTAATAGATAGATAGATAGAGTTTATTGACCATTTGTTAAATACATATTAAAGTACATTAATGGTAAGTCAAACATGTAAGTAGAATTAAAATTCATTAATTAATTAACACACAATGATAATAAAGAGTTAAAATATGAAAATATTGTATTTACAAATTGATAAAATATGAACATTACACATAAATGAATAAATATGAACAAATAAATAGATAAATAAATAAATAAATAAATAAACATGTCGAATGATTGAATAGATACTATTTATTTAACTGACAATAAGTTTCATATTCTTGAATGGAATAAAAAATAGTTTTGTTTAGGATGTCTTTTAATTGCTTTTTGAAATTAACTGTGTTTTGTGCTGTTAGACATTTTGGTAACATATTATACAGATGTGAACCCGCATAATAAGGCGTTTTTTTAATAGACACTCTTGTAATGCATGGTAATGCTAAATTATTTCTGTATCGTGTAGAATAATTATGATTGTCACCCACCTTCGATAAATGGTCATGTCTAGCATGAATGAATATAAGGATCTTTAGCAGATATATGGAAGGGAGAGGTAAGATATTGTGTTTTTAAATGTGTACTTTGTCCATTTCTGCTCCTCTTTCAAGACTCCTTCTCTGCCGAAGCAGATAATTCGATGACGTACATGGTCTTTGTTCCTATTTGATCGTATGGACCTGACGGTCAGAAATGGGAAATTCCAGTAGATAAGGCATTTTTCGTTTCCTACTATGTAGTCAATATTTCCTGGCATGTGCATGTAAGGTGGCACCGGCTCTTGAACTATTCCGTACGAGTGCCTTAGGGTATTAGAGCACCCATAGCCGTATTATGGCGATGAGTGTACGCCAAGGCCGCTTTTGCCGGACATGCCGCCCCCAGGTGGAAAAGCGACTCAGGCACCTTTCGACAGGTCCCACAGCTGACACAACTGCACACCCATCACGTTGCGGCGATAGACCAAGGTGTTGATAACGCCATCTCAGATGTAAGCCCGGCTAACCTTAGACAGCCGAAGGCCAGTCTGGTTGACAAGCCGTGCGTTTCGATGTTTCGATAGAAAACACCGTGTATCGGCTTGTCAACATGCCGCCTGAGTATTAGATCTTGCTCTGCTGCATTTATCTGGGCGTCTAGGCGAGAAGGTTGAATCTCGGAGTTGCCATTCAGTTGGTTTTCTCGACTGATTTGAAATTCGAGATCAAGTTCTTCCGCAGCTATTTGTGCTGCCTCAAGGATAAATGCTCACTCCGACCCATTCGTGACTTTTGACAAGGCACAGGAGGAGTTACGAACTCCTAAGAACTTTAAACGCTTTACTCAAAACCACACTTCGATGCAGACCCTCCAGACTAAGGAGTCCCCTACCTCCTCGATGACGTGAGAGATAAATACGGGAAACGGAAGACCTAGGATGCAAACTGTGATGGATATCCATCATTTTCTGGGTGTCTTTGTCGTGTCTATGTAGCTCATCGACCGTACATTTCCCCACTCCAAAATAGTGAAGCAGGACTGAAACGG
This sequence comes from Endomychus coccineus, assembly GCA_958510875.1. Lineage (NCBI taxonomy): Eukaryota > Metazoa > Arthropoda > Insecta > Coleoptera > Endomychidae > Endomychus > Endomychus coccineus. Next base: position 297,385,484 of record OY294067.1, read on the forward strand.
CAAACATATATGTTGCAGATGCCTTGTTCTCACTCGAAAGTTCGGAAGACCAAATCTTTCAAACAAGGTTTCTGTACTTACCACATTCATCTGGGCAGCGTCATAATTAGATATCGATAAGTCTCTCCAGCATCAAGATGTTCAAAGATGGTTCCATCGGCAACCTGCATATTCTCGAGCATTTCCGGACATCGTCCTCTCCTCAAATGGTAACAATGTTCCATCAAGTATCAGAAGCACACGTTAGGTTAACTCGATTTCAGATGTCCCATACTTTATTTTCATCTAAAGAAATATGAGTGGTATATCGATTTCTGGAAAAAAATCTATTTTCTGTGGACTAATGGGGTGTTACGCGTTACATACATTCCGCCTCTCGAACGTAGTTCGAATAATAAAAACAATCATGATCAATCGTCCATAGTTGAACAGGTATAACGCATAGCTTTCGTCGACTTACTAAATAAGATAAACGGTGCATGCTTATTCATGTAACGCAAAACTTGAACTTTTCAATGGCATGAATTACGGAAATTCATCATGCCATAAACATCGAGTGTGCAAAATGCTCAACTGATTCACAACGAGATTGTCCTTGGGTTGTGTTAGAAGTGTAACGTATAACTTATCCAGCTGAATTCTGGTGCAGCATGTAATTTTTATTAAATTTCAACACGGAATATTTCATGTCAGGGGACTATAAAAATAAAAGAAAAAACGTGGTTAACGCCCCGAGCAGTTTCGGCTATAAGGAGTCAATAAATTGCGGCGAATATACTTCAACTAGGTTCATTCTTGTGTGTAATAGTGATTGATCTGTTGACTACTATAGCGACCTGAAATATATTCATTAGATTTCCGTTATATACAATTTAAATTTGCGATTATTGCTGAATATGATTTTAATGTAAAAGATTCGTGAGATAGAGGTTGAATATATAGCAATCCTCCCTCAGGAACAACAAGATTCATCTCCTACAACGTTTCGTTTCACATGACTATACCAGGTTAACAACATCACTTGAACTAACGCTCCTCGAGCTCAGAGCCGTTCCAAGAAGCACAAGTTTTTATTTTTCACCGCCCTTATAAACATTGTTTTGATTATAACCATCAATTCGATTACAAAAAAGTTAATATAAATAAACCAATCATTATAAAAAATCTATTCTGGAGTTAATTCATATAAAACCTTATTACAAGTCTGTAAATTGAGCAGACGTTCAATCATTAAATCAGATTTATACTAATTTAATTAATTAAAATCCATGCGTCTTTATAATGTTAAAAGTATATTTTAAGTAGAATGCTCAAATATCAATATTCCCATAAGGTCTGACAAACCTTTTGCTATTACCTCATAAGTCTATAACATCTGGTTCGAAAGTGGATACTTGAGAGTTATATTTTTTGATCTCAGTCGTATTCAAACATTGCTTGAAATGACTTTGAATTTTATGGAAATATTGCTAAGCAGTGGATTCTTGATACATATTCACATACTTGAAACATCTGTGTTTCAATTTCGAGTACTCATATTTCTGTTCGTTTCGGCGAAGTAGGCAGTTTTAGTTGAAATTAATTCGATAAGAAAGCTTCGTGTTGATACAATTTGCTTTAAGAAATTCCGTTTTAGACATTGATCCGTCTTCTGATGATGATCGTGAGATCGAAACATACGTAAAGACGAAAATAATAAGCATATGTGTTAGTGTGACTTATTGCTCGAAAATTTATATATACTTTATATTATCAGTAATTAGTTTTAATTAGATAGTTTATAGTTCATAGATATGACAGTTCACAATGTACAATGTATTGACAATTCAACATACATCACATTATCTACTCAAGGGTTCTAATTCCAACCCTCTGTGTCCTGTGTCCGAATTCCCTACTTCTAGCATACAACCGTCAAACGAACCCTCTTTCCGCTACGACAATATTTGATATGAATTTTATTGAATGATAATAATAAATAATGAATAACCCTTGGTAATATTTCCGAAAAATTCATAAGGGTACAATCAAAGAGTTGTTTTTCAACCAAGCAGACTTCACTCGATTCTACATAAACTAGATATGAGAAATTCCACTCTCCTTTGCTCTATAATTGAATATATTTGAACATGCTCAGGTTACAAGCCAATGCAAGAAGAATGTTATCCACGAAAGATAAAAAGAACAATATACTCGGTCAGATGTGTATTCAAAGGGAATGTAAAAGTGCACTACGAATTGCGAAAGCTTTCTTTCCGATTGGGGAATATTTTCTATGTAATGCATCGTATATTCAAATTGCCCAACACTTAATTTCAATGAACATTTGTAAGAGCGAATATATAATTTCAACTCATTTGAATTTATATGTGACTAGTTTATATGGGATTTCAAATTCTCAGATGAACTGATAGTTCAAGGGTAGTGGATACTGAGTAATCATTAAAGATGTTGAAGTTTCGTTTCCATTATTAAATATCCGTTGTGCAAATTTTACCGATAACTTACCATGGCAACTGCTCAAATTGATGGGTGAAAATTTATATGTCAGAAAAATTGTCGCAATAATTTAGCAATCAATGTCAAGCATTTGTTATAGATAAACCTAAAGAAAGCTATATTACCTTCGTTTCTTGGTAACTACGGGTTGCAAAATAATGACGCCAAATAAAGTTCTGAAACAAACGTGAAATGTGCCACAGAAAGGCTAGATTTAGAGACTTCAGACTAACAAATTGATAGTACGAGTGAAATTAGTATTCCCATAAATACAGTGAAGTCCATACTGACAGGACGCAGTTTTCATTATTTTGCCAGAACAGAAATTATATTTTGGAGCAGAACACCTCTCTAAACGAACTAAACGAAATCCTTGCAGATTGGGCTTTTTATATGAAGAAAATGAACGGAGATCATTACAAAGAGTTGGTAATCAGGACAATGTGGAACAATACGGCAAAACAGGCTCAAGAATATTACTTTAAGAAATGGAACATAATAGTTGATCCTTTCGAAGACACAACATTTGAGTCATCCCGAAAAGCTCGCGATGCTAAACGTCGTACGTCGTAGATAATTCAGCGCCCTTCTCACATGATAACTACATGAAAATACTCAATTTCTGGAAAGAAGATAACTCAGTGGGCCTTCAACGAAAATTCTATCATATTGCGGCTATTGATATATTAGCCTGGCGTGGAGCTGGAGCATCGAATTGCCTTATATCCCATTTCGAAAAGGAAAAATACAACGACGGATCATTCACTGGTAGGCACTATAGTTTTTGCTACTACTTATTTTTTTTAATTGGCCTCACTCAAATTTGTCTATACAAAGAAGAAATATTTCATGCCAATGGTTTTTTAATGGCTTATTTTGTGAATACCTAAAATACTAATAGAAATGTTTTATTGTTACAGGAAGAATCTAATATAATCCTGTGTTTTCAAAAACCACACAAGGAGGAGCTAAGAAATGCAACGATAGTAAATGGCTAATACCAAGGATCCTGAACATTGTCTAGTTTGCGTTTTTTGAAAAAATTGTTATTAAATGACCGATCAGTATTCGAATGTTGTTTTCAGTTGGACAAAAGATACTGCTCTGAAATTGGGATTGGACGCAAACAAAATCACAATTCATTGAAGCCGGTCAACAGCAGTGACGCGCTTAGCCAAATGAGCGGTTAATGAACAACAATTAATCAAGATAACTGGCCATTACAACACAAATTCAATAAAACCGTATCTAACCATGGATAACCAAGACCACTCATAAATTATAGAAAACTTCGAAAAAGGAGCATCGAAGAAGACGGAGAGAAAAAACGCAAGAACGTCCAATCATGTTGGTTGCAAGAAACGTCTTAAGTCGCATCAAAGAACAGTATCTCGCCTAAAGCCGAATCATGTTGCAAGAAAGATCTCAAGTCACCCCAAAGGATAGCGTCTCGTCAAAAGCCAAATCCTGTGTGTTGCAAGAAACGTCTCAAGTCGTCCCAAAAGATAGCTACTCGCCAAATCATGTTCCTCTCAACTTGACGTCGAATGCATCTAACTAATTACATAATGAAGATACTCCCAATCAATACCAAAATATGTACATTTTATATTAATAGCGTTTTTAATAAAATGTTTGAATAAGTATAAGAAGTACAAGAAACAAACACTTAGAAAATTTCACCGCTCTTGCTAAACACTACTTTGGTTATAATCATTGATCCGATTACAAAAATGCTAATATTTCAACTGATGAAATCAATTACTATAAAAGATCTATTTTGGAGATGATTCACATAAAACGTGACTCCGTCTGTAAATCATAGAACAGATATTCCATCATTAAGTCAGATTTATACTAAGTTGATTAATTAAAACCCTGTTAGAAGTATATTTCAGGTAGAATGTTCGAAAGCAATATTTCTAATGAGGTCTGACAACCTCCTTCTATTACCTCATAAGTCTTCTGGTTCGAAAGTGGATCCTCGAACGTTATATTTTTACTTCAGCTCCTTAGTCGTATCACATACTGTGATTCGATATGTATATGAAGCTTATAAGATTATTGCTTAGCAGCGGATTCATAATTTGTATTCTTAAAACATTAATGGTGTTATAATTTCGATTGTTCGTGTTTCTGCTCGTTTCGGCGACGTGGGCATTTTAAATTGAAATTAGTGCGATAAGAACGCCTTGTGGTGATACAATTAGCTTTGAGAAATAACTTTCATACAGTTATACGTCTTCTGATGATGGTCGTGAGACCAAAACGTACGTAAAGACGAAAATAATAAGCCTATTTCCCAAAAATTTCATATATAATTAATGTATTCCCAATTTGTTTAGTAAGTTACTTATTTTGTTAGCTGTATTATGTTATGGAGTAAATGAACTTTAATTTCCACTGGTGATATTCTCTATCAAAATATCACTCGTGCAAAATAAAATTTCCTGAAAAAATGTTTTTACAGCCAATTTTCCAAATAAATGCGTTCGTGCATATCCCCAGTTGATATGCACTCATGCTCTCGTGAAAAATTGGTTGTGAAAGAAATTTTCAGAAATTTTTTAAAGCAATTGTGATATTTCTACTGATAATACCTACACCCATCTTTAATAATGCGAATAATGCAAAGAAACGTGACACAACTGAGCATGATATCCGTAAATAATATTTCTCTTTTATATTCCAATTAACTTTTCAAGCTGATTTCAGTTTTCAAAAGCCTCAAATAACAGACATAATTTGATTAACGTTTCTGTAAAATTAATAGTGATAAGGCGGACAGAAACTACAATTCTGATTTTAACATTGATCTTCTATACACATAGTTAATTATATTTCTCTACATCTGATAGTTCCGGGCAGTTATAGCTATTCTGCTCTCTCGAGCTCGTCAGAGGAACGAGAAAGCTGCAGTGCTACCGATCAATATCTTTGTCGAGATATGAATACCTGAATGACAAAAATGTTCTAGATTAGAGTTAATGACCTAATAAGAAGCAACACAACTAATTTGTCCAATTGTTTTGTTCATTTGCTAATTATTTATAAACTTTGACTGCTCTGAAGATGACAATATTAGTATGGCGGAAAAAACTTGTTGAGAGATTGAACAGATAATCAAACTAAGATGTAGGCTTCATTAATCCTTATGAATTAATATGAAATTATTGATTCACACATTAAAACATGAAGCGGACGAAAACTATTTTAAATTCTGGGAAACACAATATTGCCCTGTAAAGATCAACGGAAAATTTCATATCATCTACCAGAATCTCATGATGAAAACGTTGTATTTTATATAAAAGTCACAAGTCTTATCTTGAATGGTGGATACGGTGAAACGTAAACTACACAAAATAACGTAGAAAAGTACTGAAGCAAGTTTTAACTTAAATTTATTGTTCTTAATTAAATCTCTATATCCACCATACTGTGATAAAAGTCAAGTCAGTTGTTTTCGCCGTATCCTCCTTGATTCATTATTTGAATGAAGCTGGAATAATTCGAATAAGAGGATTACGACATATGCAGAATAACTTCATAATGAGCGTTGAAAAATTCCTTTCGGTTTAAAGTTTTAGAGACTGGCATTTCGAAAATCCCGTTAACCGATTGGAAGCAATCATTTCAAATTTCAGAACTTTTAAAATGTATACGGCAGAATGAACATGATATAAATAATAGGTTGTGAATAAAACTAGATTTGCTAACTTTTATTTGACTGATCCTTTCAGTGACTACGGTCTTAGAACAGTTGAACGCTGATGTACACGGATTGGGCTTCCAGTTTATCCTAAGAAAACCGAAATGATGCTTTAGAGTAGACCAAGAAATACAAGGTAGTATTCGTTCGATAAGGAGCTATAATCTGCCAAGACGGAGAACTATCTAGGCATAGTATTGAATATGGCACTCAGCTGGATAGAGCACTGCACCACTTGATTGGGATGCAAGCAGTGAAGGATCTGGTGAGACAAAGGCCTTGGAGCTCCCACGTAATCCGCTACAAAACGGCCTAATTGAAAAACTAAGAGATAACGATTCAGTTACTCTCCTACGGATTCCAGGATACACCGGGTGGAGGGTAAAGAAGGAGTTAACGCACGGGTGAAAAAAAGGTACAAAAATACCATTTCTGGAACCCGAAACCTTCTGCGGAATAAGCTCCAGAACAACACAGGAAGTACTAGATAAAGAAGTGTAGACAATAAAAGATCTCATCTCTGGATAGGAGTGCAAGGATTGAACCAAAAATAAAATTATAATATTAAGGGGAAACCATCGACATATACATATGGACTGCGCGTGGCAATGATAAGCGCGGGTAGTGCCGGCGTGAGAGAGGGGAAAACGAAGAGGACTAATAATGTCTTTATCTACTTTATCTATCGCGTTTCTATCGGCCGCTGCGTTGCCATGGAAATGCAACATGACTGTAGCTAGTATGTTTACGTCCCGAGCCAATAGATAAAGACAGTATTAGTCCTCTCCGTTTTCCCCTCTCTCACGCCGGCACTACCCGCGCTTATCATTGCCACGCGCAGTCCATATGTATATGTCGATGGGGGAAACATAATAGGGCGCTGCCGGTGGAAAGAAACCCCTCAAGAAGTTCAAATCAGTAGACGACAAAGACTGCAGGTTCTGCAAAGAGATGGATGAAACTTGTATCCACATCTTCACAGAATATACTATCTTGCAGAACTCAAGAGCACAACACCTAGGCGTGAACCAAATAGAAGAGGCAGATCTATCTGACTTGAAGCCATCCGATATCACGAACTTCCTTAAAACTACAGGGTTGACGGAACTGCTATAGCTTCTGAGATATCGAGAACGGAGCAGCAGTGGGAGCGGGCAACATAGTCGCAGGGTGCACATATTCCCTGCATAATATGATATAATACAAGGCACAGCGAGGCAAAGACTAGCAAAACTCTTGAACTTAGTATAGGCGAGAAAATGGGCCACTCACCATTTTTTATACCGGATATGGAGGATCAAGATACCATCGAGCGGAAAGAGGTCAAAATGTTGACCAAAAATGCAGGCTAGTCGAAAATGGGAAGGAAACACCTTCCCATATCCTAATAGACTATGAGACTCTAGTCAGCACCATATGAAACTGCTCTAGTGCAGAGACCATGATAGGTTCCTCGATTCTTATGGTGCTAGGCTTTTGAAAGAAGACTGGTATCATGAAGTTAAGCTAAGAAAGTCGGGTTTCGTGACCCTGGGGATCGGAAAGTCTCTGAGTGGTGCCCTTAGAGGTTCCGATCAGTTCAAATAATGGATAGTGATAACGTTACTAGCAAGAATCTATTTTATTATATAATTGAATGAAAGATTTTCTTTGTTTTCATACCACCTTTAATAAGAGCTTGAAAACTTTACCACAGTTTCAACACCGAAGTGCCGTTATAAGACCGATACAAAAGTATTGGTGTTGAAACTATAGTAACGTTTCTCACCGACGAGTGTTCACCAGGCCACCGAAGGGCAGTTTCCACACGAGAGTGTTCGCCATGCTCTTCAGGTTAACGATTAACGTATCACCTAGTGCAGCAGTTCCCACCCACGAGTGTTCACCTATCTCCGCCCGAGAGGGTTCACCATTTTCTCCCAGGTGAACGATTTCTAAAGACGTTGACACTGACTTTGTGATATATTATTTAAACTTCGTCCTAGTGGAGCTGTTCCCACGGAGGTAGGCCGGATCGGTTCCTACTTCGGATTGTTCATCGGGTGCCTGAGGTGGACAAACAGCCACCTAGTCAATTATAATGCCCCGAAGACATTTAGCACCATCTTCGTATCTAGTTTCTGGATCTTCCCAGTGTCGAATAGCTCTACTGATAGTGCACTGCGTCTTAGGGGGATTAGTATAACGCATCTGCACATAATGTGCATTGATATTTATACAGGGTGTCCTCGAACTGCGTGGCCAAAATAAAACCGAAGATTCTTTGATCCGAAAAAAAGTTGATGAGCTTTTTTACTTTTGCCTCAAGTGTCTTGTTTACCCAGTAGAGGGCTTCAAAATTGCAAAAATAATTTTGTTTTTTCGGTATAACTTGAGAACGTGATGAAGAACTTTTACAATATTTAGCAGTTGAGTTACTGTCAATAATGGCCATTTTTGAGAGTGGAGCACATAGCCTTAGAGACCATAGAAATGGCTCAAACTTGAGGATGTAACGGAAAAAGTGTCCAGAACTTTTTTGTGGTCAATGGAATTCACTCGATATTTTTTATGTAGATAGCTTATCTAATTTGAAAACTTTTCTTCCTCTTAGAAAATTTTGATAAAATTAACGGATTAGCTTGAAAAAATTAATTTTCGAGTCTCTGCAATTTTGGCTTACTAATTTTACTTGATTAAAATACCTTAGTTGCCTTTTCTAATGTCATTTTGGCATTTGAAGAATTTATTCTCAAAACTGTCAGTTTTTACTTCGCTTTCCGTAAAAATTTTATAAAATTATGGCTCAAAATTTCACTAACACTGAAATGGTTGATATGTTATTGATTTATGGACTTTGTCGTTGCAATGGCCGGAGAAGGGAAAGATATCCGCATCGCAGAATTCCAAATCGGCAAACCTTCGCGAAACTGGCAAATTTGAAGCAAATCGCAGAGAAACTGGACGCAGACGGACAAGAAGGACGTTAGAGCTCGAAGAAGCGATACTGGAAGCGGTTGAAACTGAACCTGAGATAAGCACACTACGTTTGGGACTTCGTATTGGAGCCTCAAAATCATTAGTTCATAATGTACTGAAAGAAGAACTGTTGTATCCCTATCATATTAAAACAGTTCAAGACTTATTGCCCATGGATCCAGGTCATCGGCTAGATTTCTGTCGGCTTATTGTCCAAAGACACAACGCAAACCCCAATTTTTGTAGAAGAATTCTGTTCACGGATGAAGATACTTTTACGAGATGTGGTCTTTTTAACCTCCATAATGAACATTTCTATGCTGATGAAAATCCTCATGAAACGGAAGTTTATATTTTCAGAATCAAACTAAAATCAATGTTTGGGTTGGAATTGTGGATAACTTTATTATTGGCCCTACCGTTATACCCGATCGATTGAACGGGGAGAACTACTTGAACTTTTTGGAACAAAGGCTACTTGAACTGTTGGAAGACTTGCCCTTACACATTCGTCGTGGCCTGGTTTATCCATGATGGTGCACCTCCTCATTTCACATTAGCTGTGAGGCGACATTTGAATGCGGAATATCCAGATCGCTGGATAGGTAGAGGACACGATGTACCAGTGAACTGGCCGGCCCGCTCCCCTGATTTGACGCCCTGCGACTTCTTTCTATGGGGCGCTTTGAAGTCGAAAGTTTATGCAGCTCCAGTAAACACGCGAGAGGAATTGTTGCAACGAATTAATCATGAAGCGGATTTATTGAAGAATGATCTTGGAGTACTAGCCAGAGTTCAATCCAATTTCTTGAAACGAATTAATTTGTGTATTCAGGAAAATGGGCAACATTTCGAACAATTGATCGCTAAGGCATTTCGAACAATATGCCTTAGCGATTTCCCAAAAAGTTTTGTTGTTTCCTTTAATTTAGCATTTGTGTTTCCTAAATAATCACATCGTTTCCCCATTTCTATTGTTTTTATTATTCGTGTTTTACCGAGATATTAACCATTTCAGTGTTAGTGAAATTTTGAGCCATAATTTTATAAAATATTTACGGAAAGCAAAGTAAAAACTGACAGTTTTGAGAATAAATTCTCCAAATGCCAAAATGACATTAGAAAAGCAAAGGCAACTAGGGTATTTTAATCAAGTAAAATTAGTAAGCCAAAATTGCAGAGACTCGAAAATTATTTTTTTCAAGCTAATCCGTTGATTTTATCAAATATTTCTAAGAGTAAGAAAAGTTTTCAAATTAGATAAGCTATCTACATAAAAAATATAGAGTGAATTACATCGACAACAAAAAAGTTCTGGACATTTCTATGGTCTCTAAGGCTCTATGCTCCACTCTCAATAACGGCTCTTATTGACAGTAACTCACCTGCCAAATATTGTAAAAGTCCTCCACCACGTTCTCAAGTTATACCGAAAAAACAAAATTATTTTTGCAACTTTGAAGCCCTCTACCTGCTAAACAAGACACTTGAGGCAAAAGTAAAAAGGCTCATCAAATTTTTTTCGAATCAAAGAAACTTCGGTTTTATTTTAGCCACGAAGTTCGAGGACACCCTGTATTTCCGTTTGCACCACCTACACAAAGGCAAACCGCTAAGGTTCATCTTGTGGAGGTGGTAGTTAAACGGTTCGTTCTGTCAGTATCTGGCAGCAGTTTGGCATCGGTTTTAGGAATGTTCCTCACTTACTGAGACCGATCTCCCCTAATGTGGGGTCCAATCAGTGCTTACGACTGCCTGCAACCGTTCAGTAGTTGCCACTATTTTGAGTTTTGTGATCTAATCCAGCAGTGGATTGTGTTCGAGATGGCCACCGCTCATTCAGGGCCTTTTAGGAGTTCTATAGTCTCCAGTTTGACAATCTCATCGGATATTCCGTTTCCCTTTATTCCAGAGTGCCCGGGAACCCAGATAAGGGTGAGCTTGCCTTCATTGCCGCCAAGGTTGCTTAGCGTGTTGATGCACTCCCACACGAGCCTCGATGTTATATTCTCATGCTACCCAGCGCAGCAAGGGCTGCCTTGCTGTCTGGGCATATACTGATGTGGTTTGCATTCTTTCTTCCGGCTCAATTTGGGCACAGCGTGTTATTGCCAGTACCTCTGCTTGAAGAATGGTGGCGTGTTTGACCAAAGGTATATAAATACCTTTACCTGGGCCCTTGCGTTATATCCCTGCTCCCGCCTGCTCATGGTATAAAAGAAAGTAAATGTTCTTTGGTTTCATTATTATTATAAATTACCACGGTAATAGCTTTTACTATCTAACCTATGTTAAGTATTTCCATCAAGTTAATGTTTCTGCAAGACAGCTACCGAATATGGTACGTACGTACGTTTGACACAACAATTTATTCCTGAGACATAATCATCGGCAGTCAAAAATGTTATTCAACGTCATAATTATCATCTGAATAGCTGATAAGAAGCGCAGTGATGAAGGTATCTCATTATCCCGCATATAATATAACGAATCAATTTCTATCCTTGCATACGAAATGAAACAATTTCGAGTTAAGCTGGAATGTCACGTCGAATTACTTAGTTGCGAGTTTATGGAGTTATAAGAAATAGTTCATTAAGTTGAAAGTTCAATTGGGATTACCATTCCCGGTTCAATCTGTCGGCACACTGTTGACTACTAAACTACTGAATGATTTTCCCAACTCACTTATTGATGTTTAATTTAAATGTACTCAAACTTGCCTGAGAAGTTAATTACACCGAAGTTAATCAGATTTTTGTAATTTAAACTCGGAGAATCCCTTGTTTCCCAAAACGACTGCAAATAAATGGATTTAGCCTGACAAAACTCATTGATTCGTACGAAAGTAATATGGGATCATTGCATATTTTGTTCTTCATCGCATTGATAATATTTATTGATGTAGAAATATAATTTTTTCGAGAATCCATGGCTGAACCACCAAACGACCGGAGGCATCACATCACCCATTTATTTTACATGGATGATCTAAGACTGTATTCCTCTGGGAAGAAAAACCTCCATCAACTCTCAACGTGGTTCAAGAATATACACGTGTCGTAGACATGGAGTTGAGATATTTGAGGAGAGGATGATCTGCGGAAGTCCACAAGAGAATGTAGCTTGCTGACGGAAGTATCTATAAGCATCATGATGATACCTATCGATACCTGGGAATTGAACAGCGTACTAATTATTACACTTTTTAGGTGAAGGCGGCTCTCCTCTCTATTCCTCCTCCACTTTTTTGGAGTGGTGAAATGGACGGTTGATGAGCTGCATAGACTCGGCAAAAACACCCGAGAAATGATGCATATCCATCATTGTTTGTCCTTTTTTCTCATTTATCTTCCACGACACCGGGGAGGAAGACTCTTTAGTCTGGAGGGTCTGCATCGAAGTGTGGTTCTGAGTTTAGAGTGTATAGTTCTTAGGAGTTCGGACCCTCTCTTGTGCCTTGTCAAAAGTCACGAATTGGCCGGAATGAACATATTCTTCCTTGAGGTAGCACGAAAAGCTGGAGAAGAACTTGGTCTCAAAATTCACATCTTGACTTCGAGTTGCAACTGTCTCGCCTGAAATCCCAGGTAAATGCTTCGGAGCAAAATCTTATGTTCAGGCGTCTTGTTGACAAGCCGATATATTTGTCAACCAGGCTCTGTCATCTGGAGTCCCCATATTATCTAATGAAGCCACAGGAGCCAGACAAAAACTAGTTCCGATAGTCGAGTAGCATTTAATGCAACCAAAACTCAAGCAAGTTTGAATTTCCACCAGGGAAGCGGATCTCACTGTCTCTTTGATGATATCAGATATAACTAGACCTCCATATACATGTTAGGTATCACTATCAACATCACCCACCCATGACATGATCAGTTTTCAGGTTCACCTCCCAAACATACACTGGAGCTTGTATAGATTATATTCAGAAGAGAGGTTATATGTGATTGGTATTTTCACACTGGTCATTATCATTGGCTTCTGGATATCGTAGAAACGTGGGCGATCACGTCTGTACGTTTTCTATATCTAAATGGTCTACGCTGATCGGACATCTCGTTGGTTATTCAACCACCAACGATTCCAGGATGGCCTTATTTGACTCCAAAATTATATTATTAATATAAATAAACGATTTGTGTGAGGATACAAACGTATTTCATTCTAAACGTAAGATACAGTTTCTAAGACTCATATTCGAAGCAATGCTGATAGCCTCAATAAAACTCAAGTTCCGTTTTCAACAGTTCATTCGTATCGTTAATCGTAACGTGTATTTATTTTTCGTCATAACGCAATCTCTTTTTTTAACGAACAAGTATGTAAATTGATGTCTGCTTTCGAAACCTTCATGTATATCGCATAAATGAGACATGTACGACATATTTTCGGAGCAAGAAGAAGTTTGATACGTTGGTTATATGACGTAGTTTATTCATGTATCGTATTTACGAAGCCTGGAAAAAGCTACCGTCTCTACGTCTACAACACACAAGCTGATATATTTTTTCCGAGTTATAAAACTGGAGCATCTTTTTCATAACCGTATTCTTAGCTCGAATAATACATACACGAACACAACAATGAGAGTGCTTGTGGTTCGACTTAAGACCGCGTGACATTCACTGCTGTCATAAAGTAGGCGGAACCCGCTAATGCTAATAAGAACAACAGAAGAGACCTTGGGAAGCGTCGTTTCTTAAATCAGTTCCTAATAGGTAGTTTTACCACCGCCTGCATCTGAAAGGAAATTGAGTTGAATATGAAATGCCTCATATTTCCTGATGAGAATCTTATTACCTATTACAGTTATTACTGTACTACGGAATGCCTTCATTTAATTTAGTTAATAGGCCATGATTACAAGCATTAGTCTTAAAATAGTGCTTCTATCATTCCATATTACCTAACTACGAATAATGTTCTGTAAGAATATATACATATGTAGTTAAATTTCGTGAACCATGAATAATTAATTATCTTTCAAATCCTTCGTAGGTATGGTTTCAATTTAATACCCACTATACGAATAAATTATATTGAAGATAACAGCAACTACTACGTTTCGACTTCCTGCAAGACTTTATCAAGTAGCTAAGCTGAAAGAATCATTTCTCTAGACGAAATTAATATGTAGTCGGCCTGTAGTTGATCTTCTCAACTGAAATAAAATTCGAGACCAAGTTCTTTCCCAGCGTTTTTGCACTATTTCTTGTATTTTGGATTGACACAATACGTTGCCAGCGGGAATATTTACAGGTGTAACACAAGGCCTGATATTAGGCTCGACATTGTTTATGTCTGATCTAACAGTCATGTAGTATCACATACGTAACTATATTGAATTAAACAGTTCCATAACGGAAGCATATAGCTGCGCACGTATCCTCAGTCGCTGTTGTCTCAACAGTTAATAAGAAAAACCTTCTACATGCTATTCAAACAAAAGAACATAACCTCTAATTTCTGCAGATATAATGCAACACTTGGAGAGGTATATGAAATTAAATTCCTTGTAATGATTACAAACCTTAAAATGACATGGGAACCACATTGTAGCAGCATTGTAAGTGAAAAGCACGGTCTCATTGAAAGTGTTGAAAATGTCATACTACTGTCATATATTACGTTTTAAAAATTAAGATTCTTGACCCAGTATGAATTATATATAAAAATTCTTGGGAAATAAGTCACAATAACACTCTGTTTCAAAATTTTTTGTCTTTACGTACGGTTCGGTCTCACGACCATCATCAGAAGACTCACTATGTCAAAAGAGGGGGTTTATTAAAACTAATTATAGCTCAAGCGTCCAAATCGCACAAATTTAATTCCAATCAAAAGAGCCCACGCCGTCGAAACGAACAGAACCACGAATAATCGAAATTGTATCGTCAATATTAAAGTATAAAAAATTTTTTTTTCTGTAGTATTGTCATATTTATACTAATTTGATTAAATAATCTTTTGCAAATTCCTACAAACGTCTTCATAATTGTTGAAAATGTTTTTAGGAAGAATGCTTAGTAGTAATTTCCAGTAGAGGTCTGAAACCTTGCTTAAGTATCTCATAAATCTTACACATCTGGTTCGAAAGTAGGTACTCAACAAATAACTTCGATTTCAGTTGTTATGAGAATACCAACATGCACTTGTATATTTTAAGAATATTACTGAATAGCGGATTCTTACTACAAAAAAAAAATATTTTTTATACTTCAATATTGATGATACAATTTCGATTGCTATAATTAGTTTTAATAAACCCCATTTTTTGACATAGTGAGTCTTCTGATGATTGTCGTGAGACCGAAACGTACGTAAAGACAAAAATTTTTAGAACAGAGTGTTATTGTGAACTATTTCCCAAGAAATCTTATATATAATTACGTTTTAAATTAAGGCCTCCTATTCTTCTCACATGGGAATGGTTTTCCTTGCTCAGAAACAACTTCAAATTTTGACTATTCCATGTTTGTTATCTATAAACAACTTCTGAATATTTAAAACCATAAACATACTCTTACTTAAGATAACTGATAAAAGGGCTGGCAGTGTCGCCCTATAATATCAGTTAACAGGTTCAGTGCTGGGTTATGGTACAATTTTTGCATGGAACTTAGACATTGAGGCAGATGGTTGGAATCACACTGGGTACGAAATGTGATGTATGGTTTCAATGTTCACTACTTGGTACTTTCTAATACTAACTTAGACTGACTAAGAACTTACTTTACTCTATTGAACTGACTTGTTACTATCATCTAATTTACTCAAATATCTATTCTCAAGGGGGAAGCCTTGTTCCTCTAATAACAATCTCTGCTCTAGTTCGGCGAAGGTGGACTTACATGCCAGCTTTGACACTCATGTCATGAACTCACGGTCGGAATCTTGTCGAGTCATCGTTTCTTTGGATATATAATACAAATAACATATATTTTGAAGTTTATATTCAGTAACCATTATTTAAACATAAGAAAATAGAATATTGTAAGTTATCTAATTTAGGATGAATTTCTTTGGGATATCACACCCTTATAAAAATGATACCTTCCCTAGATACGGAATTCGTATGAATAAAAATTTTTACGTACATACCATTGTCAAAAAATTGTTATGTTTATCAAGGTATCATTTGCAGTATTTATTTTGTAAATTAATGTGGCAATTACCTTTTGAAAATATAAAAATATTTTATTATACTATATGTACTGATTCATTCATTTTATTTGGTTGATGAGTACCTAATTTTCACTTTTCGTTACATATTAAATGGTTTTAATTCGTCATGTGTTATTTTTATATTCTGCTTGTATATAGTTCAAGATCATTATGTACTTTGTACTTGATTAATGGTTAATACTGTATGTCGTATATATGTACTGTGTTCTTATAAACGAAATGATTTGATTTGAATGATGAACAGTATGAGCCATACTCGTACTCCCCCTCCCAGTGGAACTCCATATTTAGTCACGTTCTTAAGAATGTATTCTTGCAAAAGCAAATCAGAATAATTTCGATGATAAGTTTATTTCGGTATAAGTAAATATTAGGACGTACTATAACGTTTCAGGGAAGCTGATATTCAGTCAATTTTATGCTTCCAAGTGGACGAGAGCTGACGAAATGAAATTAGCGAGTAATTTTATAGAATATCGATTAAACGTCAGTACTTTTGACGTTAAAAATTCATGAAACGCCACAATTGGAAACTATTATACATTTGCGGCGGGACTAATTCTAAGCTATGCTAAGCTTAACGAACCATAATCATATGAATAAGATATCATTTCCCTATATTCGATGTTCGAAGTTGGGAAATGTAACACGTATCGCTCGTATATTCTAGAAGATAGCAAAGTGCATGGAAGTTGCGGCGCAACGCTTCCTCCATAATTAAGTGCAAATGGTGTCACCGACGCAACATTAAGCAGTTAATGCTTGTTAATAGCGCTACTTTGGACATAAATTACCGTTAAACTCAGGTAACACCACGCGCATATGGGTCGGTGAATGATCAAATCTGCACTATCTTGTTTGAGAATACCAAAAACATCTTATTCACCAAATTTTAGTATTATCTATATCAGAACACGTCATATTGAGTGTAATCATGTTGATATAATAAATAGTATATTGTACGAGTTGTACACTATACTTTGCCGACGACCTATTTGAGAAACAAAACATTTCATTCACAAGTGAATTGAATTGGTGATTTCCAATGTTTACGTTATGCTTAGCGATTGATGATGTTCGCAACATAGAGTATATTGACCAAGCAGTATTTTTTCCCAATTCTCCTACGTAGGTCAATAAAACAACCTCTGGGAAGCTTTTTCAACAATTTTTTACTTTCCATGCCATAAAATTATTATACGCCAAATCATACTTGCGTTTCGATTTTTCGGGCAGCAATCCTTCTGTCGTTTCCCTTGCTAAATTGCGGACTTCTGGGTGTAGGAAAAATTTCGTCGTTGAAAATTCCATGTTTTCCTTACAGCCAAGAAAACTTCTTACGACTCATACTTAAGTAGGTATCTACTCAATAGAGTAAATTACGAGCAGCGAAACATGAATTCATTTGTAGTAGATTTGTCATTGTCACAACTTCCTATAATTATATATAAATTCTCGGGAAATAGGTCACATTAACACTCTGTTTTCAATTTTCCTATAATTATACATACATTCTAGGGAAACAGGTCACATTAACACAGATGCTTATTATTTTCGTCTTTACGTTCGTTTCGGTTTCACGACCATGATCAGAAGACGTACCAACGGGATAACTTTAAACTAATTGTATCAACCACAAAGCGCCCTTATCGCACTAATTTTAACTAAAAATCTGACAGGAAGGCAATTATATTTTTGGATCTAGGTAGATATATGGTATTTGAGCAACTGACATATCGATTTCTGGTATTTTTGCATTATTATTTCTCATGAGTGTAAGCCGTGTTTATTTTTGGGTTATGTGAATTTTTTATTCATTTAAACATATAGTAGTACGTTTATTGTTACTATATTCAATATTATTAATACGGCACGAAATTCATTTTAGTGACTTATGTTCAACCAAGATCCTATTTCTATTGAAATAAATAACCATGGAAATATCTGAAGAAAAGGGAGAGATCGCCCACCTTTCTACGATGTTCTAGATCTAGAGAGATCAATGAATTCGTAAGTGCGACATAATTGGTTAGATTGATAGCTCTCTCCAGGATAAAATCCAAAACTTCAGCATATGTTTGGGAGCCGTACTCCAAACATGTTGAAAGTACTCGAGGACAGGTGAAGCTGTGCTTTGTAGACTATAAGGAGCTGCTGGGATGTATATTTAAGTCACAGCTCAGGCTCATTACTTCACGTCAGAGCTCGAAACGAACAGAAACTCGAGTAATCGAATTTGTAACACGTTAATATTTCAAGTATATGAATATGTATCAAGAAGTCACCGCATAGCAATCTACTTCTAATATTCGAAGTTATTTTAAGGAATGTTGGAGTAAGACTGAAACCGAACTACAAAACGCTCAAGTATCCACTTTCGAACCAGATGTCAAAGATGTATCAGATAATAGGAAACGGTTGTGGGACCTTACTAGAAATATTGCTATTTCAGCACTCTACCTAAGATAAACTTTCAACATTACAAGGGCGCATGTAGGAATTTGGTTTCAATTAATCAAATTGGTATGAATCTGACCTAATGATTGAACATCTGTTCTAAATTTACAGACTTGAAATCACGTTTTATGTGAATCATCTCCAGGATAGATCTTTTATGATAATTGGTTTCTTCATTTGAAATATTAATATTTTTGTAATCGAATTGTTGGTTATAATCAGAACAATGTTTCATTCAATGATCTATGAAAAGATGTGAATGCTTAATAGTTCAATAGTTGAAAGACCGTCAATCGCCACTCTCTTTACATAATTGTCGGTTTTTGACAATCCATGCCTTCCTGAAGAGGATTCAACTTGTGTTCTCGACAGTGCATCACTTTTTTGTAATGCACCTTATAAAAGCAGTATCGTAAAACTCTCGTCAACGTTCAACAAATAAGTCGATGAAGATCAATCAGGCTTTTACTGCATGGTTAACGTTGACTTCGATAACCTGCATCAGGAAGCGGCTCAACATTACATCTATTAAAAGCTATCCATTAACAATGCTCGTTCCGTTTTGATCTCCAAGCTCTCTAGACTTGAACACCTATATTGTAATTCATGTTTTTCAACGATCATAATATTTTTTTCAACAATTCAAATCATAAAACGTCAAATTTAGATTAGTAGTTGTGTCGGTTGAAATAATCTTATAGTTTTTATCCAATTCCTGGAGTCTTAAAATTCCCCTTTTGTCAAGTTTATTGCCTCATAAATCTTTCCCAACATATACATATGTTCAGAAACGTGTTGATAAAAGGATGACGAGAATTCCTTTTCAAATTCTACACGAAAACCGCTCTAAATGTTTATCTCTATATCCGTTTCTAGGCCCTAGAAAGTTACCATCGCACGCGATGGAAAACGTTTTGTATGATTACAATTTTTACAACCAAATAGAAGAATAAATTATAACATTAGATTATCATCAGGAAAACAATGAACTCCAGGAATTCATTTGATCGCCCACCATAAACAGTTATAAGGAGAACTGAATGGATAAAATCAGATCCTGCAGCAAGGTTTTGAGGCTGAATATCCAGTAGGATACTCCTTATTAAATTGGGTCTTACCTGATTTTCTTGAGAATGGAATTACCTTGAAAGTGACATAGAATCTCGTTGTTGTCACAGAAACTCACCTGGAAAATGAAAATAAGGCAAATTAGGGATGTGAGATTAGTTAAGAATATAATGTTTGATGATAAACTTTTTGCCATACATCTTACAAACAATATAATTTGAAAGAGCGGTCCGTTACTTTATGATATTCCTTTTTTACAGATCTAAACAAGAAGTTTGACTTTGTTATATACCACTCTATTTAAAAGAACCGTTGATTGCAATTTTACAGTTCATTATCCTAACATACAATACATTGCTGGACTGAGTGTTGTATCAAGGGGCGCACAATGGACCCACTCAAGTGGTCTAAGTGCTCTGGATATGTCCATCCTCGTTTTGATTTATTGATTAAAGTTGGGATATGGAAGGGGGAAAAGTGGATATGTATACCATAATTCAAATATTGAGCTGAGATCAAAAATTATACGCAAGGTTGGAGTCTTTGCGGTGGAATAATTCGGCCAATTTCTTCCAATCACAACTTGCTAATAGATGAGTTGTTCTACAACTTAATTCTCATAACGTGAAATCGATCTTCAAGATTATGATCTGTGGCGTCCCTCAAGGGTCAATATTAGGCACTTGTTATTCTCTTCATATGTAGGAAATATGCATAATCAAGTCATATACTCTAAACTACAGCAATACAATGATGATTCTCAATTATATAGGTTTTGTTTACCAATAATTTGCACTCATCTCTATTACAATCAAATTGTGATTACTTGTAATTGACCTGGATAAGCTCAGGCCGTACGAAAGTGGGCTATTATTTTAAAAATAATTAAAATCAAATTGAAAGTATATCCGGAGACTTTAATGTACAAATTGATTTTGTCTAGTTACCTGCAGTCGCTGGAGTAGAAGGAGGAATTCACTTTGATCAAGGGCTTACATTCCAAACATATGTAAACACTAAACCCAGGTCTTTATTTCATCAGAAACCATGTTCAATTTTGATATGAACAAAAACAATTGAAACGCCTTAGTTCAATTTTAGCTCAAATTTTGCGGTAAAAACCTCCTACGTCCCTTAAAAGAATGTGTTCCACAAATTTCATGGGGAAAATTTGTTCTATCAATAAATTTGAGCTTTACCTTACTAGCATCTTTTTCCTCAATGAAAATGTTGAAATAAACGGTTTTTCCTTCCTCCTGAGAAGTTTTCAAAAATAGACTTTGTTTTGCAGGTAAGCCGACGATATGTGATATTCTTTTAGAATGTATTGAATGGCATGCGGCACAATACTCGTACCTTGACACCAGGAAAATATCTAGGGTCAAATGTGAAACGTACGCTCTCATAGTATACTATTTCACGCACATACAGTCTCACTTATCATATGGCATAGCTGCATGGGGAGTATCCTCGGATTTACAAAGAGTTTTTATTTTGCAAAAAAAAGCTGTTCGAAGAATGTTCCATCGAAGCTCTCAGACCACTTGTAAACCTATCTTTATAGAACATAAGATTCTGACGGTATCATCAATTCTCATATAGCAACTGCTATTATATGCTCATGAGAACATTTATAAATTTAAAAAAACTCAGCGAACATGGTAACTACGAAACAAGAAATAGTGGCACTCTTCAAATACCTCTACACAAAACTGAATTATTTAATAAAACCCACAATATCAATCTATACAACTTTATAATAAGTTGCCATTATCGTTTAAATCTTTGAATGAACGTTGTTTTAGAAAAACCATCAGTAAAATCTTAAAGAAGAAAGCTTATTATTGTAAAATTGAATATTTAAATGACACATTCTAATTCATTTATTATAAATAATAATATATAACAATGATTTTCTTTTCTTTTCTTCCCATATGTTTATTGTGGAATATTGTATTGCAAATATATTTTAATATATAATTGATTGTGATTTTAAAAATTTTAGGACGATGTAATGTAATGAATTAATAAATAAGTTAACTAACTAACTAAGTATCATAAAAGGTTTAAATGTTTTTATGTGGTATCGTAAGCGCATGGATAGTGTTATAAAAGGCTGATGAATTGAGAAGATAAAGCTTTTTCAACAAAATCTTGCAAACAGTTTTTACAATAAATGAACTGACATTGACAAGACTTCAAGCATAACAATATAAATTAACAAACAGGTGAATAATATGAAAACAATATCATATTGAATATCACAACATTTTCCCCATCTATTATTTACTTACATTTCCTCTAAATATTTAGGTATTTTCTGATTTCGTCTTGGTCTGAAAGGCTGTGACTATTTTATTCTGACAGCTTTCAATTTCGGGTATTGAATTTGGTAATTCATTAGTTTTGTAATCATATTCAATATCAGTCGATTGTTGAGATTGGTCATGATCTTCAGACATAGTGGGGTTTGCTGCTTTATCCAAACTAGGGTTTACTGATTTATCTAAAAACTGAATTTCTCCTTCTGGTGCAATATGTTTCGAAGAGATATTCCTTTCTTGACCATCTGCCAGTTTGACTAAGCCATACTCAGGATTAGCTCTTCAATCAAATCAGCCTCTTCGACAAGCGGTTCATACTTATTATTCCTGACATGCTTTTTAATCAACACTGGCCCAGGATTGGATAACCACGTTGGTATTGCTCTACCAAATGTAGATTTTCCAATGGGATTGAACATTCTTTCATGAGGAGTGCAATTGATTGCTGTGCAAAGCAGTGAACGGATAGAATGCAAAGACTCACTTCCCTTAGGAAGTCTGAAGATGATGACAAGACTAATAAATTACCAAATTCAATACCCGAAAAGGAAAGCTGTCAGAATAAAATTTTGCAAATAGTTTTGACAATAAATAAACTGACATTGACAAAACTTCAAGCATAACAATATAAATTAACAAATAGGTGAATAATATATAAACAATATCATAATGAATATCACAACAGATAGATTGCTCTATGGCGAAGACTTTCCCTTGGTGATAGACATATTTTCCCTGGTAATAATGCAAATTTCCCTGAAACATGAATGGGTAACGGACCGAATGAAAT
This sequence comes from Endomychus coccineus, assembly GCA_958510875.1. Classification (NCBI taxonomy): domain Eukaryota; kingdom Metazoa; phylum Arthropoda; class Insecta; order Coleoptera; family Endomychidae; genus Endomychus; species Endomychus coccineus. The sequence goes on from OY294067.1 coordinate 297,408,483, forward strand.
GCAAGCAGTGATGAAATAATAACATCCTCTTTGAAATTAATTGTATAACACTGTAGTAGGAAAATCGCAGGAATGTAACAATGAATCAAACTGTGAATTCCATTCAAAATTTATTCAATGGAAATTGCAAGCGATCTGACATTAAAATTCCTCCGCTTAAGTTCCACAGTTCGGTTATTCTGTAAAGTATTTACATAGATGTTACGAGACAATTAGATGTTTATTTACATCTTTTGACTTTAAAAATCACTTAAAATTTGATGCTTTCAGCAAAGGACGTAACGAAAATTTGAGTAAGAGCGCTGACAGCTGACAAGCTGACAAAACATGGCCGAATTTGAGGTGCTTTTCTTTAAAGTTTTAACTTAATAAATTATGGAAAGTTTTCATTTATATGTAAATTCAATGACGGTAACTGAAACTGAGAATCTCTCTCGCTTTTTATTTCGTGTCTCTAGACGCACATTTGCACTTATAAATATGTATTATATATCATAAGGATAGAGAAAAGTTTCCTCGTATTTTACGGTTACCTTTATTTATGTTACTGATCTCAATGCCAAAATCTGGAATTTAATTAATATATTAGGCCAATATAAAACATTACATTATAAATTCAAATTTACTTCGGAGAGTTCCAATAAGTTTCTTATAGCTGTATAACTTTTGAAGGATAATCCATTGTAGCACATTTCTCATAATTTTTGACCTATAAATAAGACTTTGCGAGAAAATCTCCAAGTGCCTGTATTTTCCGATGTCAATAGTTCAAAGTAGGGTATTATTCGTTCAAAAATGGTTGATCTTAGGCAAAAATCCTCAAGTAATAATGTTTAAAAAGAGGGGTCTTTTCCTTGGACAGTGCATACTCTTAGAGGTCACAACAAATCAGACAATTAGAAAGTGGTAATAATCTCAAGATTTCCGTTAATGAGATTTTACAATTCTTATTAATATCAAAAGTATTCAAATTTTTCAATTCCATCCGATAAATACGAAACTAAAAGATTCTAAAAATCTGAATCAAACATCAGAAGACGTTTCGAATCCTTGTTCTTTGGGACGAGCAAATACTTCAAATAATATGTAAGAAGCTGAATATTGCTTCACAATTTGGCAATAATTTTATTAAAAATCACTGTTTTATCAAATCAGAAATATTAATGAAGAAAATTCGTGGCATGCAGACAAACTGTTGAGTTATTCAATTTCCAGAAAAAGTTCATCCACGAGCAGGATTTGAATCTGCTACTTCTAGATTGCCGGTCAGTACTTCACCAACTGAGCTACCAAGAACAAACGTTCTCAACTGCATTACGGGATATACCTGTAGCTTTTCAGAAATCAATGTTCATATCACAGATATGACAAACTTCTCAAAAGTATTGTTTGGATTAACTTTGATCCCTGCTCAAAATCATTACATGTTGATGATGCTAGATATAAACATATAATTAGGACGTTGATGACCACTGATAATGGATGACTTCTCTTCCACCTCCTAACCTACTACTACTGAGGTGGTTGAAACCCTTTATGGGTACCTTATGGGCCTGTAACATCCCACAAGGTAGTATGGGAGTCCCAGAATCTGAATTTAATCACCTCAGATATACCCACTAAAACCCCACCTCGTGTGGTAGACTCGATTCTGCAACCAGGGCAGTATCGACGACACTTAGGCCTAACGGCACGTTGTATTTGCCTCCCCACTTCCTCGGGATATAGGAAAAATTTCGCCGAGGCTGAGCTTCGAACCCGCGACCGGCAGTCACCGTGAAGAAGATCGATACTTCTACCACTGAGCTACCCGACCTACTAACTTACCCAACTCCTTACAAACGCCCTAGTTTGTAGGTGTAATATTAACATTGATTTCTAGAAAAAACGGTATCTCATACTGCAGTTGCGAACGTGTGTTCTCGGTAGCTCAGTTGGTATAGCACTGACCAGCAATCTTGAGGTCGCATGTTTGAATACTGGTCGAGGATAAACTTTTTCTGGAAATTGAATAACTCAACAACTTGTTTGCACGCCACGAATTTTCTACATTAAAAACATTAAAACAAATCACAGAGTCGACAACCTTTTTAAAAATGATGTTTGGCTTATCTTTGATCAGTGGTCGAAGATCCGCACCTTGATCTCTCCTTAAAATCTGACTATATGTCGATGATGCTAGGTATTAACGGTAATTAAGACGTTGATGTCCACTGTTAATGAATGTGTTCTCATCCACCTTCCAACCTACTAACTTACCCAACACCTTGCAAACGCCGTAGTTTGTGGGTGTAATATTAACATTGATTTCTAGAAAAGCGGTATCCCGTAAAGCAGTTGCGAACTTGTATTCTAAGTAACTCAGTTGGTAGAGCACTGACAGGCAATCTAGAGCTCGCAGGTTCGAATCCTGCCCGAGGCTAAACTTTTTCTGAAAATTGAATAATTCAACAGCTTGTCTGCACGCCACGACTCTTCTACATTCAAATCAGGAGTACAACTGTATCTTCTATATGTTACAATGTGAATGACTTAACTTAACATTCACGTTCAGTATCTCTTGATGAAGCTGTATATCCAATGTTCTTTTTTCTATTTCAAATAACTACTTACAGTTAGTTTATTTCTTCGAACATTTGGTAAACAATACAACCGTTTGAGATTTATAATCAGGACTACAAATAATGTGTATTATTTCTTTATAATAAGTAAATAACACATTTTATTATATAAGGATGCTACAAATCTGCAGTAGCATATTACACCTTTGTTGTTAATTTTATAAGCAGAGGATGGTAAAACTCCAATAAAATCAGCAATGATAATTTGCATTCCATTTACTTGAGCCATTTTGCTAATAAAAGAGAGGTAAGTCACGTGATTCATTATTAAATAGTAAATACCTGCCAAAGTGCGATTCAGGCAAGTAGCACCGATCACGTATCTTTGTTTACACTTGGTGCAAGTTAGTTCTGGACGAACTATTGTACAATTTATTGAACGTAATTTTTGTTTACATAAGTTTGTACCAGATATCGTATGCAACACGATGGTCCCTATCCGAATTTTTTGATGGGTAGACCACGTTGTCGGAAAATACAACGAGTATAAAATTCAAATATAAGCAGGCCATTCGAATTCATGCAGTGTATAACAGCTGTTCATTCTGCACAATATGAGAAGATATTTCGACTTGACAATGTCAGCTTTAATGATAGTGTTCCACTCTACTGTGGCGTATTCGTAATATGACTGGAGGAATTCGGAGCTATCTGTGCTCCCAAGATAAACGCAATCAAGTTTTGCATTGCTCAACTGTAAGCAATAAATTTCCGTAATATGCTAGGCATATGCCTGCACCAACATGACGTTAACTGTCATTTAATTTCAGTTACACATACATGTTAAGCATATACACGGTAATTAATGAAAATAATCTTACTCGTAGTCGACATGAAGCTATCTTACCTAATGTACATCGAAAACGCTTGTGAATTAAATGTTGCTCACAGAAATAACTGAATATTGTTCACATATCGACACAGATATTTTTTGATATTACTGTCTTGTTGCAATAACTATTAGTGGAGTAAATCTGGCAAATGGTTGGCGAAAATCTTACGATGCTTAGCGACCCGGTGGAAAATGTTTGTTGTGATACCAATAACAACCTCCTGAAATTTATATTTCGCAATGTGGGTGCAACCCCTTTATTTTTGGGCAAAAAGGTTTTTTTTGACTGTTTTAAGGGCAGCTTAGCAGAAAAAAATTAATATCTCCGGTTGTATTGGAAATTAAGAAAGCAAAATAGAACCCTTTTATTGTCAACGTCCAAGAAACTTCCAGTCCAAATTTCAAGTTGATCCGACCTCCCCCCTTCCCGTAATAGATATATATATATATATATATATATATATATATATATATATATATATATATATATATATATATATATATATATATATATATATATATATATATATACTCATATATGCAAGGAATCTTGCGTTATGGCTAACTCGGTCATGTTTCAACCAATTGGCTGAAATTTGGACTGAATATAGGTGCTATGGTCTCAAAACTACCCTCTGAATTTCAAGTGAAAATATTGAAAATTTTTCCAGAAATTCAACTTTAAGTCAATTTTTTAGTTGTTTTTCAAATTAAGATATCTCATGTCATTTACATCCGATCTGGATCTGCTTTGCGGGAAAATGTAGGTATTTGCATATAGTTTGATGTCATGGAACTCATTTTTCATTATTTTTTTCCCGGCCTATATTGGTCATTTTATTTTCGGTATTAATATACCTAAAACTTGTGTCAAATCAATTAATTTGAACTTTCTAAAAGTGCGAAATTTCCCGATTTTATACGAATATGGTGATGCTCAGAAGTGCTTCAGACTCCAGGATTTCGAAATTGGAAGGTTCAAATTGTATAAAAACTTAATTGCATGAACGCTAGACGTCCTACGTAATTAGCTTCGAACGTAATCGTTTTGACGTTTCCCTCGAGAAGCTCGCTACGCGTCAGTTAGAGTTTACACATTTCACCTCGGTCTTGTTATGTTGGGATCGTTTCGTGCCCCGTGCGGGCGGCGCCAGTTGTGATAAAGTATTTTCGATTGTGGGTCGCTAGCTTTCACCCGCATCGGGTATATTTTAGTAGCTAGAAAATTCCTTTTGGTACGTCGCACGCTAGATGCGCGTAGCTGATACCTGAGACTACCTGTTTCTGTTTTAATTGAAGTTTTCTATTTAATGGACATTTATCGAAAAAATAAAGGCCGTCGGGCACGACACCTTTTATTCAGTAAACTGTGAACATCAGACGTGAATTGTCATTTTGACAAGAAATCTCTCTGCTTAAATTACCTTTACAATTTCATCAGGCTTCTAGTTTAATTAAAAACGATATCCTTCTGTCAATACCAATGGCGTGGTTATTCTCAAAATAAAATAATTCAAAGGCTTTCGCTAACGAGACATAACATGTTTGTCACTGCATAAAGTAGTTAATGGTTAATGAATGGAATGAAAGAAATACGAAACTGTTAAATCAGCGTAACAAAGAGTTCTGTTGTATATTTTAATTATAAATTATGATTCAAACTTTCCTTGTTAATTATAATTGTTCATTTGTTTTTGTAATGGGGTCTTGGATGAAACGAAATGTGTATAATTTTGCCTTCGGAGGTTATTGATATATGGGAGAAATTTTCCCAGACATAAAACTAAGTTATTGGACATTTCATCCTCCAACGTAGATACGAAAACATAATTCAAAAAAGGATGTCAAAACACACCTCAATTGAATGTATGTGAATGTATCGAATCAATATATGTCTTCCAATTTGTTTATTCAACATTAACACAATTCAATGACATTTTTACATTCTGACACATTTAGGTTATCTTCGCTATTATTCCTAATTATATTCGTTCTCTTTCGATTCATGCCGTTATTTCTCAGATTGAATCGTGCTAATGAAATTTTTTTTCAAGATTAATTATGGAATCTTCGATGAGAAGTTTTTGTGCTTCTGCGGAAGGAACGGTTTCCGTAATAGAGAAATATGCAACGGTTTCTTCCATACTATAGTTTGATGGTTCCACAAGTAAATACGAATGATGCAAACTAATTCTTGTTTCGATTCATCTCTTAATGATCTTGGGCCTGTTACTAGTAAGTTTTATTGCTATAATCAAGCTCTGAACTAGCATATGATAGATGTTCAAAGTCCGGAAGTCACTAATAAGTTGCTGATGTGGGTATTAGCTCTTGGCAAGGAATAGAAAACCAAGTTTTTGTGAAGCGGTTTTTGCATGGACCTCACATTATCGTCACATTAGAAATTGCTATTGCTGGTGATACCGAGCACGGATAGGAATAATTATAGCTATCATACAAGGGATTGTGGCATTCCTGAATGAAATAAAAGCGTGAATTTTGGTTAACCAAACTCCACTGGATCATCAGATTCACATTTCAAAATGTTTGTCTCGACCTGCCTCTGTCTTGCACCTCTGATTTCATTATGCTCTAGAGAAGGAAACGGTATGAAGTGTACTGTCATCTTGAAAGTTGAGGATGGAACAGGAGGTTTTCTTCGATTAGAAGTTTTTTTGCTTCGGCAGAAGAAACGGTTTTCCTAATAGGGAAATATCCAACGGTTTCTTCCATACTACAAGTACGATGGTTCTACATCTGAATACGAATGATGGCAACTGATTCCTGTTAGGGTTTTGTCTTGTGTATGAGGACGGGCTAAGGATGTCCCCATGGTAAAACCTGCCTATCGTAAAAGGCGACTAAAAGGATAACCATAGTTGTGGATGTTTCCCTCATCGCTCAGTGAAACACCACCACCTCGACAAAGATGCTGTGAACTGAGAAAATTCATGCATCAGTCGATGCTTCAGATCTCATCCTAATACCCATTTTCCTGTCACCCTATCCAAACCGACATTCAATCCATTCCAGGTTTATTCTGAAACTTCCAATGATGAAGCCTCCTAGAGTAAAATACCTCTCCATTCAGATTTCTGGGCAAGGGGTGCTCGAGATGGTTCAACATTGGAAAATATAAACTTGAATATAGACCTCTGTAACATCCGAGGTCTCAACAAAATTATAACCGATGTTCATCATCACCTGCAGACAGACAAACTAGACATACTGGCCTTAACTGAGACTCAGCTCAATCCCCTGGCTACAAGCTCCACACTAGCATCAGTTTTAAAGGAAATATCTATCTCTATTCCAGAAATGATCTCTCATGCCAACGAGAGGAGAATCTAAAACCACAAGAATTCGATATAATGTGGTTCAACCTTAATAATCACAAATAGAAAACATTTCTCTGTTGTGTTCATGTATCACTAACTGAACCAGCTCATGCTGAACTCTCTCAGCAGAACTATCCGGCAGCTTGAATTATCGTAATGAAGGATTTCCTATAAAAATACTGAAGTACTGAGGACCTTTCTTCATACAGAGACATCTTATGCTGGGGTATCAACAGGTCTGCTCGGCCTCTAGTAGGATAAGTATGATTGAAATCATTGCGGAGAAAAGATCCAACATTTATTTTGACATATATCAAAAGTTGCTTCCTATATAGGTATACATGGAAGGGGTAGTAACTGCAATTGTCGGGAGATGTTTCCACATGAGCTTCTTCTATTTGCTCCTACCATACTTCTTTCTGCAAGCTTCTGCAATAGGAAGACTCGGACTGAGTTAGATGTAGATCCTCAGAATATAATGCCATAAGAACATCTTGAATAGGACTGTGCATAATAATAGGATAGGAGTATACAACTATTTGTGAGACTGTGTAACCTCCTCGAAGCATAGAACATAGTTGATAAATTGCTACACAACATGTTAATGTTAGCATCACAGTTCAAAGCGTTATCTCTAAATAGCCCCAGAAAACGTACAGTCTGAACTTGCCTCAGAGAATGTCCAACAATTTCAAGAGGCAACTCTCATTGTAGTTTATTCCACGAGATGTGAAATGAATGAAAATCGTTTTTGAGGTATTCAGAATGGGTTGATTTGCAGCAAACCATTCTACGCAGGCATTCTGACTATTGGGTATTTTTCACCAGCACGCGTGTGTCAGATGCGGTGCTAAACATTGAATTATCATCCGCAAACATCGTTAGAATCTCTTGCTTCACTACCATCGGCAAATCATTAACAAATAACAATAAAAGAAGGAGTCCCAGTACATACCCTTGAGATACACGATTCAAAACCTTCAATCGGTTAGATTTTATACCATCAGTATCGACAACCTGATAATGATGAGACAAATATGATGATATCCACTAGTACAAGTTCCCCCTACATCCATTTCCAGACAATTTATCAAGAAGTAGATTGTGATCAACAACGTCAGATGCATTGCTTAGATCTATAAACACTCCACAGCTTTTTTAGTTACCATCAAGTTCCTCATATAACTTTTTCATAAAATTCATTCTGGCGGACTGTGTAGATCTATTCTTCCGAAAACTATGTTGAAAACATGACATTATTTCATAGCGATTTATGGAGGTCAATATTCTAGAAACTATAATTTTTTCTAGTATCTTGGACAAAGTAGATAACAGGGAGATGGGAAGGAGATTTTCAACTTGTTTCATACTTCCCTCCCTAAATAATGGTAAATCGAAGTAACCGTTCGAACTTTATGTAGAAACGAACAACATGCCATATCAGAAAGGGGGAAATACTTCGTTCACTACACTCACTCCGTTTGTGTATATAAGAAGCGCGAGCCGCAGTTAAATCTCATTTGAATTAAGATGTTGATATTAAAAATATATACACACAGACTTGAATGAGCAAGCATGGATCGCAATTAGCGAACAAATATATAGACAAAGACGTCTGCGGTTGATTAGAGAAGTTTTTCCTTTGTATGATTGTCATGCTAATAACAGCCGCATTTGAATACAGCTATTACACCGTGATTTGCATCTTTGTGAAGAAATCCGAGCCAAGTTTGATGCTTGCCGACGCTCCACGCCAGTTCTTTCAGTTTTTCCAGCTTTCATGTTTCTGTATTCCCAATGCTTGAAAAATTATGCCTACAGGTATTTAATTTAATGGGTTTTCTATGGAAATTTTATCGTGAAATCTTCGAGCGACAGCTTATCGTAGGCCGACTGTGTTTCTTTCTGGTATGAATAATGTCGGTTTTTCACTATGAACCGACTTAGCGATTAAGCAGTTATTACAACGATATAGGAGGTATGATTTAAATAGCATCACGGAAATTTCCTTAAAAAACATCACGAGATATAATCGTTAGAGTAAATATACATTCAACCGGAAAGGGGTGGGCTAATACCTAAAAGATTACTTTGTTATACTACATTGGCCAACCCGGCACTATTACTTTAGAACTTTGCTACACAAATGATCAAATTTTATGGAAAATTCTCCATTCACTGGACTATAAGCGGTAAATCATCTATTCAATCACCAACAATTGAAATATGTAATGAAAAATGAACAATACATGAAATTACAATCAATATTCAATGAGATAATGAGTTGAGAATGCTACTATGTGATGCAAAAACTGATTGAACAGTGACAACACGTCTTTTAGTCCAAGACAGCTGTTTCGCTCTTCTCATGAGTTCGTCAATGAGACCAGGCCAACGTGAAATCACTGATCAACCATCTCCGAAAGTGAGATAATAAGACAATTCCGGAAAAGTGCGGCTAACCTAGATGTTCCACCACCATCTGCCGGAAAGCGGATCTCCTACTGTGAATCACAACGCATTGGTTAAATAACGGAAAATAGTTGCAGATATACCACCGCCGTTCTGCCTCATTTCGCTGATGAGCTGATGAGAATAGCTGTCTGGTACTAATAGATGTGTTGTCACTGTTCGACCTGGAATATCAAAGCTTCTTTTTATTGATTTTAACAGGAAACGTGTTTGTATTTCACTTTTTATTGTTTAGGGGCCGTGGCCTGACGGTTGTATTTACAACTGTTTCCCCGTCGATTCTTCGAATCGCGAAAAGAGTATTATCGATACGTGGCATTAAGAATAACATTATCACTGATGGAATCATGAGGAGAGCGAAACAGCGGTCTGAAACTCACGTGTTTTCACTGTTCGACCTGGAAAACCAAAACTTAGTCTATTGTTTCTAACACGAAATGTGTTTGTATTTCACTTTGTATTGTCGATACATTGTCATAGTCAAGTATAAATTCCGGTTTAATCCACATTTTACTAATTGCTTTCAGCATATGTTTGTAAAATTGTTTTTAGTACACTTATTATATACACTTATTGAATCCACCCTGTTGAATTGGATATTTTTGTAGACTATGTCAAGGATAACGTGAGTAGATTTATTCATTCTAGATTGATCAAAGAAAATGAGTTGAAACTCTTAAAAAAGCTCAATTTTTCAACAATGATCTCCCCTTTAATGTTTCAACTGATAACTTCAGATATGAAGAAGGCATTAAATTCACGACTAATGTGCTCATCATGGTGAATTAAACATTAATGACTCACATTTATTAATAATAGTTGCGTTGGACAATGTGAAAGATTCAAATTCACCAAATTATATAGATATAAGTTAGTAAATCACATTCATTCAACAAAAAAGATTAAAATAACGTATTTACAATACATGGAATCCCTTAAACACAGGAGAAAAGGTAACAATCTTGTCATTTTTAAGATTAAACTGGTCTTAACCCGTTGTAAATCCATTAAATTGGAAAAATCACAAATTCTTGTCATTACTAAAGCTGATAAATCATTCGATCGGAATTAGACGAGCTAGAGAAATAAACCGCCAATATATTCGAAGAAAACCCACCTTAACATACGTTTTGGTCTGACGACCATCATCAGACGACGTTTTGAAACTAATTCCCGTCACTAAAGCGCGGGATTCCTCAAACTAGTTGCACTGAGCACTGTGCGTTTATATCGCATTAATTCCAACATTTTCAACCGAAAATATTCACGTCGCAACAACGACGAAACACGAATAATTGAAAATGTGGCAAATTTATGTGTAAGATATATGAATATGTATCAGAAAACCATTATACAGTGATGTTTTTATAGTTGAAGACGTCATATCCCGAGAAAGCCTCTGACCTGATAAAAATCACTTTGCGCCAAAACGGTACAATGTTAAACAGATGTGTTGAGAAATTTTATGACTACGACAGAAAAGATCTTTGCTGTACCGGTATAACAGATTTATTTATCAACTGTCCACATAAACACAATTTCAAACATTTCAAAGAAATATATAGAAATTGACAAGTGTTAATTGATGGAATTTCGATAGATTCAACAGTACAACTTCTACACATAGGATTCATGTTTTATTCTGCGTAATTTATAAATTTCCTGCAAACGGCACCCCTTTTTACTCTCACTTTAGTACGACTATGTCATCGACAAATATTATTATGAATGATATTATTTCTATAGAAATTTTATCATGAAGAAGAACAGCAGATACGGTTACGACCTATTCATAAAATGTTTTTATTCATTCCAATAAATTATTCTTAGATTTTTGAAATGAGACATATCAACCAACATATGTTCTGATTTGAAGTTGTTACGTTTTCATAAAAGTTGAGTAAGTACGAAATAATAACCCTCATATACTGAAAAACTACCATCAAAGGTACCAACAATGTGTCCGGTATGTCTCCAAAACCAGAATTGAACGATTCAGAGAAAGGTAACCTAGTTACAACAATAAGGTTTGAACCTTTCAAAAGGTCGTGATAGCCCCAAACTGGGTCGAAAACTGTTTTCAATTGGTTAATTTTCTATAAATCGAATGACGTTCACGTGAGGAGCGCGTAGCTCGCGAGTTAGAAAAGTGCAAATTTACGGTACATAGAACGTCTTAACGAGGACTTTTCGCATGCGGTTTTCGCTCCATGTCGTTAGTTTATAAACGGGGCCAACTTAATAGCATAGTCTCGGGCCCCAAAATGTCGAATAAATAGGAAAATTCAATTAAAACATGTTGAGGTATTCTCAGCTGTCAGCTACTAGCGTCTGACGTGCGATGTACCAAAAGGAATTTTCTAGGTACTAAAATGTACTCAAAGCGGGTGAAAGCTAGCGGCCTATAGCCGAAAACACTTCATTACAACTGGCTCCGGCCGCACGGGGCATAAAACGGCCCCGAATTAACAAGATCGAGGTAAAATGTATAAACTCTAACTGACGCGTAGCGAGCTCCTCGAGGCATATGTCAAAATGATTTCGTTCGTAGCTAATTACATAGGACGTCTGGCGTTCATGCAATTATGTTTTTATACAATTCGAACCATCTAATTTCGATAGGCCACGTGAAAATCCCGGAGTCCAAAGCGCTAAAGACTTCTGAGTGTTACAATATTCGTATAAAATTGCGAAATTTCTCACTTTTAGAAACTACAAATTAATTAATTTGTCACAGAATACTCTTCATAGAGATCAAGATGATACTCTTACGTGACGCCTTTTATGATTCCCCTACGTGGCGTCTTTTGGTACTACGCGAAAGTCGACTCGTAGCGGACTCACTGCTCACATAGGAAACAACCTCGGGTTTCCAGACCTGTGTATACGACCGTGGTTTGAACTATCACTAGAATTTCCAAGACCGTATGATATGAGCTTGGGCGATATAGTTGAGGGCGAGGTTAAAACCTTCAAAAGTTTTACAAAAAGCATTCAAATGCATATCAGAACACCACCAAATTTTGATACATTGATACTGGAAAACTTGTTTTTATTGATATTATAACCTATGGAATAACCAGATAAAGGCTTTTCGAGAAGCTTTAATACGAGATCGCATATTAATTGGGCTGCTCATAGATGTTTTAAAGGCATGGTGAGAACAATTATCGTGGTTTCTTAGATGGAAAATGAAGTTATATGTACTAAGTGATATTTATAGAGAAATTATATACTGTTCCTGAAGATGAATGGGTCAATGTATTACCGCGAACGATTTAAATTCTTGTTAAACTCGTTGGCTGAATCCTTGTGCTCGGATAATAAATATAAATTAGCTGTAGGTAATAAATATCCTACGTATATATCATAAATCACAACCGCAACATCCTTTTAACCAAATTGAATTATGATATTGTAATTTAGATATGGTGTTCTACGAAACACATACAGTCGTTACTGCAGCTAACTGTATGAAATATGTGTAATTTCTTCTTCAATTTGATATTGTAAATTTCATTCTTAAAGTTAACAAGCTTATTTCGTAGCAAATGCGGGTGTTCACTGCCAAATATTTAATTTCGAGATTAAAGACAAGCAGTGACGCCAATTCCGATACGAATGTACAATGATTCGTTTTATCAACCTTACATTCGAAATTGACTGCAGGTTTCCTTATTACTTACAATAGGTTTTCGAGTTACGGATGCGTATGTAGAATTTGATTTTGAACGGGCAGATGTGTGGGGAATGAATAAAATCATAGAAACGTCAGATATAGTAAAAAAATATAATTATACAAAATCATTTAAACATAAAATAAGAAAATCATGGATCACATTGAATCATTTATATCCTCTAAAACAAAAAAAATGGTTAGGTTTCGTATTGGACTATTATTATTAAATACCACCAGGCGTATTGAGTCTTAATGAATTACAACTGATAAAATACTTTTTCCAATAATGATTCTAAAAATAAAAAAAAAAAATTGAACTAATATTTCAATAGTTTTTTGTGAGCATCCTGTACAAGATCTCAAAGTTTCTTCTCTGCGCTAAATCTTTGACTACAAAGTACCAAAAGCGCGTTACGGAATATGCAGTCGTTATGAAGAAACTGTCAATTACATATGGGTCTGTAATTTTTCTATAAAATTGCGGATATCTCAAAAACGGTTGAAGTTAGGTACAGGACATGATGAATAAAGTTCACCTAGAATTTCCCGTAGAATCGAACAATGCAATAGATTATAGGGTGTTTTGCTCAAAATAACGAGGTTGTCTTCAACTTCCTGTATAACCGGAAGTGCCACATCTTAGATAAATAGTACTCATTTACCTTGGACTGCTGCCAAATTTTCAAAAAAATTTTATATTCACTTTTTGAGATATCGATCGATGTTCGTGATGAGACCTGTATAGTTCGTGTTACTTTGTTTTTCCCACCCTACGAATAATTCTGCGAACGCCTATGTTGATATCATTGTATCATGAGAGTGCTAATGATCAACTCATTTCATTTGCTTAATTCACTTTAAATAGTCCTCGAAATTATCCTAATGTTCATCGTCGTAACCAACTACTCAGCAGCCTTCCTGATCATCAACTCTCCAATCATTCTGTTGGCAATTTCTTATTGAATCATAAATTTCGGAGGTAAACCTGGTAGCTATTGAACAAGTGTAATAAGTCAAACCCTAGATGAGTTTTATAAATCTGTGAAGAAAATTCATTATTTGTTTTAAGAGCTTGGTGGATATAATATAATATTTAGTATCGCTTAAGTTGAAGATGTGGAGTCATTTCGTTTTAAAAGTATCAGCGGTATTTCCCTCTAGAGAGGAATTTCAAAAGCTACATGAACAACATGAATTATTCCACTCACAACTTTCCCAGCATCATACAAGGTGCAATTTATGTTGATTGAGAATTATCTCCTATCATCACAATTTATTACATATCTTAAGCAAGTGCTAGTTATTTGTCAATCCCTTTACAAAAAGGATCTTCTTCGCATTGATATTAGTAAGCGATAACCATGCAACTATCTTGATAATTGGACGTTCATAATAGTTGATAATTGGTTTGAATTATCGCAGCACTGTAAAATCTCGTCAATATGGTCAGTGTATGATATTGGAATCAATTCGGTACACTTGAGTGTGAGAATGCTTTATTCTCATGATGAATTAAAAGTACACTGGTATATCAAAGGTTCATATCCCAAACATACGCTGAAGTTGTCAGATTCTATTCAGTGAAAACTATTCGTCTGATTGATGACCTCTTCAGAACATCGTAGAGGGGTGAACGATCTCTCCCTTTTCTATACAAATTTCCATGTGTGTACTCATCTCTACTATTCCAGGTGAGCAGACTAGATGAGCTCAGGTGGTAATCCCTTCGTATGGTATTGAATCAATTTAGTGTATCTAAAATGATCGTTATTTTTATTCTTTTAATACAAGAGAGGGAAACCTATAATGTGAGGAGGAGAGGTTGGTCCCGAGTTTGACAGTGAACTGGTGACTAGTTTGAGCTCGTCTAGTCCACCTATGTGGAATCTTTCATGGTGGAAAAGCAGACGAGATTTCTGATGAACACGGACTATGGAAATATCTTCAGAAGAGGCAGAGATCTCCCACCTTTCAACGATGTTCTAGAGCCTAAAAACAATTTTTTTGTGCTTATTAGATCTTTGGATTCCAAGTAGACACAAGGTCGGGGTACTTTGGCACAGTATAAACCTAATATTTTTGAGAACATTAGGACGTAAGTAAGTAATTTTAGGCATCCTAATGACAGTTTCCATATTTTGTGGAACGAAAGGGACATTAGAAAACCCTCAGAATCTGCACAAAGTATCCAGTTTTACTACATGCGCATCAAGATATCCAGATTTAGGTAGAATTAAAAAGCAAGTAGTAGAAGTGAAAGCAATAACTGAATAGCTGTAAATAATACATGATTTGATTTTAATTCAGTTAGAATAACATATTAGAAACATAAGGTTTTCAAAAAGCTATCAGCATTTTGATTACGATAATGAACAATACGAACATTCAGAAAATTTTGAAAAAGTATCACTTGATGCGTTGTTGAATTATTCGCAAATTTTATTGCTTCAATCGTCAGAGTTACGCTTTCTGAACGCAAATATGGGATACACCCTTATTTATCTCATGTTTATTGCAAGATACTTGATTTGATGATTTTTTGATATAGAATCCGAAAGGTCTAGGGTCCTATACATTTCCGTCATTTGAGATCTTTAACGATCTCTCAACTTTTTCTACAATTTGTTAAACTATAAATAGATATAGAATATACCATATTTTTTTAGTTCCAAAATATTGTCAATTCTGGTTATTGGTTAGATAATTTCTTAAGGGCATTAATGGTCTAATTTTGAAGGAAATGTTCCAATTATCAAAAGCTATGATTCCTTTCATACAGGTCTCCTGTTATTCTCTGCTGAAGAAAGCCATATTGCCGGTCATTCACAGTTTTGGAGCTCTCTACCTATTTGATGAGGAATGGGCATCTGATAATCTAGTAGAGCTTAATGCAACCAAGCTTGCATCTTCTCCGTGGAGGAGAATCTCACAATCCCTTATGATTATGATGATGTCAGGTACAAATATTCCTATGAAGTCTTCCATATCCATGTTCGGGATCACCACCAACATCACCCTCTCATGGAATGATCATGTGAGGTCCATCGCGAAAACCGCTTCTCAAAAAAAAATTGTTCTATTCCTTGCCAAGAGCTTACATCCCAGCACGTCTCCATAATCTGCAAAGCTAAGATTCGACCTGTCCTGGATACCTGTTCACAAGTTTGGAGTTGGGCTCCCAAAGATACGCTGAAGCTCTAGGATTATATCCAGGAGAGAGATATTCGTTTGATTGAAGATGTCATACTTACGAATACATTGATTTTCTGAAACATCGTAGAGAGGTGGGCGATCTCTCCTGCTTCTATAGCTATTTCTATAGTTACCTCTCCATTGTTAAGCTCAAGACCTGCCGAACGTTTTCCTACCAGCCTTTTTTCTATCGAAAGGCGAAGTTTTGGCACTCTTTGCTCAGCGAGCAAACCTATAATCTCAAAATTTTTAAGAAAAATTCCAAAGCCTATCTGCTCTCCCAACATTCGATTACTGGCTCACACGATGTTCCTCGAACATTTTTTCTTTGTTGCTCTCATGTAGTCAAAGTATGGTAAAATAAGTTCAATTCGTGGTTTGTTCGCTGTTGCAACATTCTCATACCAAATTTCAATTGTAATTAGATCTTAAAAAAAATGAAACCATCTCGAAATCGACTATATCATGACAGAACTACAGAAAATGTTCATTCGCATCAGAAATAATAAAACTTTCAATAAACAAGCTCAAAAGATCAACCAGAATATCAATCCAGATTGGATGTATGTCCAGGTGAAAGGACCCCTTTTAAGACAGACATGTCATCTGAAATGCAATGTTTCTCTTAACAATCGCAGCGTGTAGATCATACATATGTATGTCGGCCTTCTGTGTGGGTCGACGTAATGTGATGTTGATGCGGACTCGTCAATGTAAAACGATTGCGAAACCACAGAGAGCCACAAAGAGACGGTGCACGTCTTTGAAATCCATTCGTTTGTGTTAAAGAACTTACTTTCTGTTATTCCGCCACACCTGCTGTCATTTTTGCAACGCGGTTTTCGACGTCGCATTACTTTGTTTACACATGTCCCGCATAATTTTTTTCTGTATCGTTTCATGCTCAAATGTAAATATGAAAGCGACACTTGTTAGACGGCACTTGGAATATTGAAGAGCCGCATACAATTTTAATAAAACGAAAATATGGGATGAGTTTTTCCTTAATTATTCATTGGTTTGATAAACATTGCTGTTCATGTTACGTAGTAATTGTTCATTGTCGTTGCTGAGCTTGCCTACAGGGAGATAGATTGGTTATAATAATATTGAACAAGGATTCGAATCCAAATCCCTCCCAAATGCTAAGAGAGATAACGTAAGGCCATCTGTTTGGTTATCCGAAATATATTCTGGCTTGAAAATAGAGATAAAGGTGTCAAAAACTCTAATAAAAATATCCTCAATGATCAATTAGACCTATATCAAAGATACCTTTTCATGTGTTTTTCAAACCGCTCTAAAAATAATTCTTAGAATATTAAATTATAATCACACTAATTCACAAAGTGTTACTATGTAATACTGTACTTTCCTAGGATCTACCTGTTTTTGGAATTTCCGTTGATCTCTTAATCTCAACCCTACTTTACTTTACTTTATTTATACTTGAACTGCTTCATTGATTTCTTCATAATTTTCTAATTGTTTGATAATGGCACTTCGGTGTTGAAACTGTAGTTACTTTTTCACGTTATTATTAATAAAAGTGATATAAAAGCAAAGTAGTTATTCTTTCATCTAATAAAAATATACATAATACACAATAATAGTTCACTCTGATGATAGCTACGTGTCAGCTGTAGGTTCCTCAGTGGTAGTATTTTTCGTTCATTATTTCGTACTTATTAGGGAGCAGTTACGTGTATGACGTTCAGAGAATTCAGAATCTTCCGTGTCTACTTTTTCGGCGTCAAAACTGTTGTTACATTGTCACTTGTAATTATTGTTTCCGAACGTCTACATTGGAAGTTTTATGAGCCGCGTACATCACGCGGTAACTGAATCTTCATTAATGTCGACGTTAAGTGAGAACATCTTGAAAAAAGCATGTTTCTCTTGAAGTTATAGCAGTATAGAAGTTATTCTTAATGGTTATGCCGGTCTTCCTATCCAACTGAGCTTAATTGGGAGCGGTAATTCGTTTCCTTCCACCGAAAGTTTCATGCAATGTGCGTAGTTTACAAAAGAACGCGTTATCCAGCACCAAGACAATGTGCGACAGAAAGGGTCAGTTAATTATCGCATCGTACCCTTGGAAACTATGTAGAGGGAAGTAAGTATCTCCTGTGGTATCTAATAAGCTTCAGAGGTTTCCCTAAATTGTTCCGGTGAAATCACTTACCTTCGCTGCTATGCTAAATATGTAAAATATAATCTCGTGATAATCGTTAGAAGTTTTCTTAAGCTTGCTTGATAGGTGTTATATCTTGATCATGTCAAGTTGGCAACATTCTCTTAGCATTTGTGCTGTAGCAACATTTTAATCTGAAATTTTCGACATTACATGGAAGACGCCATGTTTTGTTCAGTATAAAGGGAAATGACCTCTAATGTTGACACATGTATGCGTGCGCATACTCTAGCCCAAAAATATTCCTACGACATCCATCATTTCTGCTGTAGAAGCATCCCTCCCTACATAAGGTTCCCCATCTCGCAGCAGATGAAATTCGTTCCGAAACTGCTAAAATTCTTCGTTATTTCAACATTTCTAAATCAAATTGTACTGAACCTTCAATACAAACTCTTAACTTACTCAAATCTAATTCTGATTTAGCTATTTTGAAAGCTGATAAAGTTGTCATGAATCGTTCAGATTATGATAAAATCCTGCAATATCTGCAAACTAATTCCTATAAGCTCCTACCAAAAGATCCCACCCCCCATACAGAACGTTCAATTTCACAAATCATCCGTCATTCTCTCCTTCCTGATCCAGATAAGAAATCTCTAATTCCTCATTGTTCGAAATGTCCCCGTTTATATGATTTGTCTAATTCATAATCCATCAGTTCCCCTGAGACCAATTGTCAGCACTATCGGATCCCCTACTTATAAACTCTCTCGATATCTGTCATCTATTCCCAAACCTCTTGTAGGTAATTCCAACAGTTTTGTCCTGAATTCCTTTCATTTCGTTGGAAAAATAAAACGCTAAAATTTGACCCAGACGATTTGCTCGTCAGCTTTGACGTCGAATCACTCTTCACCAATGTTCCCATTCCAGATACCCTTTCAATAATTTCTCAATTGTTACCTGCCAAAAACATTTCAATGTACTGGCTACCGTTAATTGATTTTTTTTATCCTCCACATATTTTCTATACGATGACAAGTTTTACTAGCAGTGCCCATATCGTATCATAGCTGATAATATCTTCATGGAAATTTTTGAACAAGATGTTATTGATTCATCCGTTCTCAAGCCTATATATTGGTTCAGATATGCCTTTGATACTTTTGTTTCCTTCCTCAACCATTCAAATTCATTATATCTCAATATCTTTTTCACCATGGAAGTCGAATCGCAAGGTTCACTCCCGTTTCTAGATGTATTGGTTAGTCGACAGACTGACGGTACTTTAGGACATTCTGTGTAACGAAAACCCACTCACACCGATAGATACCTCAATGGTCTTTCTCACCATCACCCTGCCCAAGAGCAATCTGTCATAAATTCCTTGGTCAACAGAGCTGTCAACTTATCTCAACCTAAATCCTTAAAATCCGAATTAAAACATCTTTCATTTGTCTTATTATCAAACAATTTTTCCCATTACATCATCCAAAAAGGAATACACTTCGCCTAAAATTTCGAATCGACCTGAGCCACAAACCCCCCTGCCTGCTTTATCCACTGCCTTCCATATATTGAAAATGTAACAGATTGAATTTCCAAAATCCTAAAAAAACATAATATTTCTACTCGGTTTTCCACACTTCCAAAATTACCTCAGTTTTACAAACCTATCAAAGACCCCCTGAGGTAGTGCATTATAGACATTAAAATCAAGACAATTTTTTATATACTAACAAGCCTATATCTAGGACTTATAGTAGTATCTGGAAATCTAGTGTTGTTATGATGGAGATCAGCATGTGTAATAAGGTTAGACGATATTTTATGTATTTCAAGAAGTGAATTGTAGAAGGTATAAGGATGGAAGAGTGATAATAGTTTTGAGTAGTATGAATGAAGATCTACATGTATCTATATACCCTGAATTTCTTTATTCTTACGCTTTTTTTTGTTGCGACAAAATAGCATCAGGAGCCGGGGAATTTCCCCATGGCGTAGCCCATATGAAATTGAAACAGTGGGAAACACACTGTTCTCAAAGTGTCGTAATTTAAGATATGTCTAAGCTGACGTAGAAGAAACAAAGTGCCTGAAAGCTTACGCCTTAGTTGTTTCATATAAGACTTCCAATCTAATCTACAATCTAGAGTAACACTGAGTAACACTGAGTAATTTTACCTTGTGTTCTTCTTGTTCAAACTGACGGATGGTTACTATTAGTCTCTGAGACTTGTCACTATTTAGCTTCAGATTGTGGGCTCTAAGCCATGTCTTTATTTTTTCTTCAATTTCTTCAGACCGATCCAATAAGAAACGATAGTCTATGACTGGCGTGTCATTCACAAAAATGGACGCATTCAAATGGGGTCATGAAGTTGCAAAGCTCATTCACATGAATGATGGATAGAAATGGCCTCAAGACAGGGCCTTGAAATATTCCATGATTAATTTTTTTTATATCTGATGTAATATCACAAACCATCTCGTTCATGCATCTTATAACTTCATAGAATACAATCGGACATATTTATTTAGAATAGATTACCCTACAGAAGAATATTCCAACCATTGAGTAATCATTGGTGTGATTCCTTCCCGCTGGAAGACAGCTAGAGTCCAACCAATCTCTCTTGGTTTTCTGTTCCATGCCAAGAGCTACTTTACATTTCAGCAGGTTCCGATAATCTACAAAGCACAGATTCTACCTGTTCTGGAGTACTGTTCACATGTTTGGAGTTCGGCTCAACATACGCTGAAGCTCGAGACCTGCCGAACTTATTCCTACCTATCCTTTACAATAGGTACAATATTGTCCTTGAAAACTTTTTAAATGAAAATCGTTGGTAAACTAGTCAAATGTAACATTTATTTCTTTCGTTTCCAGTGTTCAGAGCATCTGCTTTCATTGGATCCCATGATTATGTACAGAATTTGTGTTTTTTCTCCATTCCGTTTCTTATACTATCTTTTTCTTTTATGGTCAAGTGGAAGAACAGAGAGTGTGCTACACGTGAATATGATACAGTCATCTCAACTTGGTCCTATTTTCATCGATGTTATTAATTTATGAATATCAAATATAAATTATGTATCTTGTTATAGTTCCAATGTATCCTTGAATGTTATTTTATTGTAGGATGAAATAGAAAAAAAAATTATTAGTATTATTATATTGATTGGTAAAAAGATCTTAAATAATATATATTGGAATATATATTTGAATAAAGAAGCAGTCTTTTGATATAAAATCACAATATTCACCGTTTCCCAGCGTTTAGCGTTTGCTCCAATGAAAATGAAGTATTGCACGACGACTCGAATCAATGAAGGAACTAGGAAGTAATAATTCAAGCGACTGAGCAAATCTAGGAGAGATTTGAGAATGTAATTGAGTTGTTCAGAGTACTCTCGGAATGCATAGAAATATGAAAGATACTCCGACGGTAATAAATTGCTAACGAAAACAGACTAATATCTGGGAGTTATGGAAGAATGGCTTTAAAAGATAAATATATTAATATAACGAGTTCCGATAGTCGTTGGGAAAGGAGGAAATATTGAGCAATAAATATAATGGCGACCGGTAACGGAAATTTACTTTGAGAACTTTTATTGAACAGGTTATTAATTCTAAGAGAACTTTGGAGTCTGGAAGGCGGACAAGGCTTTGGATTATGATGTACATCTGCACAAATTATTATCAGGTGATTTGTCTCTTCAAAGAATTGTCTCGAATGAAGGAAATTTTGCTACAAAGAATCCTTAGGTTCTCGTTTTTTAGCAATAACTACGCCGCATTGACTTCAAATAATGAGGATTATGTTGGAAAGAATACTGTCTTTTTATTTATTCCCATTTAACTTCACAAATGATATTGTAATCGATTGAAAATTGACTCCAACATTTATGAAAGTTTATGATTGTTTTTTTATTATTTCACAGACCAAAGTACCTGAGTCGAATATGATTTGAAAAATGTTGCATGTCCGCGGCATTGTATTCTACAAGGGCAAGGTGAGAAGTCCATGAAAAATGAAACAGATGGTGCCACGATAGAAAATCTCATTTAACAGTTGTGATGTACCATCTTTAACTAGAGAGCATTAAAATATTCAGACTGATATGTCATTCAGTTCTGTTTCGACACCCATCGAAAGCAAGCAACCTTGAAAATTTTTGTGAACATGAAAAAAAATGAATTTCGCGTCTTGATTGAACATAAAAATTGAATCTGATCCTAAAAATATTAGTTTTGTCAACAATAATATTACCATCTGCGAATCTACAATATTTTTAAATAACATATCTGAAAATTATATATTTCAAAGTTGTAAAGGAATTAAAAAATAGCACATCTCATAGCCACGATAACATTTCGAACTTTCTGTTAAAAAAATCTATTAACTATATACTGAAACCATTAAAGCATATATATAATCTGTCGTTCGAAGAAGGAGTTTTTCCTAACAAGTTTGAAGAAGCCATTGCGGTCCCTCTATTTAAGAAGGGTGATATAAATTCGATATCTAATTATCGTTCAATATCCATTCTTTCCAGTCTATCTAAGGTTTTGGAACATCTCATGAATGAGGAAGTAATTTGTTTTTTTAATGAAAAAAATCTTTTCTCTAAAAATCAACACGGTTTTCGAAAAGGATTATCCACAGACACTGTTTTAGCCACCTTTACTAATTTCATATTAGGAGCCCTATTCACACTAAGGAATTAAAATCTGGTAATTAGTTTGCGACAGGTTGTTTATGTGGGAGGAAATTAAGAAGCATTTTGATCGGAAACCTACCAAATCATTGAATAAATAATTACTATTCTCATAATTGGTGACCTGTCTCTAACAATTTTTGGGCATAATGAGAATCAAGTTTACTGTCATTCCTATTACAAATAAAATGTTCAACCACTCTGATAGATTCCACTCCTTCTTCTGACATACCTTCATTATTTTTCTAATGTTAACCTAGTGTGTTAGTACTTTTGAAAGGAATAGTTAAATTCAAATTGGTTAATTCACGTTTTATGTCATTCGAAAATTTCCAAAAATATGTAATGATTATATAATTTTACGCGTTATTGAGATTGGGAGGAAACATTTCTCTAATAGCACTATTAGATTCCTTCTTTTTCAACATATCATCTATCAGATTGTAGTCGAAATTATTGTTAATTGCTATGTTTCATATCTTTTCATAGAATTTTACGCGTAACTCTCAAAGTATACTTTGAATCGATTCAAAACTTTCATCGAAAATAACAACAAAAATAATTATTGGAATAAACTTGAATTTACATCGAACTTTGATAGTTTATAACAAACGGCGTTGTGGCTTAGGTTCTAGGTTACTCGGTTCAAACTCAAGTAGACACGGGTTCGATTCCCATCACCGGGATATTTATTTTTGTACCTATATTTTCTTGAGAACTTTTAGTTGTGAAAAGATTATGTAATCAAATGATTTGTGAAAAGAGTAACTTTTCACATACAGGGGCTTATTCGATTAAACTGAACTATTTGTTCAAAAACCTATATTGGCGTCGTTTTTAGGAAGTTCACTAACGTTTTTTTTTCATTTTTGTTCCGAATAAATCAAAATAATCATTTGTAAAATAAATAATGTAGAGACTAATGAATTGCAACCCTGCAACTGTTGACCATTCATGTTCGAATCGAATCTTCCTGATTCATTTTCGTTGGGTTGCCCTGTATATCTCCACCTCGTAGTAGGATATATCCCAACCAACCGGTAATTACCCTGCCACCGAGAGGTTTACATTGAAACCACCCCATTTTAGGAACCGCTCCGATTAATTTGAAGCACTAGTATTGATTAATATTTACAGTAGGCCTGTTGAATTCGCAATAAAGTTTGAGTAGTCTGGATATTTTCCTCATGGCCTAAAGCTTTCAAACTGCGGAATTATTGATGAACTTTCAAACTAATCGCACACCCGCAAACTTCTTTAAAACACTGCTCCTTAATTATTGAAGATAATTCCAGAGATAATAATCACGCTATACATTTCTTTCTTTGCCGAATTCTGTACTTGTTTAAATTTAAAAATAATGTAATTAAAGTGCTACAGTAATTGGATTTTATCTCCTAAAGTGTTTTTGCTGCTGCGAATGCAGATGGAATTAATGAAATTAGGGATTCTTTTAATATTTTAATTATATCAGAGGAATCAATTCTTCGTGATTAGGCTCGACTTTTGAAACTTCGCACAGGCGAAACTCTAATAAAATTTGATCTGATAAAAGCAGTCGACAAAATATTAAAACTTGCATTCCTGGAGAGACGCAATCATGAAACTCAGCTTAATGCAATGAAGAGGAAATTAAGCAATTTTCAAGAAAAATACTTATTTCATCGTTGAGAATGATTGAAAAAAATAATAGTTAAATGTCACTAAGCAATAACATCGCGAACGTTAATTTTTACATTGGAATGAATTAATAATAACGAAGGATAAATTTGGAATAAATACTATAAATGTTCAAAGAACTAAATAAATTGAATAATCAATAGTATGCTGACCAAAATTTTTATTATTTTTTGCTCTATTCGAATCAACAGTTAATTATCACGAAATACTTGTACTTGCCCGCTTTATAGTTTCGGAAATTTTGTGATGAGTTAGTCAGTGGGTGAATGGTGTTTTACTTCTATATATATATACAAATTTAACGTGCAAAAGTGACGTCATCCATGTGACTTCACAGTCTATTTTATGTGTGGCGATTGTTGTTCAGTTCAAGCCTCAAGCCTGCCCTGAAGATGCCACCTGTAATGGTTGGCAAAACGTTGGCATCAATTCGAGCTATTGTGACGCGGACTCCATCCGGAAGACAAGATTTTTCAAGATTAGCTATCCGCGGAAGTCTACTATCCAAGAATGTTGATAGTTCATGTAGCAGGTGTCAGTACGAAACATGATTATATTATAGTGTAAGTAATTTCGGGTAACCTGACAGCAGGTGTCAGTATAAACAGAGTTGAACTTCTAGTAATGTCGGCAGTACTCTCAAAAAATACATTGCGCTATTCGATCTATTCATTATTACTATTTATTATTTAGAATACTTCCGACATTACTAGAAGTTTGAAAATACGCGAAATCTTAATTTTATTGAATGGTGGTACGAATTAAAAAAAAACATCGAGGTTCCCGAGATATTGTAACGTGTAAATTCCACCTAATGACTTAGAAATGGCCGCTGTAGGACAATCGGTTAACTCCTGTGACGTCAGCTATGCTAGACCGTATATTCGGTATATTCTAAGAGTCATGGACTGTACCTATATTCTAAGGGTCTTGGTTGCTCGGTGTCAGTCACCGCTTCTATTTCGAGGGTGTTCTGTGAGACGCCGGAAAGGAAGAGAAAATGTTACTTCTGGTGAATTCGTTCGAGTGGAAAGTCGATTGATAGGTTATTTCAACAGGGAGGTGATACCGATACCAAGCGTGTGTTTGTAACCAAATTCTGGGAATATCCTTCCGTTGAACACATAAACATCAATTACCAATTTGGATTGGAATCATTGTGATTGATAGGGTAATTGATATACCTTCGGGGATCATAACTTAGTTTTCGACGTGTCTGGCTGTAAACGGAAGTAAAAGTTGTCTTATTTGAAGGAAAACCCTATCGTGTTAGAGGTAAATATCTTTGTAATTCCATTTGATTTATTCACTAAATTCAGGAATTAATTGCCTCCATAGATGGTATCTGACAGGACATAACCTAGTTCTAATTTGTTAACAATTGTTGTGTATTTTGTTCATGTCTGTCTGTTGACGACAATAGAACAATAGAGTTTGAACATTTTGTGATTTCAGGGTTCTACTTTTCCTTCTTTTTCCTCTTTTTTTGTCTACGTTGTGGAAAATTCAACAAGAAATGTGTTGAGGGTTGGCTTGGATCTGCTGTGGAAAGATACTTAGGAGTCGCTGATTTATTTGTGAAGTACAATCGTGGAAACGATATTACAATTGTGGCAGGGACCCCTACATGAAGTAGAAGTAATTAAACATCACCAAGCAAATACAACATCCAGCTCTCAAGTCAGGTTATCGATTTTGATTTTATGTAACATTTGTTAATAATCATTGAGTATTGTATATTGTGTAGATTCAACTGTTCATTGTTTTATTGATTTAAGTAATTAACTTCATCCATATTTGCTATTCATTCGCTTCATACCTCATTAAAATAAGTTCTGTCTCAAATTATATCAATATTAATATCTCAAAGTAAAGGATACCGCACACTTTAGTAGGGAAAGTGGCCCCCTGTCGAATTGGCTGAATTTTTGATATGTTATAGTCCAAGTCATTCCGAACAAAAAGTTCAATGGGCACAACTTTTTCTATAGGCTGGTTTTGGTGCTAAAGGCCAATAAAAACTTTCATTTGTTCTCCATTGTTAAACAACACGAAACGTTATCCTGGATAATAATCACTTTTCTGAATAATCAAGATCTAAACAGTCATTACTATGACATACTGTTAAAAGTATTTTCCTTTGGTGTTGTTACATTTGGTCAATTATACAGTGTGTTCCAGCTACTTACAATTTTTAAAGTGCAATCTACAATGAAAAAATGTTTATGAATCCTATTCTACACCGTATTCTACATCACATAGTCGAAAAATATAAGAAGTGTTCCTTTTAAAAGAAATCGAAAAATATATTCGAAAAGTTCCGTACCTACCGAAAAATATTGTTCGACCATCCTGAATAATTTTAGGCCATGAAAAAGAATGAGAAATATTACAAGTCTGTCTATAAAATGGCCTTAAAAAGATTTTCTTTCTAAATCTATCATCTTAACGTCAGGGATTTTCAAGGTATGCATCTGCAAATGGACTACCTAATTTCGACCAAAAAGTCGTAATGTCCAAGTGATTCAGAGACAATCAATAATAGTAGGTGTAGTGGTGAATGGAGGTTATGTAGATGTTTGAAAAATTCACTAATATATATCATTATCATTATTTTTATTATTATTATTAACGATATTTCTTTTTGAAATAATGCACTCCACCTTCCAACCCGATTATTTTCGTATCGCCCTGTAAATGCAAAACATTCTAGCTCCATCTTATGTACAAGATAATAGACAGGATTTGGGAAACGTTTTATTTGCATTCGACGACCGTATTGAAATTCCAGGTCTATTGAGGATGAGAATAAAATGTCGTCATCGAAATAGTATCAAATACCAACTGTGGATCAAGTACAATGTCAGTTTGGAAGGTTTGCCAATTCAGGAGTACTACTGTACGTGCAAATCAGGAAGTCGTACATTGGGTACATGTTCGCATGTAGCTAGCGTACTTTGGTACCTTGGATATGCCCGTCATGCTGCCAATGTTAAGTATCCTTCGAACGAAATATTTCATACCGTATCTGATGCTGCAGAGACACATAATAATGAAGAACCTACGATTGTTTAGACTTTTATGGCATATTCTCCTTGTTTCTTTGTTCATATTGATATGTTCTCAGATGGAACACCCTGTAAATCATTAAATGAATGATTAGGGTTCAGTCGAGAGTTTTTCATTTGGGTCAACGATACCAGGTTCAATGGGTAAGTTAAATGTTACATATAATATATTTATTGAGTCATAGCCCATTATTTTCTTCCTATTATATTTATGCTGAATGTGCGAATGGAGGCTTTGTTGACCCGCTAAAAGGAGTTTCTCCGCCACACTCCTTGAGCATCAGTACAATTATCGGATGTATTTACGTACTCATTCGACACAACCCTATCAAAATGATAGACCAATTTTTGTTATATTCTTGAGTTTCATCATCAACGTGAAGTATTATTTTGACCATGATAGCTGGAACACACTGTATAATTGATTACCTATAGTGACATCAATGAACAATACTTCTAATAGTATCTCATATTGATGACTGTTTAGATCTTGATTATTCAGAAAAGTGATTATTATCCAGGATAACACTTCGTGTTGTTTAACAATGAAGAACAAATGAAAGTTTTCATTGGCCTCTAGCGCCAAAACCAGCCTATAGAAAAAGTTGTGCACATTGAACTTTTGTTCGGAATGACTTGGACTATAACATATCAAAAATTCAGCCAATTCGACAGGGGGCCACTTTTCCTACTAAAGTGTGCGGTATCTTTTCAATCATTCTGGGTACAAGTCTTTTATTTTCTTCTTTCAGGGTAATTTAACCTGGGACTTGAGTATTTACGTCCCCTAGTTATGCAGGTACATAATTCATTGGTTGGTTAAAATACTCTGGCCCCAAAATTTCTAATATCTAAAATATAACCTACGACCATCTTCACTGTAGCTGTCGGCAACCAAGTGATAAAATAGAGCTTTTTAGTTTATCCTTTAGTAAGAGTAAATTGTAACCCTTACACCATATACCATTATTTAAAATAATTGTTTTAGCAACTTTCACGGAAGATAAGAGGTTGGAAATTTGGTAAGTTGTTCATTAATTATTGAAAAAGATTATCCCGTGAAAAAATAGCACGCTACTCATTCACAACTTTTTTAGGGCCATTTTACAAAAGAGCTTTTTCTTGCATTAGGCTGCGGTTTGCAAAAAGTGTACTTCCGATCTTGCTGTGGTACTTGGTGGGCACAAAAGCTACAAAATTTCAGCTCTTAATCTTTAAAAGGACAACAGTTATGAATTTTTGAAATTTCGAGCAAGACCGATGGTTTTTTGCAAATTGCGGGGTCACCGCTGGACCAATCGAGTTCATCCGTAGCTCAACTTTTCTCTTTTAAACTCAATGCAACGATATCCCACGCGAAAAACCGGTCTTGGCCATTTTTCCCATTTTTTTTGGACCATTTGCGACGCTTAAAAGTGTTCGATTTTAATTCCATCAATTTGTATCATAATTATCTACTTAAGGCATTTTTTTTCCGAACTCAGAATAATGCAAAAAATTACCGACATTTATTGCTGATTCTATCATACTATTCGGTTCCTACGGATGAGTGAAGTTGGTAATCTATTGATTACAGTTAACTTTATTAGAACTCGAACACATATTCATCATGCGTGCAGCTTAATTGTTGATTACGAAAAGCAATTGGGTGTTAAACTGTAATAAAAATGAATGCTTCGTATGCTCGATTGATAGAAATGTTTGATTTTAGCGTGAATATCAACAAAAGACTCACATTTTTCCTATGGTAATTTTTATTCAAGGAAATGAGATTAACAATGTTCACGCAAAATGAATAGCCTCTATGCGACTGCAGTTGCATGATTTGAATTGCAAACCATATGGCTGGGTATTTTATTTGAAACGTGTAATTACTAAATACCGCAAACTAATAACCGTATGTAATAAAACGGTCAACATGAAGTTGCAAGCAGCAGAAAATATTTGCGTTGCAAATTAACATTCCGTTTTACTAATTGAATATCTACACATGATTATTTGTGGGTAATTATTTGCTTAGTGGAGTTGATCGTTTTCATTTACGAACACTTGTAATTGGAGAAATGCGAAGCAAAGCATATACTTTTTCTTAGTCGAGCAATCCAGAAGATGTCTCAAATTATATAAACTTGATGGATGAAGGACACACATTGTTCTATAACCTTGATATATTCTTTGATAACCGATTCCTAATATCCTACTACTACAAAAATTTGTATTCGGTAAAGTAATTAAAATAATATTATTCATCCTAATATTTAATTTTAACTTGATTTAAGTTTTCAAAATTACTGTATTTATTTAAAAAAATTAATAACCATTTACCATCGTACATTACAAATATTTTGAATTATTTAAGAATATTGTTGGTTCTATTATTTCATTCATAATATTTCTTGCTCGTATGTTTTTTGTCATTTGTTTGTTTTTAATCATATTGAGTGCTTCTTCATTCACAAAATAATTTTTAAGCTATTGCATATAGCTTTTATCGCGGGCTTTGAGCGCGGCGACCGAATCAAGAAATTCCGTAACGAAAAATAATGTCAATAATGACTTTCAATTGCCAAAGTCTAAATAGTCACAAATACGATTTACAAGATTCAGTTACGAGACAAACAAATGTGTTACTTCTTACCGAAACTTGCATGGCGCATGATAATCCGATTGAAAGACCTAATTTCAATTGTATTGTTCAATTCAAACGAGATACTGTTCCAAAAGGTGGGGTAGCTATTTACCAAAATAATAATAATGTTACTAATATTATGACTCCGAGTATTGAAATACATATTGCACACGTTAGCGATATTAATGTTAGGCGCACATTTGTTGGAGATATTTGTGCGTGCTTATGCAAACTTAGAAATGGCCTACACATAGTCATGGTAGCAATTTACATTTCTCCGAATCCAAAATTGGACGAGGTAGAGCATTTTATTCATCGCACTTTACTGGAGTACACTGAAGAAGGGTCGAAAATACTTGGTACAAATGGTAATAAATTTCCACTCATCTTGTCTGGCGATTCCAACATCAACTTCGCTGATAAAAAATCAGAGCGGTTGACAACTTTTCTTTCGGAAAATTTGGATTTGAAAATGAATAATGATCCACAAGAATCCACAACAAAATATGGGACCACCATTCACGCGGTATTTTCCAGATATTTAGAGGGTATCAAGTCTCAAACTTATGTCTCTTATTTCAGTTATTCAGTTACCATAAACCTAAAAAATTTCTTATCGGTCACCACGCTCAAAAGTAACTTGAATTAATATCAAAGAAAAAACTTGAATTGAAATATCAAAGAAAAACAAATACTGCATAAATTTAAAAAAATAAATAATTATAATTGTATAAGTTGAGAAAAAATGCTATGCAATAGCTTTACCGCGGCTGTCCCCGAGTGCCACACGTATCTTTTTTATATTTAAAACTTTTGTTTCACTGAATAACAGCTTATATTTTTGGTCTTTCCTAAATTATTTAAAACACCTTTCAATTTTCAATTTTCAATTTTCTCCATACCACTTGCTTTGAAAACAATAAGCACTGGTTGACGGAGTATTATCCGAAACACTGGCTATCAACACTGGTGTTCTACAGGAATCTGTTTTGGGACTAACTTTGTTTCTGCTCCATATGAACGACCTGCTGGGAGTGACCACCTGTTCCATCCACAGCCTTGCAGATGATGGTACACTTTATACAGCTTCCTCATCTAGAGCCCCTATATCATCCAATGGAGTCAGAGGAGCGAGACAGAGACAGGTTAACGCAATTAATGAAGATCGGGCGAAGATTTTGGAATGAGGATCTGAGTAGAGCTTAATGCAACCACAACTCAAGCTTGCGTCTTCTCACATGATCTCACAATCCCTAATATGATGATGTCAGGTACAACTATTCCTACGAAGTCTTGCATAACCATGCCCAGGATCACCACCAACAGCAACCACTCATGAGACGATCATGAGAGGTCCATTGCAGAAACCGCTCCACAAAAACATGATTTTCTATTCCGTGCCAAGAGCATTTCATTTATCATTTAATTAGCATCCATCTATGGGATCATAATAATTAATAATAATTATGTTCTTCTGACATTGCTCTGCCGTCTCTGGGAACATTTATTTCAAAAGTAATCACACCCTGCCGAATAATCTCAGATCAGATGCAACGTCTTAATCCTTCTCATTGAATGTTTTGATGATTATCTGTAAAGTTCGAGACTTCAATCAGTAATAAGTGAAGACTTGAGAAAGTAATTGTGTTTCATTTATCCAAAATGAAATGTCTCAAAGCAACATGGCTCAATATAATTTCCAAGATAAATTGTTTAAAAGAACTTGGAGACGAACTGACAAGTCATTCCCAAGTTAATCAGAATCTGATCGGATCCAAACAATGAATTTCAGAAATAAGAAAATGATGATGAATTCAAATACTCATCTGAATTTGGAAAATTAGGTTGAGGAACTGAACATGTTGTGACAATTAATTCCATTTTGACATTGATTAATATCAAACTAAAAGTACATCCAAAGTTTCTTTCCAATATCCTTAATATAGTTAACAATAGCTAATGACATGTAAAGTAAGTTTCTGTATGTAAATTTACGTAATGCACCCCCATTAATATTTCAATCGGTATAATACTCGTAACGATAACAGAATTCACAGCACAATCTGGTATAGAGTTTGGTATCTCACGGGGTTAATTTCGGCTCAGTTGACGCAGGAGTGGTGGAGTAAGAGAGAGGAAGGTAAGTAAATACCTGTATCGAGTTTGGTGGAGGTTAATTAGTGATGCATCCCCAATCTCGTGTCACATGGCTGTTTCGAACTCCATTCGTGTGACGTTCTGTACTCTTAAAACGTCATTACTAATTAATGTTACAAACGGGTCCGTTATCGCTAGAGCTTTCTCCAGTTTACTATAGAGGCGTTTTACGTAATAAAATATTAACAGTCCATATTAAACAAGTTTGAATTGTGAGAACCTTTTAGATGTCATTTATGCAAACTGTTTCCAAGTCAAGACCTTGCACGATATATCGCAACCGCTTGGAGGCTTTGACTCCTAAACTCTAAGCTTATCAGGCGCGGACACCTCGAATATCAAGTGAGGAAGAATTTTGGGCGTGTAGAAGAGGTTCCGACTGTAGATGAGGACTACAGACAGAGATTTTTTATTGGATCTATACCGCTGTGATCAGGCCTATGGTTACCTATGCTGCGATAGAGTGGTGGTCGGAGACAAGGACTGGTATGCTCCAGCGTCCCATGGACCAACTGCAGCGGCTTGCATGCGTAAGCGTATTGAGCGATAAGAGGGCGGCTCAAACGAGCTCTTGCCGGATTACCACCTCTACACTTATACATAAAAACTGAGGCTATGAAAACGGAGTATAGGGGCCAATCATCAATTTTAAGTGAGGCAATCTCTAAATGCCCCATACCAGTGGCGGCTCCTCCAAGGAGGCTAAAGAGGCTCAGCCTCCTCACCAATTTATCTTGATGATCGTTCTCCATTTTATTTCCTGTTTCTCTGATAACTTTTAAAATTTTTCAATCAATTCCCCGTTCTCAGTAGTTATTTTTAATCTGGCAACAGTGCCCTGAGGCTAGACTCCCTATATATCTCAAACGCTGAGCATGTGTTGTTCAACGCAGCTGCCGTTTTCCCGACCAGTTCGATCGCCAACTGGGTATATCAGCGAAAATGGCAACACCCCCTGGATGCTAGCCTGCGGCAGCCGCTCGCAATCTATGAAATACACGAGCGTACTGCCGACTGCTGAGTAGGTCAGTCAGTGCTTGTTTATGTGTTGTCACGCCACGCGAAGTAAGGTTAGATTGTTGTCTGTTGTAAATTTAAAATGAGTGTTAGTGAGTTAGTTGCTACGTTTTAGAAAATCTATTTAGTGGATTAACATATGATAAAAGTGTTCCTTTCAAATAAACGGCCTTTACCGGATTTGAAAAGATTAGTAATGTCAGGTAA
Organism: Endomychus coccineus; assembly: GCA_958510875.1. Taxonomy (NCBI): domain Eukaryota; kingdom Metazoa; phylum Arthropoda; class Insecta; order Coleoptera; family Endomychidae; genus Endomychus; species Endomychus coccineus. The sequence continues at coordinate 297,442,237 of OY294067.1, forward strand.
CTATCAAAATCAATCATTTAATACTAATAGTAGTATTGACAAGACGAAGTTTTAAAAAAATCGTTGATGTAATGCTCCAACTCAATGGAATTTTACATCACATGCAGTATTTACCATCCATAAAAATAAAGACAAATTAATTGAAACATTTGATTTTGTATTAAACAGTGATGACTTTTCAACAGATCAGGTTTCATTAAATGCTGCTGTTGGTTTAAAATCTTATTTAGAAAATGAAGAATTTTTGTTTTTTCTTGATAATTTCAAATTAATATTTGAACAAACTGATCTTATTTTTCAAATTTTACAACATAAATTCACTGATATAATTTATTCAAGAGATCGTTTGAAACATCTCAATGGAAAAATTTCAAGTTTCCGTAATACGGAATTTCATTTTAATATTTTATTTGAAAATTTTTCAACTGATGAGGCTCCTCCCGCGAAAAGGAGGAAAACATATAATTTGGTAGACAAGAAACTACATTATAAACAACTTTTTTATGAAATTTTAGATACTATTAAAGGTCAAATTGAGATTCGATTTTCCGATTTACATGAATTGAAGTTTTTTTTTCGAATCTTTTTTAAAAGAGTTCCCCAATACACTTTAAGATAACTTAGTTCTAAAATATAAATTTTTGATAAGATAGCACGGCACAATGAATTATGCGTTATATACTCGGATAAAGGTATTTTAGGCCAGTACGACAGTCACGCCGATATGATAAAATATATGATAGACAATGATTTGCAACAAGTTTTACCTCAGTTTTATAAACTACTTTGTTTGACAGTCACCATTCCTGTCACGTCGTCATCGATGGAGAGATCATTTTCTACTCTCAAACGAATTAAAACTTACATGCCAAATACAATGGGCCAAAATCGTTTATACAATGTTAGTTTAATATCTATTGAAAAAGATTTAGTAAAACACTTAAAACAAAATGATACATTTTTTGATAATATTATTGATCATTTTTCGCAAACTAAAGACCGTAGAATTCCGTTAATATATAAAAAAAGTTAATAATATTAATAAAAAAAAACAAAATATGAAAAATTCCAAAAAAAAGAAAAAATATTAAAAATCCAAAAAAAAAAAAGACAAAAAACGAACAAAAAATGTTTGTCAAGAGAAACTCTATACCTCCACGTTGGTTCTTGCTAGGTAACAATTAATTTTGTCACTGAAGTAGCTGGTACGGTCGCTGTGCAAAGGTTAAAAGGCTGTGAATAGAGTATATTTTTACAAAAACGTTTTATGTCCAGCCTCCTCTCTCAAAAATTCACGAGCCGCCACTGCCTCATACTAGGAATGAAGCAAGATAGCATGATCTCAGTTATATGTCTCACTTATCCCAAAATCCTCATCCCGCATAGAGCAGATTGTAGTAACGAAACTCTCACCTTATTGTCATCAGATGGACTCGTATGGTTCACATATGGGTCCAATGTAGGTCAAGCTTCTAAGGCGGAAGTGTACCTAAAAAGGCCAAAGACCAGATTTCAGTGATTCTATGCGCTTACTGCACGGTTTCTCAGGCGTAGGTCTACGCAATATTGACTTGTATCATGGAAACCCTGAGGAGAAACTATGTAAATTGGCGCATATATATTTGCACAGACAGCCTATCGCCTCTAGGTGCTCCAAAATCACCCAGAGTCACATCAAGGCTTCTCAAAGAATGCAGAGATGCACTGGCTGAACTAGCCAACTCGTCTGGGTCTCTGGACACAGTGGAGTGGAAGGAAACGAAATGGCTAGGCGAAGGTTGTCTGAAGCGCCTCTGGAAGTAAAATTTCTACCAATTGATTTGGCAAAAGTCCAAAGCAAACCGGAGCCATTCGGGCATTCGACAAGGTTTGGTCTTATTTTGGCATTATATCCCTCGTTCGAAGCACATATTTCTCGCTTCAACTCATTTAGTTATGGTCTCCAAACATGGGTTACCGTGCCAACGACGGTATGCTGTTTATTTTGGAAAGACGGCTCTAAAACAGATTATATTAAACCTTCGTTCACCAGATGAAGTTGTTTGTATTTATTTGGTATGTAAGTTTTCATTTCTAGCCTGAAAATATTTCAGATCTCTGTGGAACAATGTGTTGGGTCATCAGATTCGAAACGTACGCTTCTCCAAGGAAACTAGGGGAGACACATGCGAAGACCGTCCCAGTCGTATATATTTCAGCCCGCAGAAGTGCCCGAAAACAAAATTCTGCCAGCAGAAGGAGGCTGGACGAAGTATGTTCTACGGATCCTTTGATAATGTTTAGACAGTTTCGGGTTAATTGTATTCGAAAACATTGAAAGACAACACTGGCAACACTGTATTACTGACAGCTATGACGTCATATCTTTGTTATCCTGAACAGGCTATACATCATATTTACTTTCTTTAATATCACCCTGGTGTATACATTTATTTCATTTCAGATTCATTCTCTTTCACGGTTTCCACAATCATACCGAATTTTCATCTAACAGAATGTTGTTGTTTATTCGTAAAACATTCTTCATTATAAACACTGAAAAACATTGCGGATGCCTGATTAAAAACATAAGCAATGAACTTTCATCAAATTATATTTATGAATGTTGCAATCGTATGAAAACTGAATTTTTCATTTCCACATCATGTTTTACGTAACTTCAACTACTGGAATAAGCGACGTGAAACAATTGAATTTATCTTACCTACAATACAACTAATATGATTAAATACATTTCTTCGTTAAGTCGTAAATGAATTCGCAATTGAATATGCGCCAAACATATTAAAGAACTCAATTGTCGTTTCATGAAGCCTGATGAATGTACCAAATTGGTCAGTTAGAAACTGAAGGAATGTCAGAATCCTCGAGAATGCTTGTTAAAAGTAGATGAAGCACGTGCAAGTTAGACTGAAAAATACGCAGCAGCCCTGATAAAACTTATAGTTCGGTAATTGAAGAAATGAAAAACAGAAACAAGAAATGAAAATTCGAAGTGGGTTACTCCATCACAGAACAAAAAGAACGAGGGTTCAATCACGTCAACGGAATGGCAAGATTCAAAACAAGTTCGCGAAGTGATAAAATGAAATATAAGGATGTGCAAGAAAATCAAACTTTCAAGCCAGTTATATTTCTATAAGACGGTGGAGAATGTCATGAGGTGGCACAATACGGAAAACTTCAAAAACTGTAAGAAACCAGCGATTTTCAATCGAATATTTTGGGAAAAACTGAGAATATTATACTCATAATGAGTGGTATAGAACCTGAACCGTTTTATAACTGAATTGGTTGAAAACAATCCCCAATTGAAATTCATCACGAATGAGTAATTCAATAAAAAAACTGGGAATAGTGAATAGTGGAAACGGAACCAGGTGTATTTTAATGGTTTATGGAAAAGACAATCAATACAAGGGTGTAATAACTACGTAATGATTTTTCTCTAAAGCGTGGCAGAGGAATCTACGATGAATTTTTATCAATTGAAAGACCCTTGAGGTATTTTGAATGCAGTATCTATTGATCTGTTTATGCGAAGTAATTATCATTACAATCTAGATCAGCTATGTGATATTCTCAAAACTTCTTTCTTGTATACCTTTGTTTTATATTTTGTGACGACAAATATAATTATGGGATTGGAAATGGTCTTTTCTTGTTGGAAATATATTATATACAAGAATCAATCCAGCAGGCCTGAGGCAGTACCAATGAATGAGAATGTCCTGTGAGGAGTCCTGTCACGAGTTTTAGGCCTCTCCTACTGATAGAGAGTAGGGTTTTAGAGAGTTTAGGCGAAGGCGAGAACTTCCTAATGTGGAGCTTCGCCCGCCACATGCCGGGGGCACCACGCCAGACCGAGAGCCACTGTCTATCTATAGTAGCTCATTGAGGGAGTAGAGTTGGTCGATGTTTCAAAGTATTCAGCGTTCATTTGTGATATAATTATGGAATTTCTGTAAATTCTGGTTTAAAATATAGTGTTGGTAGTGATAGTGTTGTCGTTTATGGACAATATCTTCTTACTTTCTTCAGAATCAGACAGAACTTTGCTTCTACCGATAATTGAATATACTTAGGCCGTAATCACGTTCAAACCCTAGAAGTAAAGCTGTCAAATAGTGGATAGTTGGTTCTATTGATGATTAATCAGCTGAATTTGCTGATAATCTCCTGACTGTAATTATTAATTCAATCTGTGTCATTCTATGTATCATATTGATTGATTCAATCTCCCCATTCCTCATATTCTACGTAATATCAAATATTAGTTCAGAATAGCATGATGTTATGTTCAATATTATGAAACCAATGAGCACTATCATACCTGGTTATCAAAAAAGAAGATTCATTAGACTATATTCATACCTCTATGAATAAGAAACATTCACCCTTATCCACTAAAAATATTATTGAAGTACTAAGGACCTTTCAGCTACCAAGAATCCATCATCAGAGTAAATTAAATAGGAGTTCAACATGAGCCTGTTTCAATACTATTTAAATTTAAATTTGAATCTATTTCCGGAAAATTTATATATAATATAACATTCAGGTCATAATAATGAAAAATACCGTTTCTCATGAAACTTTTTCAGTCTTGAAATACAGTAAGTAATGACTTATAGAAACGTATAAGCAAAAATGCAATCTAATAATTTCAGATTCATCTTCAGGTGAGGGTTATCTCTATTTATTTCAAATAGTTTTGAACAGGCACATTTTGGTTTCCAAATTAGTTTACTCTTATGATGGCTACTTGGTAGCTGAAACGTCCTCAGTATTTCAACAGTATTTTCAGTTGATATATATATACACTGATTAATATAATTTTCAATCACACAGTGTGAACTCTTCTATAGTTTACTATATTCATAAATATTAAAAATTTAATAAAACTCCGAAATGATTATTTATATCATGATTCTCGATTGAATATTGAGCTTCAACATTATTATTTTATAAATTTATGACAGGTAAAAGCGATATCCACTTCACTTCGCTTGAATTGAATTCTCGTACACGATCATCGAGTACAGAACATATTGACTCGTTTGAAAATTGTCCTTCCGAGTTCCCATTAGTTTGAGAGGTTGATTGTTTGAATTTATAATTCATTCATTATTAATTCCGTATTATGTATTTTCTGTTGTTTGAACGGAATAGAACTAAAAGTGAATGATTGAGCAAACCCTTTAGTGTGATTTGAAATGATCCCTTGACCCCAATTCAGTAAATTCCGCCAACGATCATAATCGATAGCTCTAGGTATTTTTAAATCAATTCTAATGATGTTCAGAATATCTGAATAAGTTTCACATTCTGAACTAAACCCCCCCTCCCCAGAGAGGTATGTGGGAATTTGAGGTGAGGGGAGAGAGAGAGGGAGAAAGATATTTATTATATGAATAATAATGCTTTTTTATATCGCTAGCAATTGAGGAGATAGTATAGGCACAAGGGACAATATTGGGCCCAATATTGTCTATAGTTTTTATTTCTGATTGAGAGCAGTCATGTGGGCATGCATACAAAACTATACAATCCGACGATACGAACAAAATTACTGCCTAGGATAAATTAAACAGCTCCATAGCAAAAGCAAATAGCAGTGCTTATAGTTTCCATCTGTGGTTTCTGAACAATGAATTAACAGTTGATGAAAAGGAAACCTTCATGCTATTCAAACAGAAGAACATAAACTATAATTTCAGTCCACTCATCAGGATGAATCATACAACAATTGAGGAGACATTTGAAATTAAATTCCTTGGAATGATTATAGATCATAAATTGACATGGGAAGCAAAATATAACAGCATCGTAAGCAAACTTAGTAGCAAATTTTATATGATAAGAATGCTAAGAAGCCCGGTCGCTTCGGAAGTGTTGAATATGTTATACTACAGTATCATTCATTCCGACATGGGCAGGGTATTTATTCATTGCTCAAGAGAATATTGTCCGATGTATGTTGAATGCTTATTCGAATTGTCATTGCAAGCAAACTCCAATTTTTGACTCTTCTACGTATGTAGGTACCAGTGGCGGCTCCTCGAAGGAGGCCAAGGAGGCTCAGCCTCCTCACCAATTTATCCTAATGATCATTCACCATTTTATTTCCTGTTTCTCTGATAATTTTTGAAATTTTACAATTAATTCCCCGTTCTCAGTAGTTATTTTTAATCTGGCAACAGTGCACTGAGGCTAGACTCTCTATATATCTCAAACGCTGAGAATGTGTTGTTCAACGCAGTTGCCGTTTTTCCGACCAGTCCGAAAGCCAACTGGGTAAATCAGCGAAAATGGCAACACCTGCTAGCCTGCGGCAGCCGCTCGCAATCTATGAAATACACGTGCGTTCTGCCGACTGCTGAGTAGGTCAGTCAGTGCTTGTTTATGTGTTGTCACGCCACGCGAAGTAAGGTTAGATTATTGTCTGTTGTAAATTTAAAATGAGTGTTGGTGAGTTAGTTGCTGCCTTTTAGGAAATCCATTTAGTGAATTAACATATAATTAAAGTGTTTCTTTTAAATAAACGGCCTTTACCGGATTTGAAAGGATTAGTAATGTCAGGTAACTATCAAAATCGATCATTGTTAATACTAATAGTAGTATTGACAAGACGAAGTTTAAAAAAAAATCATTGATTTCCCTGTAATGCTCCAACTCGATGGAATTTTACATCACGTGCAGTATTTACCATCCATACAAATAAAGACAAATTAATTGGAACATTTGATTTTGTATTAAACAGTGATGACTTTTCAACAGATCAGGTTTCATTAAATGCTGCTGTTGGTTTAAAATCTTATTCAGAAAATGAAGAATTTTTGTTTTTTCTTGATAATTTTAAATTAATATTTGAACAAACTGATCTTATTTTTCAAATTTTACAACATAAATTCACTGATACAATTTATTCAAGAGATCGTTTGAAACATCTCATTGGAAGAATTTCAAGTTTCCGTAATACAGAAATTCATTTTAATATTTTATTTGAAAATTTTTCAACTGATGAGGCTCCTCCCGCGAAAAGGAGGAAAACATATAATTTGGTAGACAAGAAACTACATTATAAACAACTTTTTTATGAAATTTTAGATACTATAAAGGTCAAAGTGAGATTCGATTTTCTGATTTACATCTATTGAAGTTTTTTGACTTGACGAATAGAAGATTTTTCGAATCTTTTTCAAAAGAGTTCCCCAATACACTTTAAGATAACTTAGTTCTAAAATATATATTTTTTGATGAAATAGCACGGCACAATGAATTATGCGTTATATACTCGGATGAAGATATTTTAGGCCAGTATGACAGTCACGCCGATATGATGAAATATATGATAGACAATGATTTGCCTCAGTTTTATAAATTACTTTGTTTGACAGTCACCATTTCTGTCACGTCGGCATCGGTGAAGAGATCATTTTCTACTCTCAAACGAATTAAAACTTACATGCCAAATACAATGGGCCAAAATCGTTTATACGATGTTAATATCTATTGAAAAAGATTTAGTAAAACACTTAAAACAGAATGATACATTTTTTGATAATATTATTGATCATTTTTCGCAAACTAAAGACCGTAGAATTCCGTTAATATATAAAAAAAGTTTATAAAATTAATAAAAAAAAACAAAATATAAAAATTCCACAAAAAATAAAAAATATTAAAAATCCAAAAAAAATAAAAGACAAAAAACGAACAAAAAAATGTTTGCCAACAGAAACTCTATACCTCCACGTTGGTTCTTGCTGGGTAACAATTAATTTTGTCACTGAAGTAGCTGGTACGGTCGCTGTGCAAAGGTTAAAAGCCCGTGAATAGAGTATCTTTTTACAAAAACGTTTTATGTCCAGCCTCCTCTCTCAAAAATTCACGAGCCGCCACTGGTAGGTACGTCTATCAACAGGTGCTGAATATTAAAAGTCAGGAACACACTTACATTAGAAATAATATATTTCTCAGATATGGACCCCGTTTAGATGATAATATTCTGCTATGATTATTGTGTGAATAAATATGGCAATCATCTATTGAAAATATTTGAAAATTTACTATACACATATTTACTACAACTTACTTAGGAAATTGAATGTTTTGTAATTCTTGTACTTATATTTATGCATTCCAAATTACACGTTTTTCAATTCGTGTTCTAATACTTATATTTAATTGTGTAAATGTTTCATGATAATTACCTATATATATAATAATTAATATATTTATTCAATTCCTAATTGAATTGATTCTTAATTGTTTGATTATTACTGACTAGTTTGATGAAATATTGTATATCTTTGTACTGTGTTTTTCTGAGCGAATAAATTGAAATTGGAATAATACTCTCCACTTTACGTGAAAAATGCCTCACGATCATCTATATTTGTATCCTAGTCATTCCTTCTTATAATGTATCATCGTTACTCAGATCATCTGCTGAAGTAGTTCCTCAAAAATTAGGGATGGATTCCAAGAAGACGCTAGAACTGGCTCAAAGTATCTCTCAAGCGCTGATAAATATGAAACTGATAGAAACGTGTTGCTTAATTTATTTTATCTATGAAAAATGGTATCTAAAAATACGATTATGTGCATTCGAGCTGCATTTATTTACAAAGTCATAAATCGATACGACAATTATTAGGAGTCGGTGAAAATTGACTTGCTAGATTTGTTTACATACATACATGTGAAACTAGTAGAAGCGTGTTGAAAATTATTATTTCTGTGTCCAGTTAGATCAGGAAAATAATCATCGAAAAACTAACACATTTATCAATTGACAAATTCATTTGGTATCACGCATCCAACGTTAATGTGTGTATTAGGTACGTACATTATTTGTAATCAAATTCCATCTATATTGTGTTGGCTAAGTGTTATTTAACAATCTGATATCCTCGTATGAACTCTAATGACTTTTTTGACATAGATTTCGGAATGTACTAGTCAATTGTAGGTACATCTGCAACGCGATATCCGATTATAAAATTACGATGTACCTCCAATCATGTAGAAAGGCAATATGAGGAGAGTAGAGCAGTCATTTATATTCAATCACTTTCGTTAGGCTGCAATGAAATTCTAAAAATTATATCCGTTCCTCATTACATTACGTTCATTATATCGAACATCAATCATGTATAAAAGTCACAAAATTACGTAGGAAGTAACAGTAGATGTTATCAATTTTCTATGTTCTTGAAACCATACGAGCATTAATAAATTATGTATTCTGTTACTCCAATCTACTTCACATCAATAAAATTACATAAAGGGAACAGAGGGAAAAGGTGTTAGTAAGTAATAAAAATATTAATGTGAGTACCTGAATATCGAACATGCGAAGATCGATTCGATATTGCTAACTTTGAAAATATGTAAAACTTTGGGAATGCCATGATGAGTATTGAAAGATCGATCTGTTGATGGAACTGTGAATAATTTGAGGAGAAACAAGCTCTGAAGTTTTTCAGCATTAACTGAAAACAATATGATTCTATCATATTACACCTCTGGTGTCTCCAAAAACTTAAAGTGACAATAAACTGACGAGTTATTTTGATAGGTGAATCTTCCAATATCTAATGAGTAACGTTTCTAAATTTTAATGAGGCAATATTGAAAATTCAATTTCGTCTTCCGACAAAAGTATTGGAATAATTTATAAAATAAAAAAAAACGTGTGGCACCATTGGACTGCCGCGGTAAAGCTATTGCATAGCATTCTTTATCAACTCATGCAATTATAATTATTTATTTATTTTTTATTTATGCAGTATTTTTTTTTCTTTGATATTAATTCAAGTTACACTTTTTGAGCGTGGTGACCGATAAGAAAACAATTTTTTTTCTTTTATTGAATAAATGAGAAGTTGATATCGTTTAAAATATTTTTATTATTTTACAATACATGTAGGTTATTCAGGAATTTTTATCATTGAAACTATAGGTTTATGGTAACTGAAATAAGAAACATAAGTTTGAGACTTAATATCCTCTAAATATCTGGAAAATACCGCGTCAATGGTGGTCGCATATTTTGTTGTGGATTCTTGTGGATCATTATTCATTTTCAAATTCAATTTTTCCGAAAGAAAAGTTGTCAATCGCTCTGATCAGCGAAGTTAATGTTGAAATCGCCAGCCAAGATAAGTGGAAATTTATTACCATTTGTACCAAGTATTTTCGACCCTTCTTCGGTGTACTCCAGTAAAGTGCGATGAATAAAATGCTCTACCTCGTCCAATTTTGGATTCGGATAAATGTAAATTGCTACCATGACTATGTGTAGGCCATTTCTAAGTTTGCATAAGCGCGCACAAATATCTCCAACAAATGAGCACCTAACATTAACTTCGCTGACGTGTGCAATATTTATTTCAATATTCGGAGTCATAATATTAGTAACATCATTATTATTTTGGTAAATAGCTACCCCACCTTTTGGAACAGTATCTACAACAGTATATATACCTACATGTATACTTACGGGGCGCACATGCGGTGAGTGTGGCATTATAAAGATATGATAGATACCTATACACCTATATACTTTCTCACAAACAGCTGCTTACGTATTCGTCCGATTTCGGAGCAGCTCGTCTCGATGCGTGCGAGCTTCGTACAGTCGTACCATATACATACACGTTGAGCGAACGCTCGGCCGAGCTACATGGTAGGCGGAGTGGGGGGTGCTAGGTTATTTTCGTTACGGAATTTCTTGATTCGGTCGCCGCGCTCAAAGCCCGCGATAAAAGCTATGCAATAGGTTAATAAGTCTCTGCATACATAAACTGATAATACGGGAAGTTCTTGAGATCTACAAAACACCCAAGCAACACAGAATGAAAATTCTTTGCTCCGGATGTATTCTCAATAGCACGAATTGATGTCGACATTTCGCCAACCATTACAGGTAACATCTTCAGGCAAGCTTGAGACTTGAACTGAAACTGATTCTTCCGGTTTCTGTAGCGTTATTTATTGTAGGAAAAAACCTGCAGGCTGCATAGATCACGGTGGTTTACTCCATTCTGGCACCTGACCCTGTCGTTGTGTGATCATTTGCGAAGGATGAATTTCCAAATGTTGGAAATGTTCAGATTATTTGAATGTTTTTGAATTTCTATCGATTCAAGAATTTTTCGCTGATAGAAATTTGGGGCTTGGCATAGCATTTCAGTATTTTCGAAAAGGATTTGATGATTATTGTCAAATTTGGGTTCCGCAAGTGCAGATCTACTGATGTCGCGCAGCCTCGTACAGCGCTCTTGTTCTTTCAAATAAATAGCTACTGTACGACCTGCCTCACCAATGTAGACTTTATGGCCAGAACAGGGAATGCTATAAGCACCTTCTTAATGAAAAAGAGGGAAGGGATCATTGATAGGTTTGTAAGACTGACATAGTCTTGGAAGTGTGGAAAACCGAGTGGAAATATTATGCTTCCTAAGGATTTTGGACATTCGATCTGTTAGATTTTCAATATATAGAAGATAGGAAGTGGATACAGCAGTCGGGGTGGTTTGTGGCTCAGGTTGATTTGAAATTTAAGGCGAAATGTATTTCAGTTTCAGTTCAAGCCTCGCTCAAGCCTGCTCTGAAGATGCCACCTGTAATAGTTTGCGAAACGTAAGAATCAAGTCATGCTATTGTGACGCGGAACCATCCGGAAGCCAGGAATTTCAAGATTAGTTATCCGCGCGGAAGTCTACTAATCAAGAACACAGAATGGTTGGAAAAACACTTAATTCTGTTGTATATCGAGAGTACATTTATGGTTGAATGTCACCGATTCATAAACGATAAAATGTCCTAACGATAAACGTGAAAATACGCGTATAATACAATAGTTGTGCACGTTTATGAAACACGTTGGCTATTTGTTAATGAAATATAATTCTATTTAGTACCAATTATACGTGTTTTAAAAAGTTGAATAAACATTAATCATGTAGATTATTTTATTACTAATGGAGGATGAGCGTGAAAATAAACGCACTGAAACTATTAAAAAATATATACTGTACATATATGAAAATTCCAAAATAAAATAAATTATTACTACTCATTGTTAATAAATCTGTGTTTGGCCTGCTTCAACAAATCCTGAACTGTAGGATCGCTGTACTGTGCCCCTGGAAGCATACCTTCGCAGCATCTCTAAGTTGATACAAATATTAATACCGGAGTTCTTTCGCCATTTTGAATGCATCAGCCTTCTATATGTACCTACATGGCATAAAATACACAAGAAATGAGAATAATGGACCAAAGCAAATATTAATAATACTAACAATCACAAACGATATAACGATACCTTAGACCTATTATCCTAAGGAGACGAAACATCTCATTCATAATACTCCATTTGACTTGTCGCAATGATTACATGAAGTATGACAAAGAAAATCAACGAACCTTTTTGTCGTCGAGTCATAATTACTCCTTATTGGCAACGCTGTAACTATAATTGAAAACTTGGTACCACTTGTAAGGCAACACCGCTTCGGAATAGCTACGAGAAATAAGGAAGATGTCAAATTGCGTAGTACAGAACAAAGTCCCCATTCTTAAAGGGACGCGGCGTTGTCGCCTTCTGAACTAATGATACAATGGGATGGAATAGTTCTATATTTAAAAATTCAAATATTCTTTAATTCGATTGTGTATTCCAGGTTATCATAAATTATGGAATATTTTTCAGAGAAAACGACATTTCAACAGTATTGCTCCTAATATAACCAATAAATAATGCTATGGACGTTTTTATAATAATTACAAATCTCAATTCGGCACATAGAACAATTACGGCACATCCATACGGCCATACTTGTAATATACAGCGATCTGAGTGGCCCGAAATTTTGGCAATCGAGTTTAAATGTAAACAATTCTGTCTCCTTAGGATAATAGGTCTATGAACGATACTAACAAAATGAACAATAACACCGCCCATAATTGTAATATGATTTATGGCACAGAAGAACTTCACTATTTGTGGTTATGCCCACGGTCGGTAACTGTTGTGTTATCAAACACGGACACGCAAACCGGTAGCGATACTGGTACGATTACGTGATAAAAAAGTAGAAGGCTATTGGCTTAGGAAAACGGAGGAACGCGATTTAATGCGAAAGACGGCGATGATTATTCTAAGGCGTAACACGTTTATTCACCGGGAGAAGGTTTCGTGTCATCCGAAACTTCTGAGAGCTATTTTAGTGACCATTTAGGCTGACTAACGCAGTATAACTCATGAAAGCACCTATTATTATTATTTTTTCTAAATAAATGTCACAGAAAGTTCGTAACGAAATAGTTACCAATTACGTGTATTGCACGGTCCAAAACATATCGTTGAATGCGGTTATATTAAACTATAATGCTTATTGGCGTGTTGCTTGGGTACGTTACATCATGGATTTAATATTCTTACAGGTCCCACACTATCTACAGTATATTCAAATTCAATATAAATCGAATCAAAACAAACATAGCTTGTTCCTTTCAGCGTTTGATCACCGACCAATAGCATGCAGAATATCTGCAGGATTCTTACTAGCTATATCGGTCATGAGATGACAGCACTGGAAGAAACAAGCAAATATTTTTCAAATCTGAAACCTTTAACACCTGAAGATAAACAAACCCACACGGTATATAAATTAAATTGTTTAGATTGCGACGCGACTTCAAAGGAATCTCTGAAGAAAATTTACATTGTCATACAGACAATGAGTAAATAATAGAACCGATGTACAATCATTGAGTCAAATTTATACAAATTTGATTTATTGAACACTCGCAAATTTCTCCGTTCATTATAATGTTGAAAATCTAGAAGGCTGATACAATAAATAAGTAAATTTGTGGAGCAAAAACCTTCTCTGTCGTAGTAATACAATTTAAACACTACCGTTTAACACTGCCCCTACTTGGCACTAAGGGATATTGGTTGTCAGACTGCTTTGCCGTATCAATGTCCAAAACGGGATTTTTTTAGACTAATTGTATCAAGAACAAGTCCTTATCGCACTAATTTCAATTGAAAATGCCCACGTCACCGAAACGAACAGAATCACGAGTGAACACTTTAATGTTTAAAGCATATGAATATGTTTTTTGCTGTTGGTCGTGAGACAGAAACGTATGCATACAGAAGACGAAAATAGATATAAGTGTTAATGTGACCTATTTCATGAGAATTGGAATACAATTCATCCCTAAATCAAGAATCATTATTATGTTGTTTGCATATGTTCTCGTGTAGGTCTTGAAGCTGTTCTTACGGTGAATAGAGTATGGAATGCTGAATATTTTTACACTTGCTTGGTTTTATTGAAACAAACATATTTCCCTTTTCGGAATTGTGTTTTCTCGTTGAAACTGATTTGAAACATCCAAGATCAATTTGGAATTTCTTGTCCACTATATGGAGTCATTGTTCTGGAAACACGTTGAAGGCATTCTTCCAGTTGATAACTGAATGTGCCAAAATTTTACATATAATTTTGTTCGAAACAAACGATGACCATTTATAAGCTGTTAAGAATTTTATCATCATTAATTAAGAAAATTCGTTTACCGTTTTGACAGCCAACTAACCTCATTCATCAACAACTTCTTTAACTTCCATGATTGATGAATAAGAGCAAGTCACTTCTCACAATCCTTCATCAAGTTGGTTACGCTACCAGTTTGTGGATCTATTTAATTTGCATCCCATCATCGGGTTAATGGATAGAATGTTATTTACGATGTAAGTAAAATTTGTAAAATGTAGATATGTTAAAATCCCATTCGAAATAATAAGACTTCATTTTTTGATATTATCTTAACATTTTTCGATGAATCCTATATAAACCAAAGTGTTGTTTATTTTTGAGATTTATCTTATATATATATACAGGTAGATAGATAGATTCAATCCATCTTTACATTTGCCATGAACAGTTATGACATATTGGATTCAGCAAAGAAAACCTAAATACTCATCACCATTTGATTTGCTCCAATTATGCGATTTCACTTAATGAAAGTCTCACATCTTTGTCAGCCAATATTTTCCATGAAATAGCTGAGCGCGAACGCAAATTAAGTTTTAATAACAATTTTAATGAAAACTGGCAAGGTTTACACTTATCCAAATTAACTAGCTCACAGTTAGCTTGTAACGAAGATTTCGACTTCGCAATAGTGGAACTATTTTGCTAATATAACGTAATTGCACTATTAGGAGCTCAATTAAAAGCCAGATTCAAGCTATCGCTTCCTGCTGACTAATCATTGTAGATTGTACACGGAAACAATTTAATTTTAAATTGCAATTTCTCTCAAGAAAGAGAAGGAGAGAGAGAGTGAGAGAGAGACAGATAGACAGGCAGACAGATAGACAGACAGACAGAGAGAAGAAGAGAGAAACGGAAAAAAGATGTGTTCGAAGGGATTTATTTATTTACAATTACGGTATCTTGCTTACGCATTATGCAGTTCGCCTGTCAAACAAAATCGTTTCATTTGATTTGCGAAAAACGTATTGCGGCATCGCTTTCTGCTGAACGTGAGATCACCAAACAGATATTTCGATAGTGCTCGTTGCAGATAGATTATAAAAGTTCACCAGTTCCATGTTCAGGAACCATTATTAATTCCAACTATGGGGTAAATTCACAAACGACGATTTCCAAATTGATACCAATCAGCACAAATTCGTTCGCTCGCGAATTAATTCAATTATTGCCCTGATTTAATTGGAAACATCGATCGAGGAAATGAATTCAAGTAGTATACAGAATATTGATTTCTCAATTCATGGTTTTCCATTTAAATTGTTTTCAGTTGAAAATTACAAATATTTTGGGATAATGCCCTTGAAAAATGGGTGCCCCACAACAATAATACACAACTTCCTCGCTGTCACCGTTCAGATTTGAGGTTAACGTTCTGACGATTCAAATGTAATGAGGGGGGGGGGGGGTGCTATCATGTTAGTCAACATCAAAAATTGATAAAAACAACTGCCTCTTCTGTAAGCAATCATTTAACTTTAGATGTATAATTTTCACCATATTCTATGTACTGTAGAAGTTTTTCGAGTAACGAAGACATCAAATTTGAGATTTTATAAAAAAAAAGAAACGTATGGCACTCGGGGACTGCCGCGGTAAAGCTATTGCATAGCATTTTTTATCAACTTATGCAATTATAATTATTTATTTATCTATTTTTTATTAATGCAGTATTTTTTTTTCTTTGATATTAATTCAGGTAACACTTTTTGAGCTTGGTGACCGATTAGAAAACAATTGTTTTTCTTTTATTGAATAGCAGTTGCTGGTGAATAGCTGTACGCGTAAAATTTGTGTATCAAGTGTTTTAAATATGAATAAACAAAGTGCATTTATTAATGAAGAAAGTGATGACAAAATAGTGAAAGAAAATGAGTGAGTATCTATATTGTACTCTACATTGTGTTTGTATCTCTGAATGTAAGATTATCATTTGTAAACAACAATTAATATTAACTGCTATTCACTGTTACGCGAGCTTCGTACAGTCGTACCACGGTCGTATACACAGGTCTGGAAACTAGAGGTGGTTTCCTATGTGAGCAGTGAGTCGCTTACGCGTCGAATTTCGCGTAGTACCAGAAGACGCCACGTAGGGGAAAAATAAAAGGCGTCACGTAAGAGTATCATCTTGATCTCTATGAAGAGTATTCTGTGACAAGTGTCAGTTGACTTGTAAACACAATTTTATACGGAAGTTTTAACGTTCAGATCTCGATAGCGCTTCCGGATCCGGGATTTTCACGTGGCCTATCGAAATTAGAAGGTTCGAATTGTATAAAAACACAATTGCATGAACACCAGACGTCCTATGTAATTAGCTACGAACGTAATTATTTCGACATATGCCTCGAGAAGCTCGCTGCGCGTAAGTTAGAGTTTATACATTTTACCTCTATTTTGTTAATTTGGGGCCGTTTCGAACCGCGTGCGGCCCGCGCCAGTTGTAATAAAGTATTTTGGGCTATGGGCCGCTAGCTTTTACCCGCTTTCGGTATATTTAAGTAGCTAGAAAATTCCCTTTCGTACGTCGCACGTCAGACGCTAGTAGCTGACAGCTGAGAATACCTCGAACTGTTTTAATTAAATTTTCCTATTTAATCGATATTTTGGGGCCTGAGACTATGCTATTTAGTTGGCCCCGTTCATAAGCTAACGACATGGAGCGAAAACCGCATGCGAAAAGTCCTCGTTAAGACGTTCTATGTACCGTAAATTTGCACTTTTCTAACTCGCAAGCTACGCGCTCCTCACGAGAACGTCATTCGATTTATCGAAAATTAACCAATTCAAAACAGTTTTCGACCCAGTTTGGGGCTATCACGACCTTTTAAAGGTTCAAAGTCAACATTTCGACAATTTTAAGCTCGGTCGAGCTACATGGTAGGCGGAGTGGTGGGTGTTAGATTATTCTTGATTCGGTCGCCGCGCTCAAAGCCCGCGATAAAAGCTATATGCAATAGCTTAATAAAATGTATGTATATAGTGTCCTCACTCATTTTCTTTCACTATTTTTTCATCACTTTCTTCATTAATAAATGCACTTTGTTTATTCATATTTAAAACACTTTATACACAAACTATATACTTTCTCACAAACAGCTGCTTACGTATTCGTCCGATAACGGAGCAGCTCGTCTCGATCCGTGCGAGCTTCGTACAGTCGTATCATATAGATACACGTTGCGAACGCTCGGCCGAGCTACATGTTAGGTGTTTAGGTGTTGGATTATTTCGTTACGGAATTTCTTGATTCGGTCGCCGCGCTCAAAGCCCGCGATAAAAGCTATATGCAATAGCTTAACTGTTCCAGGTTTTGGCAAATTTTGGTCTATATTGCCTCGACTATACCTATATTGCTCATATTCGACATACACGTAATCATCATATCCAATTGATAATACATGGGCGTATTTATATCCCTGTGCTCATGTAGAGAGCATGCTGGCATCTTGACACTAATTCCTCACACAAACAGCAACTATGTTTTTACTCTTATTAAAGTAAATAGATCAGCCTTAATCGCAACATGAGTGTTGTTTGTCAAAGCGTAAAGTTTATGTAGCAGTAGTTGTGATAATATTATATCCAACAACACTGTTTTAAAATTAACTCTTAGTCTAGAATTTCCTGTATGTTGATGGTATTATTGATTATGTTATAGTGCAGAATCAGATCCTCCTCTCTAATGTAAACTGTTCGGTGCAGTTACTTATGAATTTATATTAGAAACAACAATCACTCACTCGTGTCACTGTTGAGCTAGTTCTGCATTATATTACTCTGTCTCCACATTAGAATATCACACCACACATGAACAATGTCTAATGGGCTGTTGTGTTGGAAGATTGAAGCTCAAATCTCTTATACGGTCAAATTATTATTCCCTTCTATCTCAACGCAAAGGCACGTGAAATGAAGTCGACAAGATTGCATTCATAATTGATATTCCATCGGAATATTCCTTCCGAAAATTGCACTAGGCACGTAAATAAGTGTTCCCCCGTAATGGGAAAATAATCGAGTCCATTTCTATGACGAACGAAACGATTGTCGTCCAATTTACGACTCTTCAGGCAAACTTTTACTGAAATCCAATCAAATCAAGTTAGCTGGACTCACGTAATTTTGCCCTCTTGTACCGTGTGCTCATAAACCTGCGGAAATTACACAATTCCAGTTAGCGAACGTCCTAATGCAGGATGTCGCATTAGATGCTCTCTTCATTCCCTCTTTAGTGGATTCTCTATCTTCATTATCATCCCAGAATTAATAGAACATAGCAAGATGTAAGAATCCTACCTACATTACGGTCCGTGGGAAAACTCGCATCTGATTTGCCTCTGTTACACTATTTATTTCGGTAATCAAACAATCTGTTGTATCATCGTTGGCAACACTTCACAATAACGTCTGCGTGATGGAACGAGGATATTCTAGTCCATTCAGATAGCGGTTCTCAACTCAAGTTAGGTCGGGGACCGCCAGCGAATTTTCGATGGGCCGCAGACACCTCTACCCTTCACCCACTCTATTGATTTCTGAAATGAATTGAGGTTGTCTTATAGGAAAAAGAAGATGATGACACATTCTGGAAACGTTTCAGAAATGACCACCTCAGACCTATAATAATGGCAATTAGGTTTCCAAACGAAAATGAATATTGACGAAAAATCATTGTGAAATGAACCACGCACGCCTTTGACATGATGCTCGTGCCCATAAATGAGCTGCCAGACTTGACAACGGGTCCAAGCTTGGCTAGAGGCTGGGCACCTAGTCTCGCATTCATTGCATCAGCCCAAGACTGAAATATCGGTCAGAGTCGAGCCTTGGACAAAGAGTCTCTGCTAAAACCCCAGACAAACCTTACAAAATAAGCCTCTCAAGCCTCTAGCGTAGCCTCAGCCACGCCTCAGAAATCAAACTATGGCATTGATTCTCGGCGACGCGGTTTCTAGTATAGCCTCAGCTAGATATCATACACAAAGTGTTCGATCTCCTGTTTCTAAGCAAGCCATGGTTTCATACACTGATTGTTGACTCTTCTGTTCTCAACCAAGCTTCAGCCAGGTTTCGTATACCAAATCTGGGCTCTCAAGTGTTTAAACCAGACTGTGCCAGATTTTAGACAACGAGTTTCAGCTCTGCTAGCCAAGCCTCACCCAAGTTTCATACACCAAATCTCGGCTCTCAAGCATTTAACTAAGGCTCAGCCAGATCTCGATTCTTCTACTTCTCACCAGCCATCAACCAAACTTTACACACTAACTGCTATTTTAGCTTAGCCTCAGTCGGACTTGACATACCAAGTCTTGGGCTCTCAACCATTACAGCTGGACGACACGCGGATTTCAAACAGATGACGAACGTGAAGTGTTAGATTTTCGTACTAGATCAGAAATGATGTAGGTGTTGTCCTAATTTGACTAATTTCGCAAAATGAATAATTATGTTCCACATCTTTATTCTATGAACCACCAGCCAGGCCTGACAATGAGCACAAGCTTGACTACAGCATGAGCGTTGCTCGCTACACATTTGATGCATTGGTCCAGTATGGGCTCAGAAAGCATTATCAGTGTGAACCGAGCCTTGGCGGATCAGTCTCCGCCCGAGCCCTACCCATACCTTACTAATCGAGCCTCCACTCTCAAGTCTCTAACCATGTCCAAGCCAGACTTATTAAATCGAGCTACGACCCTCATGTCTCAGCTTAACCTTATAAATCAAGCCTCTTACATCAGAATTCTTCGATGCTAGCAGATTGGAATATGGCTTCAAATTGTTCTGAAGTTCGATGAGCTCCTCTGAAATATTTTCTGCAAAGCCCTGGACTAGGTTAGAAAAAGGGTTTCGGATCAGACTCTTCACTGTCTTTAGGTGGCACAATATTTTTTCGAATAGCTGATTATTAACGAGAGCAAAATTACTGGCCTGAATTTTATTCTGTCAATTATCAATTTTGCAAGAGGAGGCTCGAAGCTGGTCTTCAAAATCAGAAACATTCGCTGAGCTTTAGATTCGTAAACACTTATACTGCAACCGATCCAAATGGACCATTAGCAAAAGGCAGACTCCAATTGAGGTTTGATGCCACCCTGTGCCTCCACGGAGAATAACAGAATATACTACTATAACTATACCGAACAGAAATTATTGTACAATCTTATTCTCTTCTAACAGAGTGTCAGAACCAGTTCCAACATGTCATGAGGATGATATTTATAATGGTTGGCGAAACGTCGTATAGTCGTGTCCCTGAGACATATAATCTATGTGGAAATCAAGATTATTCAGAAAAAATTTTGAGACATATTCATCAATAGGAATCGTCTCACAGGTTGTACGCAAGCACGCGTCAAAAATCTACTAAATACAGTGAGGGGAGTAGAAAACAATGTAAAAAGTTTTACTATGATTTGATAATCATCCGTCATAATTTATCATATTGATATATCATGGTTTCCACCATCGGCTTATATATTGGTTTTAAAGGAATTTTTTTCTTAGTGTCCATCTAAATATGTTAAATATACTGTAAGGATTCCAACGGAAGAGAAATTCCAAAATTCGATATTAAAACATAAGTTTTAAGCAGCCCTTCCCATTGGATACCCAAGAAATAATGCAGACGTGACCTCTCACCAGCAAAGATATAATGGAAGTGACCACATTGACGGTCTCTCGATGTTCAGAGCACGCCACTGAATGTAGTTTATATTCCCATAATTTTCTCTAAGTAATAATTACTATATTAGATTCACTGTTCTTCTTTCTTCAATTCTTATTAATTTCATCACTTTTATCTGGAGAAAGAATCATTGTCAGACAAGTCTTTATTATAATCGTTCTAAAACTAAAAGACCAAAACAAATGATACTGTAAAGTTGTAGCATTGGTGAAATAGACGGCATTTTATTTTATTCAGTTTCTCCTCATGTGAAGTTCAAGAATATTTACCAAGAAATAAACGTTTATCACACAATTTAAAATGTTCCATCGACACTATCGGTTATAATTTGAACAGAAAGATATATCAGTTATATGAAGAAATAACACATCATGAAGTAAGATACTCCCGTTTCCATTTTATCATCGGAGAAACTTAAAATTAATAGATATTAACTTCCTGGGTCAGTTCTAATCCTTAACGAATGTAAGCTCTAATATACTGCCATACTGCTGATCGAGTCTTTCAAGGAATGCCGTTTCTTAATCTTTTGTCCCTTCTTCCATTTCACTCGATGCTCAAACTCTTCACAATTATATCGCGATATTCGGATCAAATTGTGAATCTGATTTTAAAGAAGATCTATCAACTCCGTAGCTACATTTTTCCATTCAATTTTCATGTATCAATACATATCTCACAATTGCTACGTTTTGTTTCTTCTATTGAAATTTTCTATATTTTGGAATGTGAGGAAAGATGTTAACAAAGACTTCGATGTGCCAAAAGCAATTGACTGATTGAAATTTGAAGTGATGTTCGAGGGCAAGGGGAAAAGTCCCTGGAAAATGAAACACATGAGCCACAATCGAAAATTCCATGTGACATTTGTGATGTACCTTTAACTAGAACGCATTGAAATTTTCAGACTGATATGTCATTCAGTTCTGTTTTTACACCCATCGAAAGCAAGCCACCTTGAAGATTTTTGTAAATATGGAAGAAAGTGAATTTCGCGTCTTGATTAAACATTATTCCTTGGGTGGAAAAAACATTACACAAACCAAAGCATCGCATGATAAAACATCTAAGGGGGCTCCTCACATCGATTGGACCGACTCACAAGTGGTTTTCTGATTTTCGTTGGGGTAGTATGACCACAAAGGACGCCAAACATTCTTGTCGTCCAATCGTCAATAAGATCCATGGTATGATTTTGAACGATTGGCGAGTTAAAGTGCACGTGATGCTGAGGCTATGGGCATCTCAACATAAATTTTTGAATACGAGGAAGTTATCTACTGCCAGATGGGTGCCGCATTTTCTATCTGTTGACAACAAGCGCGACCGTGTGACAACTTCAAAGGAGTATTTGGTGATGTTCAAGCGCGATAAAGAGGGTTTTTGCGCCGTTTCGTAACCGTGAACGAAACATGAATGCATCACAGTACACCAGAGACGAAAGAACAGTCGAAACAGTGGACTTGTCCTGGCGAATCAAACCGAAAAAGGCCAAGGTGGATATCGTCCATATCGATTACCTTGAAAAAGGTAAAACGATCACCGGCGTGTATCATGTATAGCTGTTGGATCGATTCGATGACGATTTGGAATGAAAGCTGCTGCATTTGGTGAAGAAAAAAGTGCTCTTCCACCAGGACTATGCAACGGTGCTCAGGTCCTCAGTCGCAATAACAAAGTTGCTTGAATTGTGCTACGAATTGGTTCGTCCACCATATTCTCCAGATTTGCCCCCCGCGATTTTATCTATTCCCAAACTTGATGAAATGACTCGGCGGAAAGAGATTTGGCTATAACTAGGAGATCATCACTGAGAGAAACGCCTATTTTGAAGGATTGCCGAAAGCGTATCGAAAAATTTGAAAAACGTTGTATCGTTTTGACCTTGCCCTCGTATCATTTTCAATTCGACGAAATGTTTCTAAACCTACTATTTCCTATTATTTGAACTAAAAAACAATATTTTGAAATTCATAATGATGAAACAGGGAGACGCTGATGTAAGTGCCGCAAGGTTCAATTATTGGTCCTATCATATTAACAATATTTTCAGATGACGTAACTGATACAACTATCATACTATCAATCATGCTAGTTTAGTGAGAATCTTCTGTTTTAACCTGCTGAGTTTCGTCAGAACTCAGAGGGAGTCTGATATTCAATCTCGTTGCAACTTTATATTTCATTAATACTTTATTGAAGCTAATGTAAATGTGCTCAAATATAAACAGAGCATGTTTCATTATTGATGGATAGAGAATTTGATCGGTTCCGTCTTGACGTATATTGGCAATGTTTCCTTTATTTTATTTGTCAACTGAATGGAGAATTTGAAAGATTTTGTGCAAATAATTCAGGCGACTTTCAAAGCACACACACTTTCGTAGGTTTGCTGTTTTTGGTATTCTAATGTATGGAATAAAGCCAAAGGGAAATTCAGAGAGCGCCCTCGTTGATGCTCTACCGAATATCTACGTACAACCCACCCTCCGCCTCGACTCGATATCAGAATGAAGACTGCGTAATGACTCGCCTCTCTCTCCATGCCCCGTTTCAATGTTTGCTGCTCGACACCCAATATCGATGGGTTATTGAGCTTTCGGGATTTAGCAATTCGGGAAAGGACGCGAGCACATACCGGCCGCGATCTTTCACTTTATTATCTACGTGAGATCCGCTCTCAGCGGATTCCATATCCCACTTTAAATGCCATTAATATTTTTTCTCGTACTGTTTTCAAAGTGACCTGAGTTCAAATACGTTTTCAATTTAAATTTTCATTATCTGCAAGTACAGACTTTCCAAACGAATTAAGTATACTGTTATTCTACTAGATCATTATTGAGAGGATCTTAAGGTAACGAAAAATGAAAAGACCTTGTTAGTTTTGTTGGACTCTTTAAAACCTTATGTCTATGAATATGGCATCATATTCACTATTATTACTAGGTGCAAACTAAGTTAGTCGAGGAAATAAAGCATTCCACCTCCCAAAACTGGCGCAGTAAGATGGATTGAATTGTGGTTTTCTGCATTCGATTCAGAATGTAGTTTAGAAATTTTGTGCCGCATTTGTTTTCTGAGCAAATTTTTTATTGCATTTCTACATCGAAAAAATTCATTTTTACGAGTGCACTCTTCGAGGTGAATAAGGAAAAATCAATTACTCGATAAATAATGAGTTACACGGGCTCGAGTAGGTATCTCGGGGGTTTTCGGGGTCGCTGATCACGAATATGATGTCCAAAAGATTCCCTGAGGTCACCTTAAACCGTCTCCGGGGTATCCGTGGTTCCAGATGCCCTGAATATAGATTATTTTCTTTAAAAATTATTTTTTCATGCTTGTTCTTTGAGCAAACTCTTTATTGCATTTCTACATCAAGAAAATTCATTTTTACTAGTGCATTTTTTGAGGTGAATAGAGAAAAATTAATTACTCGATAAATAATGAGTGAAGCGGGCTCGAGTAGGTTTCTCGAGTGTTTACGGGGTCTCTGATTACGAATATGATGTCCAAAAGATTTTCGGAGGTCCCCTTGAACCATCTCCGGGATATCCGGGGTTCCTAATGCCCTGGATATCGATTATTTTCTTTGAAAATTATTTTTGTATGCTTGTTTTTGGAGAAAACTCTTTATTGCATTCCTGCATCGAAAAAAAATCATTTTCACGATTGCACTTTTGACGTGAATAAGGAACAACTAATTACTTGGTAAATAATGAGTTTAACGGGCTCGAGTAGGTTTCTCGGCGATTTCCGGGGTCGCTGATTACGAATATGATGTCCAAAAAATTTCCAGGTCACCTTGAACCGTCTTCAGGATATTCATGGTTCCTGATGCCCTGAATATCGATTATTGTCTTTAAAAATGATTTTTTCAGGCTTGCTTTTTGAGTAAACTCCTTATTGCATTTCTGCATTGGAAAAAATTCATTTTTACGAGTGCATTTTTTGAGGTGGATAAGGAAAAATCAATTACTCGGTAAATAATGAATTAAACGGGCTCGAGTAGGTTTCTTGTGGGTTTTGGGGTCGGTGATCAGGAATATGATGTCTGAAAGATTCCCTGAGGTCACCTTGAACCGTCTCCGGGGTATCCGAGGTTCCTGATGCCCTGGATATCGATTATTTTCTTCAAAAATTATTTTTTCATGCTTGTCAATTAATCGAGCAAGGCTATAAAGGTCGCTGATGATGAAAAAGCTAGAATCGTTGTATTATTTTGCCAACTTACTATTGAATTTCTCTTAAAAAAATCAGATATATATACACTAATTATTACATATATATAAGAATTGTCAAACAGCGATAATTTTTTTTTTAATATCACAAGAATATCAATTAGAAAAAAACCGTAGTCTTGCATTCTCAGGATCACGACTATGAACTCTTCAAGTGTCATAATCGTGATCAGCGACTCCAAAAACCCCCGAAAGTCAGAATTTGTTGCTTATTCCCAAGAACGCTTAACGAGTTTCTAGAAGAAGACGTAGATATCCGGTTTCGGGGTATCCTCGCGTATTTCAGGAATGTTTTTGGATGTCGTAATCATCATCAGCAAACTTTATATCCTCGCTCTATCCCTTTACAAACATAAAAAAATAATTTTCAATGAAATTCATCAATATTCAGGGCGTCAGGACCCCTGGATACCCCAGGGATCATCGAAGTTGACCCCAGGGTATTTTTGGACTTTATATTCGTGAACAGCTACCCCAAAAACCCCCAAGAGCCAAAATTTGTTGTATATTATGGAGAAAAATTAACGAATTCCTAGAAGATGACGTAGATATCCGGTCTCCGGGTCCAGATGTTTCAGAAAAGTTTTGGCATGTCGTAATCATCATCAGCAATTCTCATATCCTAGCTCATTAATACTGGGTAGCCTATTTGTGATTTCCTTGGTATAACTGACAAGCTATCAGCTGCTTAGGCCCCCAAGCCCTAAATTAACAATAACACAGAATTAATTTCATTTTATATCCATATATCTGGTAATGGTTTTCTTAACCTCTTCACACATAGCCAATAATTTTTCGGCCGTACTACCATGTGTGCCAACGTGACCTCTGTAGTAGTTTTCATTTATAATCTAGATCTGATCAATAGTGTTAAGATTTTAATAGTAAGGGGGCAGACACTTCGTTGTCTATATTTTTCAGCTACGTTATACTGGTTGCGACTTATCCATTTTCACATTTCAACGAGCTTCTCAACGAACCCACACATGACATATGTTTCCATTCGAAAAAAAAAATTGGAGTGGCTCGCAGCTAAAGGATTAAAGGAAAATATTAAATTTTATTGCCAGAAAATGTCTGATATCCAAAATCAATTTATGTGCTTCAGCGTTTATTTCAAGCCACCTGTTAAAAAGGTATTAATTTTATTCCACACATTTGCCCAACCCTGTACAGCTCGAAACTAAACATGCTGGAATCTTCTTAAATTTACACAACAAAAAACACTATACGTCTTGATGATCAAAGAGACCTATTATTATTTATTCAATTTTTTTTGAATTTGTTCAATTCATTTATCAGTAATGCTACCGATAAGTATTTGTAGTTGAAGTTATTATTTTATTGTATTTGAATACCGCCTGAAGAGGGCATAATAAAGCTGAAACTTGAGTGATGGAAGTTACAAATCGAAGTGATATGAACTTGGTAGTGTTTGATTTTAAAATATGGAAAAAATTTCATATTACATAGTAAATGATGAAACCATAGAATTTTTCATATTTTATTGGAATACATTCCAAGTTAGAATGTCTATTCTAATAATGCGCGGATTTAATGTGCCTGAGAATTGCACGCCTATAAATCATCTGCATAATACAAAGCCCTCGGTAAGTTCTAAAATGTGTAACCATCTATAGTTCCTGACTCGTACTACAGACTATCCACAGTTTCTTATACGAACCTCCAATTGATTATATATCTTAGACTCATTGCTAAATTCTCATCAAATATGTAGGTAATTGAGAAGAGTTCAGTTGTCTATGGTATATACCAACGTGAGTGCTATTCTTGTAAGCTATTATTCACCTCTGAATGGTGGGAAATAAATAAGTGCACAAAGAAACACACATTTCCCAAATATCTCTAGTGGAACATAAAAATATCCAGTTCCATTAGGGAAAGATCTGAACGATGCTCGAGTAACAACTGAATATTGGGCCCGATTCATCACAGCACCCCCATGGGACGTTTGGGCCTCTTCTGGCCGGACTACTCAACGGCTACTATTCCTCCTGTTCGCGCCTGAGTCTCTAAGGAGCCCATACTAAAAGGATGTTCGTGCGCTTCACAAGCGTCGGCCTTTCAATTTTACTCCAGCTATTTATTTGCCAACCTTTAGCTCTACGGAAAATAACTCACATACGGGCTTATTAAAACTTACATCCACGAAAACAAATTTAATAGAAGTTTATATGCCCTTTGTTAGAACGATTTTCGGTTTGGAAGATCGATGACCAACTTCTAAAGGATGTTCGAATAAGGCTTATCATCATCAATCATTTAAAAACAATATCGCGAATGAGAGCGATAATATTGACTTTGGTTCCCTGAATCGTTGCTGGAGCTTCAACGTAGGCCTAAGGAAAAATAGAAACTTTCATACAGAAAAGTACACAATCTGCATTTCCAACAACCAATCAACAAACGTACGACATTGTGCGTGATTATCTGTCAGCTTCAATTCTTGTGTTAAGTGAACTTGGTAGGCTTTGACACCAAGATCTTTTTGTAAAATATATGCAGGTTGATTAGTGTTATGCTTACTTAGTGTGGAAGTCTTCGAATTGTCTTTTGCTGTAACATACCAGTAATTGAACGACTCTTTACTGTATGTTCTTATTGAAAATATAGCAATTACTTCCGTTTTGTCACACTGAGTACCTAAATACAATTGGATTTTTCTGTTCCTTTTTTATATTTTGACTACAAGAGAGAAAAATCTGAAAATGTCGTGTGAGCGAGCGGTGGAATGTTGTGATAAGGGGGAGGCGAAGACCTCAGTAGGTAAAGAGCTCCACAACTCCTTCGTTTGATAGAAAAATGAAGTCTGGTAGAAAAAAATTCGGCAGGTCTCAAGCTTGACAATGAAGAGGTGACTAGCTTGAAAAAGCGGTATGAAGGGTACCGTTATCTGCAATGCTTTGAACGGGATATGTGGGTACTTCCAACAGATGGTTGATATAAAGCAGTAACAAAGTTGGTGCCAACATGAGTCCCTGTGGAACACCAGCATTGATAGCCATTCGTCGATCATCACACGGAGTGATGAAGCTGAGAAAAAACTCGATACTAAGCTACAAAGTTGAAGCGGCAAACCATATGATGCAAGTTCGCCAAGAAGACTTTGGTGCCAAACTCTGTCCAATGCTTTGGAGATATCCAATGTGTCTGCCATACATGTGTTACGTAGACCAGCAGGGCTCCTAGTGATTTTGGAACTCACTACGTATTGAATGAGCTCACTTTAGAGATCTCAGATAATAGTGCAATGAGTCTATAATTATTGGGAAGGGTCTTCTATCTTTTTTTTTTAATTTGTTGCACTCTAGCTGTCTTCCAGCTGGGAGGAAACACACCAATGATTACTCAATGATTGGAATATTCTTCTGTAGTATAATGTATTCTCAATAAATATGGTCGATTGTATTCGTTGAAGCTATAAAATGCATGAACGAAACGCTTTGTACCGTTAAAATGTGGATAACAAATATAAAAGTAAGATAAGACAAGAAAACTATTTTCATTCAACCAGCTACAAATAGATTACATTGCACGTTCAAAAACTCTCGAATGGGTTAACTGCTTTGCTGATATTCAGTATTCAATGAGAAATCGCGATACTGCTACATACCGAAGAATGGAACATAAAACTACCAGACAAATAAAAAAGTTCGAACTAGAAAACTGATAGAATCTGTAGGTATACTATGTGAACAGAGTATCTGAAAGAAATATAATCAATTGGCTTATATGCTTGAAACTCAACTTACATGCGCGACTTGATAACAAAAGCAGGTCGACAGAAATTGAAAACAAACATTTGTACAATATTATGTTGGCGATATACGAGCTCTGTCTTAGTGAAGTCGGCCCAACCACTCAAACTATAAGATTTGTAAATTTATTCATGACTCATGACTAAGCTATCTTTTTTGGAAACACATGTTTGGTCTTATTGAATCTAGATAGGTAGATCATTTTATTCATATCATATACATGATATGTTCACACTCGTCATCATAAGATCATAATCTCAAATTTTAAGACAGTATTATGAACGTAAAATTTGAAAACTCATCTTAAAAAAATTCTCTATGAAATAAAATAAATTATTCAAAAGAATATTCACAACAGATTTCCTGAATTCTTCCAATGGTAATTTCGTAACGGATCCGAGGAATTCACCAAAATATCGAGACGCTAAAACTTTTGGGCTATTTTGAGACTTTTACGTCTTAGAAAATCTGTACGAGTATTGTAATCATGAAAATCTTCACTCAATGAGTACTTATCTCTGCAATTATGTTCATACTCAAGACATTCATATATATACAGATTTGGGAATTTTAATATACCTAATCCCTCAAATGCTTTTCTACAGCAATCCCTATAACCAATACTTGCAACAATTCTTATCGCACTCCTTTGTAATCTGAAAATCCCTTTCTTTTTAGAACAACCACACCAAATAGCGTAGCGTAACTGGCATTCAATCAAAGAAAAATGTGGAGTCCTCATTACACAAGGAGATAGTGACTGAGATAATGTTCTCAAAACAAAAATACCTCCATTCAATTGTGTCATAAGTTTATCGGCATGAACATTCCATCTATATGTACCCTTAAAATTTTTGTATATTTATCAAAACTATTTGTTCCCTTTAGAGAAAAGAGTATTTCCACAGTTTTGTTCGCATTCACACAAGGACCATTTCTCGACAACCATTTTACGGCTCTATTCATGTTTATTCTACTCTGTTCTTCTACATGATCTAGTTCCTTTCCAGAATTGGACGGTGTTACATCATCAGCAAATAGTACAGTGTGCGTGAAGGACAAGTCATTAACAAGAATTAAAAGTAATAAACGTCCCAGTATGGATCCTTTGGGAAGACCAATCATAAGTAATTACTCTTCAGACCATATGCCATCAATACACACTGCTTGATGATGATCTGCTAAAATCGACACAATAAAATTGACACTAACAACAGAATGGACAACACAGTTAAATGCCTTTGTTAGGTTTATAAATAGTGATAGCTATAAAACCCTTCTAATGGAATCAGAAAAACTGGGGATTATAGGTATAGTGTTGATTATACTGGCATCCTATCCAACTGATAGTAGTAGAATACGATCAAGAAGACAACAAAATAGAGTCGTTCACAAGTAGGATAAAAGGAGGATCACATAATTAGTAATCCTGGTATCTCTTTTGTAAATTATTCACAAAATGATTCAGCGATATGCCTGGATGGACTCATCATATGTATGCAGATGAAATTTCTCCTGTTAATGAAGAAAATTTCAACTCTGGTATAGAGACTTCTACAAATATCAAACTGGATACATTTGGAAATTAGTTCACGAGAAATAATTTGAAACTAAATAAACATTAAAGTTAAAAGTTCGTGAAAAATGAAACAGTTGGTGCCACAACCGAAAATCTCATGTGACATTTGTGATGTACCTTCTTTAACTAGAACGCATTACAATTTTCAGACTGATATCTCTTTCAGTTCTGTTTTAACACCCATCCAAAGAAGGCAACCTTGAAGATTTTTGTAAGCACGGAATAAACTTACGCAGCCGTGTGACAACTTCAAAGGAGTGTTTGACGATGTTCAAGCTCGATAAAAAGACTTTTTCCGTCATTTCATAACTTTGGACGAAACCTGGATCCATCACAACACACACCAGAGACCAAAGAACGGTCGAAGCAATGGATTTGTATTGGTGAATCGGAGCGAAAAAAAGCCAAAGTGGGCTTATAGGCCAACAAAGTCATGTCGACAATTTTTTGGGATGCACACGGTATCGTCCATATCGATTACCTTGATAAGGGTAAATCGATCACCGACGTATATTATGATGAGCTGTTGAATCGATTCGTATTGGTTCGTCGCCCACCATATTCTCCAGATTTAGCCCCCTGCGATTTTAATGTATTTCCAAATTCGAAAAAATGGCTCGGCAAAAAGAGATATGGCTCCTACGATGACGTCATCACTGAATCGAACGCCTAATGGGAGGATTGCTGAAATCGTATTATTTGGAAGGGATCGAAAAATTATGAAAATGTTGGACGACGTGTATCGAGCTACAAGAAGCTTATGTTGATAAATGAAATAAGTTTTCACCAATTAAATCGTTTCTTGTTTCATTTTTCACCTTGCCCTTGTAGGTTACTATTTGATATTAGACAAGATATTGTATTGACTCAATCTGTATATGCCACTTGCTGAAGTCTCATATGCCCCTTAGTCTTCGGGAATCGTCGTGACAGGAAAAAGTGCCTCAAGGCTTGTTAAAATGGGCCTGTTTTATTCCGACACAACCTGTACACAATAGTTGGGGCTTATGAACATATCTTTTCTTACTCATGTAATTTTATGCGTCCGCTCTCCGATTTCAAATTCAAAGTGGAAGGGTCCGTTCGATCCCTTTTTTTTGCTAATCGAATATTTCAAAAGGATAAAAGCTATAAAACATGATACCAAATAAACTTCAGTTCATGATACGTGTGAAGTATCTTTCACTTTGATGAGAAAAAAACGAATTCCGTTTTAATTTAAAGTTGAGAGAGTGCTCGAAACAGGTTTAAAGTTCTGCGGACAAGCTATAAACAATCACTATCTGAACTTATATCATTTTGCTCCGAAACTTGGTTCAGTGATAGTCGCTCAGTCTACGGATGATATTACTGCCTTGATATACGTTTCTATATCTCTCAAAGAGAATCTGAATGGAAGACTTTATATCTTTCGAATCTGAGATTTAGGATTTAATTACATTACGGAATGTCGAATGACAGTATTATATGTATTGAGCCATAAAGAAAGGACTACGATTTAGCACCGCTATAACCGGAGTAAACACGGCCATAATAGCTTTCCTCATTTGATTATTTTCCGCTACACAAATCTCATGAGTTCCGGTTGTTTAAGTCGCATTTTTTAAGCTATTAATTTTATCTACTTTATTTACGTTCACTTTATTTGAAAACGGTGCCTTCAAAACCACCCGATGTAAATTTACGCTCCAATCGAAATTAACTACTTTTGGAAATGTGGCAGCATCGAATTGGATATTGAGGGAAATTCTAAACAGTACCGGGTTATTCAACGGGCCGAGCAGGCAACTATCGTGACCTCTGCAAAATTAATAAACAGGTTTATTCAGATTTAATAAGTGCGAAAAGAATCGGCAAGTATGGGGATAAGATGAGTGTGACTTATGAGCGTGCCAGTTGTCAGTGCTTTATCTAGTGAAAACTAGTCAATTCAATTGATTCATTTCACTTGAAACACTGTGAAGAAATAAGTCTGACTTGCTACAACACATGAGACTTCCTACACAGATTGGAAACCTGAAAGCAGTAGTCGCATATATGAGAGTGGGAGTAGCGTATCCGTTTTAGATGAGGATAAGGCATAACAGAGACCACCTCATGTAGGAATACATCGCTAGTATCCCTTCTACTGCGATATAAATTAGTTTAGTCTAAACCACGGTCGTTCTGGAAACTCGAGGTTGTTTCCCATGTGAGCAGTGAGTCCGCTAAGCGTCGACTGGCCCGTAGTACCAAAAGTCGTCACGTAGGAGTATTTTCTGACAACTGTCAGTTGACTTGTCAACACAAGGAATACTTGCGTTCTTAGAAACAAATTACGAAATCGTGCATTGTGCCAAAATGCAAAACGGGGTACAAAAGTTTAAAGCAAGAAACTTCTGTTTTTAAAGTGCCGGAAGATGCGGAAATGCGAAAAAAGTGGATGCTTGCGATTCCGGATAGAAATCGTTTTACCACTTCGCGATCCAAGCGCTAGCTAGTGGCTGAGCGAGGGACTACGAGTTTGGCGACCCGTAAGAGACTCAAGTCAACCATAGAGTTTCCAGACCTGCGTATATGACCGTGGTCTAAACAAATAGTATTTTATCTCTTCTGATCGAAAAATAACGAACTATTACTTATACTTCTTAATAAGAATCTCAAACCAAACTAAAAATTACTTCGAAATAATGTCGTTTCTTCCATATCGTGCTATTTTGGATTGTTTTGTGTAGGTGTTGATTCCTTGTCAGCTTGTGATCAAAAATAACTCGAGTAATTTTTGATCACAAGCTGACAGGAATCAACACCTACAGAAAACAATCCAAAAGAGCTTGTTTTCTTTAGGTGTTGATTCCATGTCAGCTTGTGATCAAAAGTAACTCTCAAGGCAGAGAGGCATTTTTTTTACATCAAATTCATAATCAGCAACCTCAAAAACCCCCAGGATGTGACAAAAAATCTCGAATAGCTATCAAGTTATTCAATTTTTCATACAAAACTTGAACCCAATGAGCGGTTCCGGTTACGGGAGGTTCATCTACAATTTTATATTTTTGACTCCATATTCGTAATCAGCGACATAAAAAACCTTCTAGGTGTGATTTTTTTCCATAAGAGCACCAACAGTTTTGGAGTAATTCAATTTTTTTTATTAAATTGTTTATTTATTGATTATTAGGGGGAAGGGGACCAGAGCGGTAAATCTCACTGGGTGCATGCTTCTTCTTATGTAGGGCAAACTTGAGGCATTGCAAAAGGCTTCAGGAAAAAATAACTGGTATCTCTAATTTTCTTTATTTACCGTTTTTTGTACAATAATGACTCGACTAATTGGCTGATACGATAATATCGGTCTGACGGTTGATACGTATTCGACGATTTCTAATTAAAATTTCGAAATAAATATTTGTCGAAGTTGATTACTGTTATTATTATATCAATTTTGTTTGAGACAAAGATAAACTTCTTTATAGAAGTCATCAGCGTCGCGGAATAGAAAAGCATTGCTAAAACGTAGTGAGCAATATCGTACCTTGAGCCGTTTTCGAGTTATTGCTCAGACCGGTCCGTCGAAATACTCAATTCGCTTTGTTTCGGGCATTGTTCAGTGCGCTACCTATCTGACCTATCGTGGAGACAATAATCGAGCTCGCGAAACAAGACAGTCTGGGGCTAGCGCTCATGATCGACTTATGCGTAAGACGGAGTAAGCCAACAAAGCTTTTCCCCCTTTCTGACTAACCGAGCTCCTATTTATGAACAACTCCAAGCTATACAAAAAAAAAACTCGAAGATGAACTGCTGCTGTTGTTATTCATGCTTGCTGGAACTATTAAGAATAATACGTATTTACAATATTTGTGAAATATCGATAATGGCTAACATAATCAAGTACACTGTGTGATTCGATTTGGAATCGCTTCAGACGTGGAATAAAGCTAAGTGCGTGTCACATTCATAGGTCACTGCGTCGAATCTGTTCGCCCGATGGTTGTTCAGAATACCTAATGCTAGCTGTTTCAAACTCGACTAAGTTACCTGCTACCGATCACAACCTGGGTCTAATTAGTTGGCACAAATTACCGCCAATTCTACAATCATCCAACTTTAAAGCTCAAAGCTTCCGGGTTCCGATTAAGACCACAACTTTCAACTGTTTGCAGTGAAATTAAATCACAGCGTGCTTGCATTAGAAATTCTACCTGGAATAAGATAGTATGTCGTGTGTCTTTCCAATAAGAGAAAGGCGATCGAGGAACTAATACAGATAGAATTGATGTAGAAAACAAGTCTAAGTCTTAAATTACGTAACATTTTTGTCGTCCATATATTATACAGGGTGTTTCAACAAAAGGTGACCACGCTGGAGATAAGTCGGGTTTGCTCAATGATAAAATTTCGTAATACAGGGTGTTGGGAAAAAAAATTAAACACTTTTTCACGATTATGTCGAAACTACTGGCGACTTTGTTATATAACTTTGTATGAATATGTTCTGGAAGCTGACACATCGCATGAATTTATCTCACAATCTTGAATACCGATGCCGTTACGAAACTTTTTTACTTAGTAAACCCCACTTATTTCTCAGTGTTCTACTTATCCTGGCAACGGGGTCACCTTTTTTTGAAACACCCCTGTATGCTGTGATATGTGATTGTACAGAGGGCTACATAATGATCTGTGATAGCAGTAAGATTCCACACAATCCTATTGAAAGATTATCAAAGCTATGGGAATGACTTCTGTAGCTGTGCTTATGACGTTGTATTTCCAACGTCCTTCTTTGATTCTTAATTACTAATGAATGTATACAAAGGTATGCTTGAACTTTTCATTTATACACAGACACTGTAGAATTAAAAACTCTTGTGTAATATTATGCCAGTCTCGAATAATACAGGATTCTGGAAAAAACGACTTGCTTCTTTTTGCATGCTGTTGCCAACAATGATTAATATGAATTGAAATTTAGAGTTCGGATATAACTTATTTTATATCTATTCATAAGTCTATCGATCCCAAATTCAAGACTATCATATTATATTCATATTATTTATAAAGTAAAGAATTCCAATATGTCCTTTCATCTCCTGAATTTAGATGTAGGAACCTAATTATATTCAACCGTCATAATTAATATAGCATTGCTATCGCAATGAAACGTTAGAAGTTTGATGACTAGCTTTGGTTTCAACCATTGAAGTGACACGGACGATGATTTGAGATCTTATCCACCAAATATAATGAGGTGCTTCCCAAATTACGAACACATGTCAACGAAACATGAGATCTTAGGAAATGTTCCTCTACCTGATATTATTAAATTCGTTCCACTGGGGAAATGTGTCAAAATATTCGTAGAGCAGGTTCGAATTTCTAGGTGTCTTTATTATTTAAAGCATCACTAACTAGCTAAGTTTTCATTCACATTTTTAAAATGAATTTTTTTGAATATTTCGATATAAGAATGATAACTTATTATTTTTTTTGTAAACTTGATAGATTGTTTCGAATTGTTGTGATATTTTGGGAACATGTGAATACATAATCAATGAACTATGCAGAAACATAACATGACCATCATCAAAAGATGTATCAATATCTAAAGCGGGATTTCTTAAAATTGATTTTATAAAGCACAAAACGTTCTTATTGCACCAATTTCAATTGAAAATGCCCACGACTAAAAACGACTAAAGAATACAACTCTCAAGTATCCACTTTGGAACCGGATGTTGAAGATCAATGAGGTAATAGAGAAAGGTTGTCATACCTTATAAGAAATATTGTTATTTGAGCATTCTACCTAAAATATATTTTTAACATTATAAAGACGCATGTAGGAATTTGCAAGTGTTTCAATTAATCAAATTAGTATAAATCTGATTCAATGATTGAACGTCTGCTCCATGATTCAGAAACTTTGAGTCACGTTTCATGTAAATCATCTTCAAAATAGATCTTAATAACGATTGAACAAATTTTTGGCACAGCAATGGGATCTCATATTCC
Source organism: Endomychus coccineus (assembly GCA_958510875.1). Taxonomy (NCBI): domain Eukaryota; kingdom Metazoa; phylum Arthropoda; class Insecta; order Coleoptera; family Endomychidae; genus Endomychus; species Endomychus coccineus. The sequence goes on from OY294067.1 coordinate 297,479,121, forward strand.
AGCTACTATTGTTAACCTAGTTATGGAAAGAATAATCAAAATATATAATGTAACGTCATATATTGCATAACATACACTGTATTGCAGATAATTCATTACCATACATTCCAGAGATCTCAGAGAAAATTGAGAAATGCTTAAAAAAGTATAAAATAGATGTTGGTAAATATTTTTTTAATCTAAAACCTCAAATACCTAAAGATAAACAAACCCACACAGTATATGAATAAAATTGTTTAGATTGCGATGAAACTTATACAGAAATCTCTAAATAATATTTACAAAAAGAATGTATGGTCATAAGTATAGTATCAGAAACAGAAACTTTGAAAATTCTACCACCTTTGCCAAACATTGTTTTGATTATAGCCATCAATTCGATGATAAAAATGTTAATATTTTGACTAAAGCAACCAATTATTGTAAGAGGTATTCTTTGAAGACGATTCACATCAAACGTGACTCCAAGTCTTTAAATCATAGAGCAGACGTTTAATCATTAAGTCAGATTCACACTAATCTAATTGATTAAAACCCTTGCAAATTCTTACATGCGTCTTTATAATGTTGAGAATCTATTTCAGGTAGAAAGCTCAAGTAACAAGTAACCCTAATAAGGGATGACAACCTTTTTCTATCACCTCATAAATCTTCAACATCTGGTTCGAAATTGGATAATTAAGCGTTATATTTTTTGGTTCCAGTCGTATTCAAACAATGCTTGATATGACTTCGAATATTGTAATAAAATTTATAGGCAGTGAATTCTTGATACATATTCATATACTTAAGACCGAAATGTATTACAATTTCGATTACTCGTGTTTCTGTTGATTTCGGTGACATGGACATTCTTGATTGAAATTGGTGCGATAAGGACGATTTGTGCTTGATACAATTAGTTTTAAAAGATACCGCTTCAGACATTGAAGCCGAAACGTACGTAAAGACGAAATAATACACATATATGTTAGAGTAACTCATTTCCCGAGAATTTATATATAATATAATAATTTGATCATGTTTAATTTAGTTATGGTTTTATTATTTTTCAAGAAGGAATTTTATTCTTTGTTGGATTTTAATGTACAATAAAAAGTTTATATTTACTCATATACTTATTTATATAGCTCGTGATATTTTTGTTTTCCCTCACCGCGTAAAAATTCTGCGGGCGCCTATGTTACACATATATCGAATAAAATACAAAACTAGACTATTATAGCTTTTATTGCCCTGATCAAGTTGAAGGATGACTATCAGGTCAATATTTATATTGACAGCATCATGTACAGCGTGATGTTTGCTTTTATAACTAGTCAGAGTAACTTGCAGCTGTTTAGTTGATGAATGTTGTATCAGGATACACATCTAAGTATATGTACTTATCTCCGCTGTTATTCAAAATGGATTAAATCCATAATTGAAACAGTTTTTCCCATTATAGAGAAACAAATGGGCAGGATCAAGATGACTAATTTATAAAGGAAATTAGTTTACATTCTTTAATCATTTCCTAGAAAAAGTTTGTACTGTTTATAGTGAAGACCATCCATATCAATTTCAACGGAGTTACCAACAAGATAAATGTTAACTTTTACGCTCCAAACAAAGTAAACTGATGGATTAATCCAGCAAAATTCGACGTAATTGATACAAATAATCCGATTGTAAAGAGTACGAAATTTACAATCTATCACTAACTCTACATCCATAAATTGAAATACCTATACTTTTTCCAACGACTAAAGGTTCAATTGTATTACTTTACCGGATTAGAAAATCTTGTCCAAGCTGAAATTTTCAGCTTTGTAAAATTTGGTGAAATACGGTCTTATAGTTTTGATAGAAAATACACTTATAATAAATTTTCACAAACTCCGTTTTTATCAAACAAAACGTGACATGTTTTACCACAAGGTGGCTTCATCAAACAATCGTTTCACAAGCTATGGTTTATTCCTTAAATATTAAAATCAAGATTGAGAAGGAGGGGATGAGTGAGGTACGTGTACAGTAGGATGAGAGTTACTTACAAATCAATTTAATAATGAAGAATTGGTCTTTCTGATCATTTAAAAGGTTTTATGTATTTTTAAACTTATTAATCTCAATTTTCTCTAAGTTGTTTAACACTTTACGCTTAACTGACACTGACTCATGGAGAATCTCAAAATCATCTTTGAAATGATGATAAGTTTCTCTAATATGGTTTACAACTTTTGAATCTCCTTTGTTCAAATCAAAATGTTCTTCAATTCTAGTTTTGGAAGATCTTCCTGTCTGGCCTATATATAATTCATCACAAGCTTCACATTCTACCTTGTATACTCCTGATTATTGATCTTTTTATTCTTATCTTTGTGGTTTTTAATATATTTGCCTACCGTATTATTTGTTCTAAAATATGTGGTATTATTGTGTTTTTAAGTAAATTGCATAAATTATCAGAAAGTTTACCTACATACATTATTGATCTATAATTATGAGTCTCAACTGTACGAAGGTAAACTTGCCAATGCAAGGCATTCCAACAGGATGTGAGAGGCAGTTCCTTTCACTTTTCTGTATTTCCTATTTATAGGATCATCTGCGATGCCCATAATATGTAGGTGTTTCTTAAGACGACAGTGACCAGTTAGGATTCCAGTCAACTCTCTGATTCCCTTCTGTGTAGAGAAAGAAGTTTCTTCGAGAGCCTAGGCCCCGGCTCTTCGATAAAGAGCTAGTCCTGTCAGGGTGAGATATCAACCCCCCCCCCCCCAATTTGATGGAGCGCCCATTGTCTCCGGTCCAATGATATTTTAATGAAGTTAACAAACAACCCGTGAATTAGGGTAGAAGACAGTCCATAGGGACGTAAAGACAACTTTACCTCGCTTGGGGAGATAAAACCACTAACAAGTTATTAAGTTTAGATTTGCCTCCAGCCATACTTCGAAAAGCTTGCTCTCTTCCTCGTATCTAGCACTAGATTCAATTGGCAGAAGATTAAGCGATATACCACTTGGCAGATTCTAAAATATCTTGGAGAATACTATCATCAGCTTCATATTCCATCTTTCACGTATAATGTTTATGATTTAAATGAAGAAATTTCGTGGAGATACGTCAATCATGTTGTAAACAACACCAGTCTCTGTGATTTATACTAACTGATTTCAAATGTTATATTTTAACAGAAAAAAGAATAGAATGCTCACTCTTGAAAATGGGGATAAAAGCTAGTGGGAAAAATTATATACATTCCTCTAGAGTAAACTGCATTTCCTCCCTTGGATCAAACTATCCGCGTGAAGAAAAGAGGCACTTTCCCTCCTTGGTATGTAATTAACTATTAATTACTTTTCTTTAGGATTCAATTGACGTTATTGATGTGACGTTACAGTTTATTTTATGTGTTTACTCTGTAGCATTGAACAATACTGAATGAAGTATAGTACAATGCTCTGTGGTATCATGAAAGTGAAATAATGCAATGTCCACAATTTTGATAGTTCATGTGACAACAGATGCCAGTATGTACCAAGGTTATATTAAAGGGTCAACAATGAGGCCAGGTCCTTCATTATCCGTTTCTAAATCATTTCCAACATATTTTCTGTGGCTACAATCATAACAAAATTTGTACAAACAGAAGTGAGCTCATTTGAAAATGCAATGTAACTGAACGAATAGTATTTATGTTGAAATTGGAATGACAAGATACAGTAACAAATTCTTCACTATTTTCGTAAGCTGTCAACAAACAAACTATATTGCATTTATTTCACATCCATGCATCTACTGAAATTTAGGTATAACTCGGCTACGGTGTACTGTAGGCATCATCCTATTTGCATCCATATTTTGACTCTTTTTCGTAGATAGGCCAAAATAGAAAGTTTGGTCTCCTAATTCCTGCTGATTCAACACGGCCATGATCGATGGTTATTTGTGGCAGTTCTGTCAGAATATTGATCATAGAAGAACTGATCGTCACGATTGTAAACCAAGTGCGTTCATATAATTATTAATTAATGATTTGTGTATAAACGTTTCAGCAATGTTACTTGACGCTGATGCTAATATCATAAATCCACAAGCATAAAAATGAGAAACATTCCCGGACGTTCAACAAACCGTGCATCAAAGGGCCTCATTTAACAGTGTTGAAATTTTGAAGCCTGTAATGAATTCACAAGAAGACCAAACAGCACGGCGGAGATAAATTTGAAAAGATAGAGATGTGATTAAAATACAAGATCACGATTTACATCGGCCATCCTGTTACTTTGGCTCTTTCAGCGTGACAATAGTTCATTATGGAAGCGAGTCCAAACACGTTGCAGAGTAAATTAAGCTAATGGAATGATTAAATTGAATTTTGAGATTAATTTCATTGAGTATAAGATTAAATTAGTCTAATTAAATCTGAGTAATTTTATTATGCTTGTTGATAATTAGCGTGAACTGTTGGCGTTATAACAGTTGATGTTTGCTAATGACCCCTCCCTTGTAAGCGCTCACATTCAATATGTCAAGAGTTGATGTTTTTCAACTTGTCTTTTAATCTAATTATTTTAATTAGCTTTTGTTTACCTGATTATATAATACGTGTAGTGGATCTCCCATAGCAATCTAAGCTATAAACCAAGATCACAAGCAAATTTGTCATTATTTTGGAGCATTACGTTCATAGAAAAGTATAGAAAGGTTAAGTTTCAGAGAACGATATATTCGCGGCGATCGTTAGTTCCTTAGCTAATGATGCATTCGATTCAAGCGTTTGTAGTAGACATGGATGATTTTATAAAATTACTCCATCTCAAAAGATCTATCGAGATGCAATAAGTGCTAGATGGGGATAGAATGGCCGTTATTTATAGTTTTACAGCGCGCCTCCAAGTTCAGAAGAACCTTGAATATTAGACCAACGCTCCATAGTCACAATTAGCTTGATATATCAACAAGGCAACTGCCTTAATTTCTCTTTATCGCGAGAGCATGGCGACTGGATTTGAATTTATATTTATCTATTATTTTTCATGAGAATAGATTTTTAACTTATAAAGTTATGGCTTTATAATATAATGGCTATACTTGAGAGGAGAGGAATACCATTAGTTAATGAACATTTGAAGAACTACTAACGAAATGATTAATAATTGATGAATGATAAATGTCCAATTGATCATTTAATACTACATTATTTTTGTCTTCAATATGTTTGACAATTTCTAATGATTCCAATGTATTCAATTTCAAGCCCTTCCGTTCGATATTAATATTTTGGAATCGTGAGTGAAATTATGGTTCGTTTGGATGATTAATATTAGCATACGTCGAATCAGCCTTTTTCAATTTGTGATGTGACCCACGTCATGGAAAATACATGGCATGTTGTATGCTGTATCGAGGAGATGTTGTACCAAAAGATGTCAACGCGGCTATTGCAACCATCAAAACAAAACGTACAATTCAGTTTGTTGATTGGTGTCCAACTGGTTTCAAAGTTGGTATAAACTATCAACCCCCTACAGTAGTGCCTGGAGGAGATTTGGCAAAGGTGCAGAGAGCTGTTTGCATGTTGTCCAATACCACAGCAATTGCTGAAGCTTGGGCTTGATTGGATCATAAATTTGACCTCATGTACGCCAAGAGAGCCTTTGTACATTGATATGTAGGAGAGGGTCTGGAGGAAGGAGAATTTTCATAAGCTCGTGAAGATTCAGCCGCCCTTGAGAAAGACTATGAAGAAGTTGGTATGGATTCAGGAGAAGGTGAAGGTGAAGGAGCAGATGAATATTGAATTCCTCAAGTTCTATATACTTTTTCTCAATCATCCCAAATTTTAAGTGTCTATATTTTCTCATACAATCATACAATGGTCTTTGATATTTACATTTCCTGTATAATATTCAATAATTTTTTGTCTAATGCATTTTTTACATCTCAAAAAAAAAATAATTAAAATTAATGCAGTGATGGAAATACAAATTGATTGGGTGGAACCCTAGATAAGTCGAGCAACACTTCCACTGAAATATAATCACATTCAGACACCGAACATCCAGCAGTCCAATTACAAAACCAAATCAAATTATATAGTGCCTCATGTGAATTATAATTCAATAGCTAAAATTAAGAAAATGGATGAAAAACCAAAGATTGATAGAATCTCGACTTACCTAGTTTGAGGTTCACACGACAATGACCGCTTGAGACTTCCGTTCTCATATCTACCCCTCTTCGCGATACTCGCGCTACCGGACCTGCGGCAGCTAATTTCAATAATCGATGTTATAGAACGCACAGGTGTCTCCCAGATATCATCGGACAAGTTTCCTAACCGAAAAGAAATCTTAAACTGTTCATTACAGTGTTCTTTAAATCACGTAACGGCGAACCCGTTACAGTATGTTGAAATCTCTGGTGGAAGCTGAGACCTGTTTGACCAATATACAAAGCATTATAGTCATCACAACATAACTTGAAAAATCTGGACTTTATAAGTTATGTTGTGATGACTGTAATGACCTATCTTTTTTCACAATATTAGGTTGTTGTTTATTTTTGGAGTATGGACTTTGGTATACTCATACCATTTTTCATTGAAGAATAAAAACCTTATATCTTAGACATATATCGATAAACGCTTTAGAAAATAACACGAATTTTGACTTTGATAAGAGGGTATGAAATTTCGATAGATTTATCGATAGTTAGACGAAAAAAAATGTATGGACTGAAAAAGTTTGCTTTTGTATCCATGATAACCGTTTTTCTGAATTTTAGAAAATCCGTAGCTTGAATTTATATTTATTGATAAATCGAAACAAATCTATTTATATATAATTTTCATCAACTTTTATTATCATATCAAATTACAAAATAGTGGAAAAATTTTCAAAGGTGAACCTTATTACTTTTGCTTTCATGTTTATAAGTACTTTCTTTTCCTAAGCCCCAAATGTAGTCCCCCATCATATTTGTTGTATTGGCCCTGATAACGTTGTTCGAAGTCCATGATATCTTGATAAAAACGTTTTCCTTATTCTTCCGAGTACGCTCCCATGTTGCTTTCAAATTTATCTAAATAATGCTGTATGCAAATGTAAATTTGGAGCCCTTCTGCAACCAATAGTTTTAAAGTTTTCTAACATATTTTCAACTAGCTCTCGATAATTTTCAACTTTGTTATTCCCTGAAAATTCAGAAACTACTCTGTTAAAACTATTTTGTTGAGCACTAGTAAGTAATTTTGGAAATTCCAGCTTCAACCTTTTCTTCTGACAACTTTGGAAAAAAGTTTTTTAACAATGTAAAAACTCCAGATCTTTCATCTATCTTTTTTACGAATTGTTTCATAAGTCCTAACTTGATATGTAAAGGCGGCTCCAACACATTTTCAGGTCCAGCAGTAGGTTCACATTCAACGTTTTGTTTTCCAACACAAATTTCTGTTCTTAGTGGCCATGATCGTTGAACATAGTGTTGAACATCCGCTGCCACTTATACTATCGATATTTCAAAGCTTCGAATAAAATTTTGACACTTTCATAGTTTCCTTTCAGATGTACAGAATGAGCGACTAGAAGAGATGAACATTTATCTCCGTTATGCGGTAAAACGGCTTTCAAGCTTTTCGTCAAGCTGTCAATGAATAAAGGCCACTCACTGGGCATCCCAATTGCTTCAAACTAACCTCTTATGTCTTTACAATAACAAAGTCCATCTTCTTTGTTGAAGAACGTAGCAAACTTTGCATGGCATATGGGTATTTTTCCTCCATAAGCATAATGAATAGAAAGAAAATGATAAAATAAATTTTGCGACAAAAAAAAAAATTTTTTTTTGTACAGTTGTGTAATCCATTGTTCGACCTTAAATACTTATACCGTTGTTCCCTAACTTAAATTCAAAAGCCACGAATCATATGCTACATATATCTCATTTTCCGCAATTTTTTGACTAACACCCGTTTGCCCGCCGGACCGCCAATTATTCGTCTGATCTACTTCTCTGCCAATTTAAGTGGACCAGATATGATTTTGCGCCGTATTTGACTTATTTCATCAGAAAACAGTCAATGTTAACACATTGTTAAGCTTATTGGAGACAATCGCTACAGCAACATAATGTCTCATACCCCTGCGAGAGTTCCAGAGTTCGATGAGCGGTCTCTAGTGGAGTGCTCTCGACCGTTGCTTGTAATTGCCGCGTCATTATGTTAACATTGTGCGGACAGCGTTCGTCATTCCATCTCCCACCCTCGCTCTTACACCCGCTTCTAGTCCCACATGCAGCACGTTGTCAAACGATACGTGTCAGGCAATTGGAATCGCTCGTAAACCTGACTCCCAACAGATATCAGTAGCTTTATTATTATTATTATCAATGGTTTCTATTCCTATTGAAATTTAAATAGACTGTTATCTATTTACCCGATGTTACAATCAGATAATTTGCCTTGTACGTTATATATTATACATGAATCATGTTCCTGTATCTATTTTACTACAACTTATGACATAAGTGTACCTGAACTTCTCCAATCAAATGTCAAGGGGTTCAGCCAGTACCCTCTAAAGTACAAGGCCGGAATGCTCGATCGTGACGTTACAAGCTAGAGGCTATGTTGCAGCTAGTCACTCTTACGTTACAACACAATGCTGCAATATCGACAGTAAAAAATTTTCATTTACCTTTTAGGGCACATACAGCTTGAATCAAATCGACCGGGAAAGGAAAGTTGCACTAATCGAGGCGTGTCTCTTGTTGTGTCAGTGAGTAACTCTCGAGAGTTGTGAGGGTGCACATCGATTTGGGAATTCTAGACATCGCGAATCTATGTCCCATGAATGATAAAATAAATTTGTAGTAGTATCGACTTCAATCTATTATCCAAACTAATAAATTAACTATTCACAATTTCTTGACATGAATAGTCACCATAAAACCATTCTATTATTTTGATCTTTTCACCTAGCTCTAGCACCATTTCTTGAAGATTATTCATAGTTATCACATTCGCCCTGGTTTCGAGTCAAATGGGTTGAATTGTTAGCAGTAAGGGGAAGAATCTTAGGAGATATCGGAAGTAGTCAAGACAGAATGGTCTCTGTCGGGAGTTAGGATTCATAAGCATGAGCATGCGCGTTATGAATCACGTATCACGCCCATTCTGTTCCGGGTAGGGCATAGTGCTATCCCCATCTGCGTCGATTCTTCGTCGCACTTATTAACTTCCAATACCCCGGTTGATTGATTCAAGCTGTATAAGGACTTCCTGTTTGAATGGGGTTGCCAGAAGTCCTTAGTTGCACTCCATTTGCTTTTTAATGGGAAAAACAAACCCGTGCAATATAATGTACAAGTTATTATTGTAATAATTACTAATCTATGTATTATGATGATTACCAACAACTGCCTTTCGACTTTTACTTGACTCTGTGTGATTTTCACAACCAACAACTCTCTTGTTGTATGCTCCTAACCCAAGTGACAGAAAAAAAAAGTTCATTTCAAATCATTAGAAACTATTCTTCGTAATTTTTCAAATAATTTATTGAACATAATATAATGTAACAAAACCAAATGGCTTACAGTATTTTTTAAATAAGTGAAATCTATTTCATTTCCATTTTTCATGAGACTATAAGAGTTCTCAACTGATAAATCTTCTCATTAAGAAACCAAATTCAACTTACATATTTCACTTTTCAATTTTTTCATTACAATAAATGAGCAACAGCCACCTAAATAAATAATAACTGGTATTCAGTGACGTGAAGAGTAAGTAGAGTTTGTATAAACTATTCATTGAATACCTTAAAGTTTAATTTAACATCATTCTGAAATTCCAAATTTGTAGGATAGAGTGCTTTAGGATTTAAAGAGTTATCGTCTCCCTTCTCCCGAGTTAAAGTTGGGATACTACATAATTTGATTGGGTTTTGAATTAAACCAATTATTCCTTATACATCTGAGAATGTGAACAGAGTCGGATAGACAAAATATTGGTCTTGAATTATCAAGCAGAAAATTATAAATTTTATCAAAGTTTATGAATTTTTTGATAAAAATGTGGCTTCTTTTATATTTATTAGTATAATTTGAATTTTAAAATCAATAAAATACTTTCATTTATCTATTAATAAATAAAATTTAATTTAAGTAAAAAATTTTCATTTATCGTTTCTTAGATGAAATTTAAAAGATGTGTTATTTTTATTCTTTATCTTAATTTCTTATAGGTAATTTTATTATTGAATTTATCAAATTTTTATGGTTTTTATGGGATATAACTAATTTATTTATATTATTAATTAAGAACTAAATTTATTAATAATTTGTAGGGAATTATTATTACTAATATTCATTTCATTAACTAAATAAATAAAAAATATGAATAAACTGATTATTTATTTGACACGAAGAATTATTTCAAAATTTTTTTGATTTAAATTCAAAAGAAATATAATTATTTTTATTACTTTCGAAAAGAATTAATTTTGGAAAATAAATTTCATTTTAATACATAAAGTTTTGTTAAAGTGAGAAATAGTCTTTTCAGCATTTATTCGGCGTAAATAATTAATAAAGAAACGTCTGTAAGCCGCACTTCAATCGAGAAGTCATTTTACAACGTACTATACAGTCGTTACACTTTTATACACGCTTATTTACAGGAAATAACACTTTCCAATCACACAACGTCTAAAGAATAGTTGTAACATTAATCCTCCACAAGGAATATTACAGTACCGTCTACGCGACATTAAAACTAAAAGTTACTGTCGAGCTTCGTCTCGTCGAAGCATATTGTTGATGACGTCAAACTAACTTTTATACTGAGCGTTCAGGCCTTGTACTATAGAGATTATTGGTTAAGTGGGTTTTGATGTTCTATCGAAATGTCATCTTTTATGAAAGAAATGCTAAGTGGCTGAGGTTAATCTTTGAATAATAATAATCATTGTGTGGGACATCCTCTCAATAGGGTTATTGAGCTTGTGGAATCAGTACTTTCATATCATAATGTAGACCATGTTGTCCAATCTTAGTATCTCTCGATCCAAAATATGAACCTCATAAACCAGATTTCAACGCCCTATCCATAGATACTAATGTAACAAAATAATTTTCTTAATGTTAAAATGAAATATTCAATCTTGTAAAGAACAAAAACGCATAATAATACCCTAGGTACAAGAGAGGGAAACTTGTAATGTTCGAAGAACATCGTATGAGCAAACGGTGGAGCGTTAGGAGCGGTTTTTGCAATGGACGTCATATGATCATCCCATCAGAGCTGCTGTTGGTGGTGATCCTGAGCATGAATATGGAAGACTTCAAATAAATACTTCTACCTGATATCATCATATTAGCGATTGTGAAATCCGCCTTCTTGTAGAAGACACAACCTTGAGTTTTGGTTGTATTGCACTTTACTAGATTATCAGATCTTTATTTCAGAATCTTTTCCAGGTATGCATTAATTGTGTCAACCTATCTCTGTCTAGCTCCTGTCGCTTCATTGGATGGTATAGGGACTCTGGACCATCATCTGCAAAGCTGTGAATGGGCTGGGTGGTGTCAAGACAGATCCATGTGGAACACCAGCGTTGATACCCATCGTATCGGAGGAAAGAAAAGTCGATAATGAGCGAAAAAGTTTGGGCGGCAAACCATATGACGAAAGTTTCCCAAGATGGCTTCGGTGTCAGACCCAGTTGAATTTGGAACTTTGGAGATATCCAATGCTACAGCTGGAAATTCCTCATTTTTCCCAATATATTTCTGCCGTACATGTGTTACGTAGGCAAGCAGGTCTCCTGTTGATCTCTGCTGACGAAAGCTATATTGCCTGTCATTCAGGATATTGGAGCTCTCTCGGTATTGGATGAACTCGATGTTGATTGCTTCCTCCATTACTTTAGAGATCACAGATAATAGTGCAATGAGTCTATAGTTATTAGTAATGGTCTTGTTTCCTTTTTTTAGATTTGGTTCGACTCTAGCTGTCTTCCAGCTGGAAAGAAACACACCAAGTTTGTATGCAAGGGTAAACAACCTGAAGAAAACTGGTGTTCATTGAGGCGCACATAAACTTTTTCTTATTGGTCTCAGTTAAGGGTATGTCTGGTTTGTCTGTCTGCAGGTGGTAATATACATCGTTTATGTTTTTTGTATGACCCCGAATGTTACAGAGAGGTCTATTTTCAAGTACATATTTTCGTATTTTGCCTGGAAATCCGAATGGAGAGGTATTTCCTTCTGCAATATTTTACTCTAGGAGGCTTCATCATTCATATTTGCTTTCGAATGCACGAGAACACATTTCCAAGAAGTTCTGTCCATTAGTAATTCTCCCCGTTGTTACATTTTAATCCAAGTTATCAACTACAATGTTATCGATTCCACAATGTGATGTTATAATCTAGAGAACAGTATATTACTTCAAAGCACGTTTCTCTGAAGTTGATTAAAATATTGCAATTTCCATTTTCTACCTTGATACAGTGAGTATATATCATACACGTAGAAATTAAAGTTGGAATATAATCCTTGTATTAAAATTACTTCCTGCAAAATAATATACTGCAACGCGACTAGCTACTCCGAGAATTCATATAAAAGTCACTCTAAATGTACCGCCAACTTTTCACGTTATGTTGACCTTATCATGATTATTTAAATAAGTATGAAGTTGCTATTCTTCTTTTGCTTCGTACAACATGCGGCAAAATGTGAAATACGATTCAATCTGCCGGAGAAATGAGTTTTGAAATTACAAAAGATCTAAAACTGTACCACGCAATAGAGCGAAGATTTCGCCAACTAAAGTAATGCATTTAGCTTACGAGGGCCCTCTCTATCTTTAATTGCGTTTATTTCATATTTCCGTTGGATAATATATTTCTCTACTGTCGTCAGTACCTAGAGATCAATCATCTTATATCGTTGACCTTTTGACTGCAATAAAATCCCAATACTACCTCTGGCCATAAAGGGCATGAGTATATATATTCTACTTTTCGTTACTTTATCAACAACTTCATTTAGATATTACATTAACTTGGGAACGGCCTACTTCTAATGTGTTATATAAATATTAAAACCAATAAAGAAATAGATATAGAACTCCAGGTAAGTATTATCGAATCACCACATTGTACGCTCTGTACAGAATCAAAGAAGCATTGTATATTTCTGATGTTTGTGTAATCCAATATTGTAATGAAGTTTTTTCATGTACATGCATTTTTTTGTTTCCACTTGGAGATACAAATCATCACTAAATATAATGCATTGTAGTTTCAGTGAAACTTGTGATCTACTAATTTTGTTTGAGTCATCGATATTCACTCATTGTTACCTACCTATACATTTTTATTCTAGTTCCTAAATTATATTAACTTCAACGCCGGAGAATTCGCAATTGTTGCTTATATTGATTCAAAACGTAAAAAAACCAAATCAAGAAAAGAAGACAATATCTTATTTCGAATCGAATAACTTGATCTCGTCCAATATTCCAATCTTACAGTCGGATAAATTCAGACAATAAATCCACCGACAGGAAGGAAAAAGAAAAAGCGTTAAAGAATGCTCCGAGGAATAGCACGAGGACAAGTTTCCACTCGGCGGCAAATACCACTTGATGACACCATAGAACTACAGACTGCATCGGGGACTTGTTCAACCTTCAGTATCTGTTACTCTGGTTGTTTATGTATAGGCATTTAGTGAACGTATATACATGCATACATTCGCGCCAGTATAAATTTAAATGCACACAAGAATATCCACTAACTGCATCGAACGTATACAATCGGATCTCGTGTAACCCCATTCAATGTAAATTGCAGCTTAATCTAGCTTAACTGCTGCTGAATGTTCATGTATATGGAAATGCCCGCACTTATCCAATGTATTCAACACAGTAAACAAAAACCGTTTACCGCATATATGACAAGCAATCAATTCATATTTCCTGGTTATTGACTTGAATCCGATTCAGAAAATGTGTGATAGACCGTCTTTCTTCTTAACGTAGGACTTTCTCAGCATTTTGAACTTATGTTGAGCCAAAAATTATTTGTGACGTAGGAAAGAAGATAAATGTTTAACAAAATTTTCTAAACAAATCACTCTCCTCACTCGCTTTTCTATCTTCTACAAAATGTTCTTATATGACAGACCCATCAAAAATCCTCTCCCTTTCCTAAATGCAGAAGTGAAAACTTCTTATGGCGCGTTGGGCACTTTTGTGGGAGAGCATTTTCAGCCGTTCTCGCGACAGATGAGATTTTACACAGATATACTCCGCGTGTATTCTTATAATATATTTATACTATACGCGCTCTTTGCATGGGCATTCGTTCGTGCTCTCGCGACAGACGAGATTACATACCTATATGTATACTCAGAGTGTATAGGTATGCGAGAGCGCTGCATGCTATACGCAGTCTTTGCATGGGCATTCGTTCGTGCCCTCGCGACAGACGAGATTGAGAGTTTTTTATATTTATTTTATAAATGAATATTAATTTGTGGGAAAGATAATACTAACTACTATTGATGCAGTATTCACAAGATATATAAATAGATTTAAATCAAAATTGTTCATTTCATACTTTAGTTACCATAGACCTATTGTTTCAGTTTTAGAATTTGATGAAAATCCTGATAATAATGATGAAAATGCTGATAATGATGATGTAAGAGTTGTTGAAATTATGGATGAGAATTGATAAATTTTGTATTTACTATTTACTAATGATTACTCATTTAAATAAAACCACTTCCTTCGAATATAGTTTCTATATTATTATATTTCATGTCTATTCAAAAAGTGCCCACATTGCTTTGATAAACTTGATTTTTTATGAACAATTTCTCATGTCGCGAGCGCACCTAAAAATGCTCACCCAAAAAAGTGCCCAACGCGCCATAAGTTCAAGTTTTCACTTCTGCCTGCACTCCCGGAGTGCGCTGACTTTTTTTTTGAACATCTTTCTTGTAAATGGTAGAGTGTATATTGGTGAAACTTACATACGCATCATGAAAATTATATTTAGGAGACTTCGTGATAGTACTGAAGATAAAATAATGTGGGGAAGGTCGTTCTAAATTTAACTCTTTGTTCTTGTCATGAGATGTTTCCAGATTTTTCTCGCAAATTGGTCCGAAATGAATTGATATCTAGAATAAGAAGATAGCAATTCTCTGAAAATCTACGATGAATACCCTCCACAAGCACCTATTTCTCATTCTGAGGTGTTTATAGCATTTACATCTTGTAGTGAAGGCTTCATAGGTCAAACCGGTCGTACTATGGATATTGGCGGAAAACACCATGATAAATCAGTGAGGCTTGATGTAATAAATAGTTCACCACTAGAGTGTAACATATACACTTGAAATCAATCATGACATAATCTTCAAATATATAAAAATCTGGACGGTATGATATTCGTCACAATTTGATTATGGGGACCGGTCAAGGTCTCAGGTAAATTTTAAAGGTGCCTGAAAGTCGTCACACAGAGCTTTCTTTGGTAGGAACAGAAATTCAGAAATGATGGATGTTGATCATTACCGCTAACTGAATAAGTATTGCTTATTAAGGCTATACAGCGACCTGTTTCCAAACTTACAATCATTATAGTTTTCGTGTTGTACACTATTACGAGTAATAGTTAACATTCTTTTCAAAATTTAGAATGTTGTTTGTGAAAGTTATTATCAGTGAACGCGGAAACACCCAAATAGTGTACGAAAATTATAAGTTTTCTAAACATCGATCTTCAACTGATGGAACTGTCTAGAGGTGCATCGAATGGCCTAAATGTAAGGTTATGTGTATACCATGAGGGAATCGAGTAGTTTTGTTGTAACAACATTAGAAAATCAGCATAATCCTGAATCGGAAAAATTATTAGACAAGTTCTTAGTGTTGCCTGCAAAAGAAAAGCGGAAGAAGAACCTACAGAGAGCAACTAAAATATTGCATGAAGAAATAGCTTGAAAGGGTTTTCCTCAGATTTTTCTTCAGAAACTTTTTCTTCCCGGGAAAATTCATCAAAGAGAATATGTACAATAGACGTCACAAAACATTGCCAACTTTGTCTCGCTCTGCCAATGAAGTTCACCGTTATCTGGAAGAACATTCGTACAAAACGTCAAGAGAGAAATTGCTTCGCACTACTATGCGCGGTACGTTTCGTCGGACAGGACCAAAATCAGGTATGGTATGCTCGCGGGGCTTTTACTTCTTCACTGTAATTGTATCAGTGCCATTCCTAATCCTACTGCAATATTATGCTCAGTGGATAATTAACAGTTGATATTCAAATGATGAAAATCAATCAATCACTTCCACATAACCCATCATTCCGTGAAATATACAAGAGTAAAAATCTAACACATGAAAACATGATGATGACCTTGTCGCCTGGAGTTTCAAACTGAGGCTTCAGCATAGAACATATAAGAATTTGGAGCCGGCGCCGGCGTCTGTAGCGCCTCAGCTAGCAAGGCTAATGCAAACTGTTACCATTATGCGTGTGAATATGTGATAATCGACATGAATGTGATGTATCTCCAATATAGATTGGTGTTACCTAAGTGTGAGTTCACTTTACTAATTATTAAGTATTGTAGTTTTGTAAGATTGTGAGAATCAAACTACAATATTTGCCAATGAGTATTTTTAATAGTTACAAAAGTCTCTACATTGAACTTTATTGAAACGGTATGAGAACTATACACTATATTGGATTTATATTAGTACTCTATTAGAGTTATTAGAACTGTCTTATTACTAGCTTAACACCGACTATATACTATACCTTCATCTCAAGAATAATTCAAATCCCCTTTTGGTATGACAATGGGTCATGTTATACAATCATTGAAATAGGTGCGTAACCTTGCGTTCGTCAGCATATTACAGATAATCTATACTGATAATCTAATTTACGTGCTTTAGTTCAAGCTCCGTATTTTAATGAAATACATTCTAACTACGGTGATTGGAATGACTATAAAAATAAGGTGTACTTTGTATTTATGGAAATTGAGTAAATTAAGCATATGAATATATGATTCGTGTACTACAAATAATACAAAATGTACCTCGTATAGTAGCGGACTAATGAAAGTGTTCCATTATGTCCGCGGGACATTGTCAACTGAGGATTTAATGATCGTCAACATGGGGCTAGTCGCCGACCCGGTATGTAGGCTATGTGAAAAGAAGACCTTCTTCAACAATACAGGGTATTCCACGAGAGCCGTTCGTTAGAAGTTTTCGTGGTTAGAAAAAAGTTAAAATTCTGAAATTTTGGGTTCCAGGGTTATCCAAGACTTTCTTCCTTTTCAAAGTATTTTCAAGATCATACTACTTCCGGTTACACCGGAAGTCACCATTAACTTCCTTATTTTAAATAGAACACCCGGTATATTATTTCATTTTTAGATTCCTGATAAAATTTCATAGTGGATTTTATCAGGCTTCCCTATACCTATTTTCGTTTTTTTCTTAGATATCTTGATTTTTTTGAAAATTTTGACAGATGTAGCGCTGTTTTGAGCATTGCGCCCTTTAACCAATTTCGATTGGTGGAAAGCGCTTATGAGGTAGACGGAAGCACAGGAATGATTCTTTCGAATGCCATATTGACAACTGATTTATCGCATACAGGGTATCCAAAATTCAATGACCAATTACATCATTTTAAAAGTTGAAAAAGTTCATTTTTTCAAATGAGACACCCTGTATTTTATTGGATGGTCGGATGCAGAATTTGATTCTGCATCGATTTGCTATAACATTTCCTATACCTATTTCCAGTGGTTTTCTTGTTAATTCCTATTTTTATCAAAAGTTGATCAAACTCCAAAAGTTCTACCAAAATTTAAATGCGGCAGTATCTGGAGATACTGACAGGGTTTGTTAGTGATTTTCTAAATGCCCTACATCCACGTGATAGAGCAAACAGTTGGTATCAGCTTGATGGTGCTCCAGCACATTCCACTATAGCTGTACACCGGCAATTGTCACTGATGTTCGAGGATCGATGGATTGGCCCGCGAAGATCTTGGAACTGGCCACCCAGATCACCCGATTTGACCCCCTTGGATTTTTACCTCTGGGGTCGCATAAAAGAACTAGTGTACTCTAGGCCGGTACAAACTAGAGAGGAATTGTTAAACCGTGTTCACCATGCGCTTACTAATATAAGTCCAGACGAACTTCGGAGGTCTGTTTCGCGAGGAGTATATGACAGTTATTCAGTGTTTGAACCAAAACGGAGGTCATATAGAACAATTATTGTAATTTTACATTCTCTTATTATTTTATGTCATTATGTTCCAATTTTTTGTTTTTATTTTATATTTCGTTCTAAATGTTATGTACTAATGTCATGTTCTGATGTAAATTTTTTACCGTTTCATTGATGTTTATTTGGCTTCGAAAGGCAAGCGATGTTTCGGTTTCTGCCAAAAAACCACATTAAAATAAAAAATATGGATTAACAAGAAAACCACTGGAAATAGGTATAGGGAATGTTATAGCAAATCGATGCAGAATCAAATTCTGCATCCGACCATCCAATAAAATACATGGTGTCCTATTTGAAAAAACGAACTTTTTCAACTTTTAAAATGATGTAATTGGTCATTAAATTTTGGATACCCTGTATGCGATAAATCAGTTGTCAATATGGCATTCGAAAGAATCATTCCTGTGCTTCCGTCTACCTTAGAAGCGCTTTCCACCAATCGAAATTGGTTAAAGGGCGTAATGCTCAAAACAGCGCTACATCTGTCAAAATTTTCAAAAAAATCAAGATATCTAAGAAAAAATTGAAAATGGGTATAGGGAAACCTGATGGAATCCACTTTGAATTTTTTTCAGAAATCTAAAAATGAAATAATATACCGGGTGTTCCATTTAAAATAAGGAAGTTAATGGCGACTTCCGGTGTAACCGGAAGTAGTATGATCTTGAAAATATTTTGAAAAGGAAGAAAATCTTGGATAACCCTGGAACCCAAAATTTCAGAATTCTAATTTTTTACTAACCACGAAAACTTCTAACGAACGGCTCTCGTGAAATATCCTGTATACAGTCCATGTTGCGGGAGCTCTAGCCGGGCAAGGTCAGAATTGGGGGAACCCCTACGAATGTTGTGTATTCGTTCGTGCAACACCTAGCGTATTTAGACAGGTAGGATTATTTAAGATATACCCTTATTTTTCGATAGTGAACTCCCTTGCAAGTAGTTCTTTTGGCATCCATCTTGATATTTTCGAATGTAATCTATGGTACATTTTGTACCACTATGACGAAGTTTGTTATCAACTAATCAGTTAATGTTATAATATGTTCCTAGGATGAACGTTCCCAGGTCTAGTTTCATCATTTTGCCGAATACATTATCGGAATGAAAATTTTTCTTTCATTAAACCATCACCAAATCCATGTCTGTAAATATTGAAAACTGTCCTAATGGTTTTTGCAGCTAATTACCTTGCAAATAGAAGATAAAGTGAAATTTTCTGACTTGTTCAGCATCGTATTTTGCAAAGCGAGAAATAATTAGTGTTTACAACCTAAGTAGAAGCGGCCATTTCGTCGACATAGGAAAAATTCAGGCAGCGTTTCATGCGTGACCACCTAATAATAAAGAATGAAAATAGACATTGGAAATTGCTATAGAGTATTGTGTTCCATCATATCTATTGATATTTCTTCTATACAATATGTATGATATCAGGTAACATGTAATTGTCTAAATGAATATGAATTACCGGTAACGTAGAAACTCATTCTTCATGATCGTATGTATGTCATCTTTTCGTTCGTTGTAATAAATGAAAATGTTTCTTTCGAGAAAATGAATACTTAAATTCATTCAACCGAGATTCCACGGAAGGAAAATCGATGCTATATTATTAGAGCATTCCATATATACTTCATATATAATTCTTGCATGAATATTTCAGTCAGCTCTTTTCCAATTCATATGAACTGAAGTACCCCCGCTTTTCAGTAATTATTTATATAAAATATGATATTTTCTACCTAATCAACTCATGACCTTTCTGTTCGAGGGGTACAAAACATACTTATGACAAAACTGCTACACCTAACTTGGAGGTACAGTTTTATTCACAGGATAAATCGACTACCTCAAGTATACATCACCTTCTGAGCAGTTTTGCTAATGTATTGGTATACCTATATGAGTGATAAACAAGTAAATTTGGATAGCTTCATCAAAGTTTATTGATTATGATTTTAGAATTCATAAATCATTCTCAAAACCTGCAATGAGAGGGAATTGGAACAGTCCATACAGTCAGTGGCGTAAATAACGCCCCCGCAACCCCGGCGATGCGGATGACGCACGTCTTTAGGAGCGCACGAGGAATCAAAATGTTAATTTCATGTGTTGCAAAAATACTCATTGGTATATAATATATTATAAGATATACTATTAATAACGTGTAAATAACAAATTATTTTTAATAATCATAACACGTTCATTATTTTTTTTTAAATTCAAAGTATATTTGTTATTTTCCTTTTTCTTTTTCTTTTTTTTAGAAAAAGGAAGGGGCGCCAAGAGTTATTTTCGGGGGGACGAAGCGGAAGTTAGATACGCTACTACATACAGTGTGTCTAACATAAGTATGTTCATCATGTTGAGACATAAGAAATGGTGTCATTATAATTTAAAATATTATCTTCTTTTAGCCAAGTTTGGAAGTATCGTGATATTCATGGTTTTTCATCAGGATGTTTGCTTTTGATTAAACTTTTCCTAACGGGCGATTCGGAAAAATAATAGATACGCAATCTTGAACAAGTTTTGGAAGTTTTCTAGAAAATCACGTTTTGTTACTTAATCTTCTTCAATGATCTTAGTAGGGAGAATGTTTACAAGATACTTAAGAATTTATGAATAATAAGTCTTATCAGAATGGATAAATGGTTGATCGGATCGATCTCGTCGATTTCGATATAACGGCGTCAAATACTCTCTCATGGATGAGAAATGCGATTCTACCATTAGTGCTCACCTCAGACGCAAGGGCAAGGTGTCGTTCAGTTCCGAAGCCCTGAATTTGGGCTATCATTGGGATAAATACAATATACAAAATCAGTTTTACCATGAATATTGCACCCGAAATCTATATCCATAACCTGCTATGGTTCCACAGAATGAGTTTCATGAGTTACATCAACCTCACGAAATTTTCGCATTTTTCCTAGTATTCTAAGAGATAAGTATCGAAAAATGGCGTCATAATACACTATCATGAATGAGAAATGAGATTATATCATTAGTTTTCACCTCAGACGCTAGGGCAAGATATCGCAGCCTTTCGAAACCCTGAGTGTTGACCATCCCTGAGATGAATACAATATAAAATCAGTTTTAACCTGAATAATTACCCGAAATTGGTATCAACAACCTCCTGATATTCCACAGAACAGGTTCCATCAGTTACATGAGTCTCACCAATTTTTGGCATTTTTTCAAATTTCATAAGGGGTTAGGTATGGAAAAATGGTTGATTTGGTAGATCTCATCGATTCCGATATAACGGCCTCATAATACACTCTGATGGATGAGCAATTCGATTCTACCATTAGTTTTCACCTCAGACGCAAGAGCAACATGTCGTAGCGTTCCCGAAACACTGAATTTCAGCCCTCTCAGATAAATACAATATAAAATCAGTTTTAACATGATTAAAGCACCATCTTGGAAGTGAATAGGCAATTATAGCAAGCTACAATTCTATGAAAATGAATTAGTGGAGATCGAAAAAAAAAGCGGCATTGACACACGAAGCCCACAGAGTCAAGACTTCTGGCAAACCTAGTCCTCACAACGGCCGCCCGTAGTATATCGTAGAGGGCGTTCCGGTACGTGTATTAATCACCAGATTGTTAGCGCACCGAACAGTGCGCTAAATAAAGCGATTAGTGTCGACATTGGATTTTTCTGCTGCATCATATCTAGTTTGTGTCTAAATTAGAAGTGGGTTGTATTTACCATTCGGCCGCTACTGACACGAGAACATACATTTGCCAAATGATCCTACTGAATCGAAAAGATACGTGTGGCACTCGGGGACTGCCGCGGTAAAGCTATTGCATAGCATTTTTTCTCAACTTATGCAATTATAATTATTTATTTTTTTTAATTTATGCAGTATTTTTTTTTTCTTTGATATTAATTCAATTTATTTTTGAGCGTGGTGACCGATAAGAAAACAATTTTTTTTCTTTTATTGAATAAATGAGAAGTTAATATCGTTTAAAATATTTTTGTTATCTTACAATACATGTAGGTTATTCAGGAATTTGTTATCATCGAAACTATAGGTTTATGGTAACTGAATAACTGAAATAAGAGACATAAGTTTGAGACTTGATATCCTCTAAATATCTGAAAAATACCGAGTCAATGGTGGTCCCATATTTTGTTGTGGATTCTTGTGGATGTTGAAATCGCCAGCCAAGATAAGTGGAAATTTATTACCATTTGTACCAAGTATTTTCGACCCTTCTTCAGTGTACTCCAGCTAAGTGCGATGAATAAAATGCTCTACCTCGTCCAATTTTGGATTCGGAGAAATGTAAATTGCTACCATGACTATGTGTAGGCCATTTCTAAGTTTGCATAAGCACGCACAAATATCTCCAACAAATGAGCGCCTAACATTAACATCGCTAACAAGTGCAATATGTATTTCAATATTCGGAGTCATAATATTAGTAACATAATTATCATTTTGGTAAATAGCTACCCCACCTTTTGGAACAGTATCTCGTTTGAATTGAACAATACAAATTGAAATTAGGTATTTCAATCGGATTATCATGCGCCATGCAAGTTTCGGTAAGAAGTAACACATTTGTTTGTCTCGTAACTGAATCTTGTAAATCGTATTTGTGACTATTTAGACTTTGGCAATTGAAAGTCATTATTGAAAGGCCATTTCTATTACTAATGAAATCTAAGACACTTTGAGCTGTCGTTTGAACACTATTTAAAGGCAGTCTTTTGAATTTTTGCAACAAAGATGCAGTCGATACAGCTTGCCTCCGATTATTATAAAACTTGAATGTAGAATTATCGTTTTTTGTCGTGATATACAATTTTTCAATATTAGTCACCCGAGAGAGCGCAACATAAACGAGTTCCTGTTATTTTTCGTTACGGAATTTCTTGATTCGGTCACCGCGCTCAAAACCCGCGATAAAAGCTATATGCAATAGCTTAAAAAACAACTTCGATTGCCAACGCTCACTCCGCCTTAATCATAGAAGATACGAATATTGGACTGAATCACGAATATATTTTGAAGTTATACATATCCAGAAACTTGTTGCAGATAATGGAGATACTATAAGTACATTTTGCGAATACATTTTATTCTGATAACTAGTATATATTACGAAATGTTGCATAATTACATTCCGGATATACTAATTAAAGTAGCGAAGTCATGTATCCGTCACATTCCGTCAGAGTGAAGGCGGTTTCTGAACTAGTTATCCATTTGGCTATCATGTAGTTGAGTTGAGCTCTGTTATAAATATGACATGAGCTGTTGGTAATTTCATATTTGGCTTAGGAGATGATATTAATCAATATACTCGTATACAGTAGCAGTTAGAACTTTGGGCGTTTTCTGCTAAATTATTACGTTGTTTTTTTTAGGTCAACAGTTCTTGACGTCTTGACATGCGTTCCGTGGAGAATTAAGAACAATCAACATACAATTTATGAAGTTTATTAGAACAAGACCAAAAGTCGTCGGCCATATGTGAATGCAATTAAAATGTACAAAATGTTAAGAAACTTAACAGCTATGAGTAAATAATAGATTTAGATGTTGAGCTTTATATATATGGAGGAAATATATATACCTGTAAAACATGAAGATATTTGAGATATCTTAATGCTTATTTCGGTTGCTGTTGGTCAGCAGATTTGAAGCAAAGAAATAGATGTGTATCATGGGTTCTACAGAGATCATAAAGATAATAACTACAACTACAACTGTGTTGGTAAATATTTTTCAAATCTAAAATTTTTAATACCTAAACATAAGCAAAACACACGATTATAGACTCCAACTCTGTAAATCATGGAACAGGCGTTCAATCATTCAGTCAATTTCAAACTAATCTAATTCAGTAAGACCCCCTATATCTTCATATACTTAAAATATTAATATGTTACAATTTCGATTATTCGTGTTTCTGCTACCTGGGTATTTTTTATTTAAATTAATGCGATAAGGACGTTTTGTGATCGATACATTTATTTCTAAGAAATTTCATTTCAGACATTGATACGTCTTCAGATGATGGCCGTGACACCAAAATCTACGTTAACACGAAAATAATAAGCATAAGTGTTAGTGTGACCTATTTCTCGAGAAAAAGTGTGGAAAAGTATATGTTGCACCTGCTGCTTATATGTCCTTGTGTGATTGGAAAGTGTTTTCACCTGTAAATAAGCGTGTACGAAAGTGTTATGACTGAAAGAACTCAGACATAGGCCATTATTTCCGTTGTGAGTTTGTTTGTTGAAGAATAGACAACTCAAGACACCACCTGAGCTCTTCAATTGAGAGCGTGCTCGTTGCTAATTCCAATTTTCTGAAGATGCTCTGAAACCAGTCGGTTAAAATCAATCAGTATCAAGTATCAACGACGTAGGTATCAATGCGCTGACTTTAACATGAACTAGTTCACGTATTGGAAAAGTTTTATAATCATTATTCTCCTTAGTGTCAAATCTCGAGTATCAGATCACGTAGCTTTGCAGAGAATCCAATTATGAGAGGGTGCCTTGTTGGGTCTTTAACTAGTTTGAAATTCTATTCAAATATCGACGACCCAAAGTATTTAGATGATTTTTGTTTATTATAAAGTTGGCACACGAGGGACCCTTTTATCAACGATATGAGACGATACAGAATCTGTATAAAAAGGTCGATTGGTGGGATCAGACTGAAAATCCAATCAGTGTTCGGCAATCAACGATAATGGGGAGGCATCGGTCGCGGATATATAGTGGAATTGAGTCGGCGTTTCCGTTTTAGTCCGCCAAACGCTGTTCCTAACACGCGATATAACTGGATTGTATGCTATTTGGAACAATGACCAGAGCCTCATCAATAAAATTACCTATTAAGTAAGGACGACCAAATTAAATCCATACTCTTTGGATAGTAAATAAAGGAGCCATCTACGTGACCCGATATTCATTACATCGACTTTATTCATTCCACCTAAACATTTCAAGAATGTCAGGATTAAGTATATCAAAGTGTAATCAATTCCCAAAGTATACTAGTCAATGGTATGGAAGCTAATTTTGTTATCCATATTGTAGAATTAAACATAACTATGTATTGATATCACTTTTATTTGAAACTTCTGTTACCCGAGTTTCAGCGTTATTACGCCATCTTCGGACGCTATTCAAATACAATTAAAATACATAACTTTAACTATAAATATACTTATCGGTGGGTAGTGAAGGATTACTCTGGTCGGTCATCGCTAACATAGACGATTATTACTATAGGATTACAATCTAATAATGACGAATCGCTATTAACAGTAGAGTACACAAGCTAATCAGGACAATAATTCGTGGAATGGATATATTAAATTGCTTTAATTAATGGTGAATATCATTGTGAGCTACTGTATTGTTTTTGTGCTTGTAAACTTCCGAAGATTCCCTTAAGATTAGTTTTTATTCTTTAGGGACAGAATAATTACTTTCGAAAAAATAATCTGCAAATGTGGTTCCTGTTTTTCAAAGTCTAAAGCATCTTTTATGCTCATTGAACTTAATGGAAAATGAGCCTCATGATGTTTAAAGTTGTTTTGGATTTTTTCAGTGATTTTTTCGAAATGAGGTAGACATACAAATTTCTTCTCTTCTTGAATTTTCATTTTTGGGTATATACTGAATGAAGTAAGTGTTGTTTCGTTGTTTACGCTTGATCATTATAATTATTATTCGGAATGAATAACCGTCAAGTACTGCGATTTGCTTAATTGTGTGTACTCCCTGCTGAAAATTTCATTCCAACAATGCTGTTGGAATAAACCTGTGTATCTTGAATGAAAGGCAGCGTTTTTATGTAATGTGAGACTAAATGTCACAAATAAAATGGCTGTCCTTCATTCTAATACATACGCTTTTTTCAATACCATTGTCCCAATCAAATTTTCAGTAGGAAGTGAAAAAAATTAGACATAGAGGACGGACTGGGAGAACAAGGAATTCGAGCCGCGCCTGTGGTTTACGAACGGGTCTAGGATTGGCGAGTCTAGCGGAGCCGGAGTCTACTCGTGTAGACCCAGAAGGGAGATTTCAGTTCTCCTAGGTGCCCACGCAACCGTTTTGCAGGGTGAGAACTGTACAATATGGACCTATGTCCTGGGAAACCTGAAATTAAACCACCCAGGTAGGCGGATTAACATCTGCACTGACAGCCGAGTAGCCCTGGGCGCACTTCGCGCCCACAAAGTCACTTCTAGGGTTGAATTAGCCAGAAGGAATATAATTCAGCTAGTGTGGGTAGCCACCCACTCTGACGTGAAGGGAAACATACTGACTGATAAGCTGGCCAAACGGGGTTCCTTGAGCGCCCCTGGCCCCGATTCAATGATCGGATTTCATCGACCACCGGGCTCCACGCCCTCAAGGAGGGCTACTGGATAGACAGTGGCTCTCGGTCTGGCGTGGTGCCCGAACATGAGGCAAGCAAAGCTCCACATTAGGGAGTACTCGCCTAAACTCTCTGAAAATCTACTCTCAATGAGCAAGAGAGACTTAAAATTGGCACTCCTCACAGGACACTGTCATCCGAATAAAAATTCTACACGCAATGAGCATTGTTGGAGATTTAACTTGTAGTAGATGTGGACAGGCGGATGAAACTACCTCTCACATCCTAGCAGAATGTCCAGCACTGGCTTCTCTCAGACTACAACACCTTGACAGTACACATATGCCGCTTGAAGCGATAATAGATAGCAGTTCATGCAAAAGCCTAGCCTTCGGCACTATCTTAGGCCTGCCGAACTGATTTTTGTATTAAGAGGCGCACAATGGACCCAATCAAGCGGTCTAAGTGCTCCGCCCTCGTTTTAATTGATTGATTGATTGATTTACAATTAAACAAACCGCAGTAAATAATGGTTTTTCATCCCAACTTATAACTAAATGAATCAACCGTGAACAATAAAACAAGACTCAAGAACTCATCCCCACGTGCATGTCTCCAGTGTTCCTTGTTTCTTAGGCAGGTTTGGAAGTTTTGTATAAACAAGGATATCTTGCTCATGTCGGCTCATGCTGCCATGGGTGACAGGTGATCCAAATCCGCCGTTATCTTTCCACCGAGATTGTTTTCTCCCTCAGATTCTTCTTTGCCTATGTTGAACAGTCTTTCTTGCAATCATTTGTATTGCTATATGGAGGATGTCGTTTGGTAATTTAATTGGTACTATTGATCCAAGCTATCGTTCAATCGATTATATAACTTATTATTATCAATCCAAAACTACAAAAACAACAATAACATCTCTATCGTATGTCTTGTGGTTATGTTACAAAGGGATAGTGGATGTACGAACTTCTATGAGGACACAGTGAATCCATCCATTCACTACTATGTTTCGTAACATAGCATATTGATCCATTCGCAACTTTGTTTCCACTCCATATCAACGATTCACTGGAAATGACCACCTGTCCCGTCCACAGCTCTGCAGATGATGGTACACATCATACCGCTCTCTCATCTAAAGCCCCATATCTTCCATTGATGCCAGAATAACGAGACTTGGACAAGCTGACGTATTTGATGGAGATCTGGCAACATTTTAAAAAAGGAGATCTCATAATCTAATGAAGTTTAATGGAAAACCAACACTCTAGCTTGCTTCTTCTCCAGGTAGGTGGATCCACCATCCCCTTATATGATGATGTCAGGTACAACTATTTCTATGAAGTCTTCCATAACCTAGATCGGGATCACTACCAACAGGACCATCTCATGAGAAGATCATTGGACGTCCATTGAGAAAACCGCTTCACTAGAACTTGATTTTCTATTCCGTGCCAAGAGCTACTTTATATCCTAGCAGCTCCTCATAATCTACAAAGCATAGATTCGACCTGTCCTGGAGTACTGTTCGCATGTTCGAGTTCGGTTACCAAACATACGCTAGAGCTCTTGGATTCTATCCAGAAGAGAGCAATTCGTTTACAAGTTCATTGACCCCTCTAGAACATCGTAGAAAGGTTGGAGGTCTCTCCCTTTCCTATAGATATTTCCATGGTCGGTGTTCATCAGAAATCCCGTATGTTGTTCCACCACGAGAGATTCTAGATAGACGGACTAGACGAGCTCAAACTAGTCACCAATGTCTCTGTCAAACTCGAGAACTGTCGACCTTCTTCCTACCAGACTTCATTTTTACATAGAACTGCGAAGTTATGGAACTTTTCACCTAGTGAGGTCTTTCCCTATGCCTATAACCTCCAAACCTTCAACCTTCACTGCTAGCTCATACGATGTTCTTCGAACATCATAGGTTTCTCGTGTAGTCAGAGTATTAAGAAAAATTCAAAAACTGTATGTGCCCGTATAACCACGAAAGTCTGTCAAATGATACATTATCACAACACGATCTTTCCCTTGAAAATCTGAATTCTCCAAAATTATGAAATAACTCGTTTTATCCATATGTCCCTCCTTGTTATCGATATGGAATGGACAAGATAGGAAGGATTGCTCCAGTTTAGAATAAAGCAAAGAAAACGTCAGTTGCAATATGTAAGCCAGTATTGCAAGTAATCTCTTCAGATTGTACTCCATTGAACACAACGTTTTTATCCATCGAATACTCATTGAGCATTCTGATTAAATATAAAACCGAATTAGAAGGAGAAGAACTATAGTGACTTTTTGTTGTTTTTTCGTTCACTTAATTAACGATAATATCTCGTTACTCTACAATTGGGTGCATTAGAATCCAAACTGTCCTATTATTCCTGCGAATAAACTTCGTTCTATTATTCCTGAGATAAACTTAAATCTTCCAGTTTGTTCAATTAATGAAACTCGCCGTTTTATTTGACTTTAAATTATCCATTAAAGGAATTGCTCCTCGTCAAATACGAAATAGGAAACCTGGATTCGATTAGAATCGAACATGGTTCGAATGCCGGGTCGCAATGGGTTTCGAAACACAACAGGTACAAAAACAGAAATTCGATATAGTTGTAGCAATGGCACTTGATTATTTCGATTGCATATTCTTCTTTTTCTGTTTTCTCTTCGTGTTGTCGTTAATTACTGCAGTGGGTTCGAAGTTGTCCTTGTTTTTTCTTTATTAGGCAAGCAACAAGCAAAATAACGGATATTGTTACTGATGAAATTGGAGAAATGAAAAACATATTTGATGGTATGCTTAGAATTATTGAGCTAATTCATCAGTAGTTGAAAATGACGGCATAGTTGCTGGTTAAATGCTATTATCCAAATTCGAGTTGCATCAGCAATGTTGCCAACATCAACACATTGAGCTATCGCCAAAAGATAAACTATGTGAAATATCTAGTAGCAGTTTTCAATGAAAACCGTTCATTCATCTGACATAGTTGTTAAAACGTATAAGTTGATTGTGGTTTTCTAGTTTGGAACACGTAGGTAAGTTCACAAAATCCCGAAAGTCTACCAGGTAATCGTTAAATATATATTTACACTTACTATGACAGATGTGAGTATTTGATAATTAATATGCATAATATAGATGTATTATTATTATTATATTTAATGATGAGAGATCAAGATATGATAATTCTATGATTGAGTTAAATTATACTGGTACAAAGTGACTGAGTGAGCATGATCATATAAAATATTTCCTGGGTTAGCGAGATCAGAGACTGTATTTCGAGTACCGTCCACCGAACAATTTCCGGAAAAATAATATCGTCAGTAAATATGGCCATCTAGGTATTACACTAGACAAGACTCTCACCACAACCAGCACCTTAAGAATGTAAATAAGAAGGCGACACGTGTCCTGATGCTATGCAGGTGGATGGCAGCTAAAATACTGTTGTGATTACCCGAAGAGATTCACCCTAAGTTGGATAACTCAATATTCTATTTTCTTATGTCATAGTAATGTTTATTGAATATAAACATACAACATTTCTGTTATTTGTATTATATAGCATAACAAATGATGAGTCGGCAAGGTTCCGACCCTGAGTGCATGGTATGAGTGTCAATGCCGGCACGTAGGTCAACCTTTGCCGAACCAAAGCATGGACTATTATTAGAGGGGCAAGGCTTCTCCTATGAGAATATATATTTAAGTAAAAAATTTGATATCAAGGAGTAAGTTCAGTAAGCTCAGCTAGTATAGTTAGTTCTTAATCAGTCTATGTTAGTATTAGAAAGTACAATGTAGTGAACTTTAAGCCCATACATCGTATTTCGTACCCAGTGTTGTGATTCCAACCATCTGCCTCCATGTCTAAATTCCAAACGAAACTTCTACCATAACCCAGCATCATCAAACCTGTTTACTACTAAGACATAGCGTTCCTTGCAATCCAAAGACCCTTGTTCAGATATTATAGGAGAATAATACGAACCCTTCCATCAGTTATTATACTGCTCTGGAATTGCACCATGTTGGTGAGACTTATCTTCAGCTATGAGGCGATAGCCCGGAACGATATGATGATGCAAATTATCAAACAAAGGGAATTGAGTAAGATCTAAAGGCTCGCATACATATGCATAAGGGGGGCTTCAAGGTCTTGTCCTACGGCTTGCACGGAGAAAATACTGTGACTAACCTCCCTCCATGCAGTCATACTTAGGACAGCAAAAAATAATGTGCTCAATATAAGCTAAGAAGAATTTCAGGTATTAAAGTATCAAGCTTAGCTGAAAGAACAACATCTCCCTGAAGAAGAAACACACAATACTCATGGCATTGAGAGATGACATGGGCAAGGTGTTAGTGCTTACACAGAATTGTTTTCACCGGTAAGCCTGGATCTCCAAGGATCTCCTTGGTATCCTTGACAAGCCTCGAGGACATAGTCGGACGTGCCAGTGCGTTGAGTGCCGTCTGATTATCCAAACAGATCCAGATGGTATCATCTACACATCTGTAGATGCAAACATCTCGGCTTGGAAGACTGTGTTGAGATCCCCCATAGATCTGCACTCCATCTCTTTACGGAGCCATTACAGCTAAGCCTGTAGACCGCCAGCATTGCAAGATTCCTCATCGTCATTGATAAGGGTGGCACGCCCAGCTAGGTCCCAAAACTGCAGTCGGTGTACTCTTTCTCGTGGATATAATGCCTCTGAGGAAAAGTCTCTGTATTATGCCCAGAAGTTTCTGGGCTTCAACCAGTTTGGTTTTTTTCCACCATTCGAGAACTGCATGACTCAGTCTTGTGACGATAATAGCTAAGTAGATTCACATCAGCCCCAAACCTCACTTGATACCAATTGCTCTCTTACACTGTCAAAAGATTATCATAGCATTTTGGCACCTAGGTTTTAGTTGCTTCTACCAGAGGAATCTTGTGTCCAGGGTGACCCCCACATATTTTACTCTTTCGGAAAAACCAACTGACTTACCCCCGATTACCATTTTCTTCAGAGGCTGGATTTTGTAATGGAGACTTTGTTGTCTCTACTACATCACACGTCCGTAATTATCAAGGCTTGTTGAACAAGCTCCTACAAGGTATCCTCGTAGGCTCCTCTGGGGAGTATGGCGATGTGATCCGCTAAGCCTACCACCTCAATACCGGGAAGGTTTGACCTTACTAGTAGCTCATCCAAGACCAAACTACATAAGAGGACACCCTTCTGATATCGACTTTCCCAGAGCATAACCTTGCCACGTCGTGGGAAGGTATCTACCTTCAGAGGCATTCGAAATTCACCCTATTAGCTCTCGCTTGATAGCATGTCTCTCCGCCACTTGTTCAATAGAGCTCCTAGAGGTCTTGGCAAAGGCCTCCTTATGTCAAAAAAGACACCAATGCAGACTTTCTTCCACTCCAGTTGTTGCTCTATAAAGCCAACAGCCGAGTGGAGAGCCATTTCGACAGATCGCTCATCTGATAAGCATGTTGTTCCTCGTTAAGGAGGTATTGTCTCAGAGGTTCTGTCTTACCCCTTTTAGGATTGAAGGTCAGATGAGTTTTCTCCCACTTCGCGTATAGCCTACCGAAATACAACCCCTCAGCACCCCAGTCAACGGAACCAAGATTGAGTCCAGAACCTTTTGCAGAAGTACTGGAAACAATCCGTCAGGGCCCGGTAACTTGAACGCCTCAAAGGAGTTGATGCAACTGTTAAAGGAAGCAAATTTTCTACAAATGACAGTAAGTCTAACAGTTTTTACGAGTAATTGATATCACATTAGGTAGAATGGAATGAGTCATCACTTTCAACGAAGGAATATTCACACTTTAAGTATACTGATAAGCATTACCTAAGAATATATTAGCTTTAGCCAAGTAGATGTGGTGATAGATAAAAAATGTCTTC
The DNA here is from genome assembly GCA_958510875.1 of Endomychus coccineus. NCBI lineage: Eukaryota > Metazoa > Arthropoda > Insecta > Coleoptera > Endomychidae > Endomychus > Endomychus coccineus. The sequence goes on from OY294067.1 coordinate 297,511,779, forward strand.
GGGTATAAAAGAATAAATCATTCGAAACTTTTTCTTGTCGTTCTGTTGGTGAGTTATCAAAAACTGCAGATTGTGTGAACATTGCTGTGATGATTTGATAAGAGAGTCATAAATCAAATACTGTAAAGTTTAGAATCGACTGGCGCATAAAGTTTTATTTATTGGATTATAAAATAGATGATTTGTCTGGGTGATTATTTTAAATGTCCCCGTATCGAATATAATAAGGGTGTCGAAACTCGATTACCTTCAGCAGAACTATATGATCGTAAAGTGTCTAGTGAGAGGAGGTGAAACGGCCGATATGTATCGTTTTACAAGTTCCACGATAAATCAATCCCAAGTTTGGTATCCTACGTGACTGCAAATATCAGAACGCAACTGGATTGAACAACGATTACGGTCCATTGTTGCTCTCTTTTTGGCCCGATTCACATGTTTAATCAATTCTAACTTTCTACAAAATCAATTCGTATTTAATGGAGGACGCTTATTATTTTCTATTCACTCGGTCGGTGGGCTTGTACATTCCGATAAAACTCGTAAAATGTCCGATTCGAATTGTTGTTATCCTGACTGACGCTACTTTATGGATATTCCATAAATCAGAATTTGGTGCGATTGCAATATGATAAATCAATCATCGGCCACAGTTCCTGCAAATAACCGGTGAATAGTAAGATGCAGGCGATTTATTTTCAGTTATATGAACTCAATAATAATAAACTTTTATGGTTGAAGGAAACAATTGAATAAGACTGAAAGAGGTTTTTCAGGAATATAAACTATATATACAAAGTAAAGCAAATGATATTGGGACATACAGATTCTCGGTAAATAATGTATTGTTATGATTTCATTTCCTAAACAACATAAAATAATAAAAATTGAACATACCGAACATTAAAATCAGAAAAGAATAATAAAATATATAAATATGGAATTAAAAACATTATTAAAAGTTAAATTGTAGATAGTATAAGGTATTAAACAATGTAGAACAAAATAAACCATAATTTAAATAGAATAAGAAATCTGAACAAAAAAACAGTGAAAGTGGATAAACGTAAGTGATACGAAAGAAGAAATCATAATTGAAATGATTCTCAGACTATCTCAAGATAGCACAAACTATTAAAATATGTTATAGATTTAAGATAGAATTAGGAAATTTGAGTTCTATAATGTTATAGAAATTTCATTGATATTTTATATTATGTATTAGATTTAAGAATTAGCAAGTGTCAAAATTGATATAAATATTGGAATAATCAAGTTAATATTAACCCAATCATAAGTTATCTTATACCAAAATGTGTGGAAAAATGTAGGAAATATTAATTCAGATAGCAGAAAGCATAATCACTTCAAATAATCTGAAAATTTTCAATAATTCAAAATTTATAGAATACTCTATTCTGATTGGTCGAGACAATTAGGAAACGTCAAATAGGTCAACAATTAAAAGTTGTCAGTTTTCAACAATGACCAAAGCATCCTTGATAAGCAAAGAAAACATTTCATTGGTCAATTATGACATCAATTGGCGTCCTTTGTAACTCCTATAAAAGGAAATCAGAAATAGAAACCAGGGCAGTCTTGCAATAACATCTAAGATTCAAGCATCTTCTGCAGCTCAAGCATATTTCCATAACCTTAGTTTTTGAATAACATCGGAGAACTCAAGTAGTCTCAGTAGCTTCGATAAGTTAAAGTAACCGAAGCTAGAAAAATATTTCTACGAATCAAGTAGTGTTCTTGGATCTTCATAACAAAGTAAGGTTATACTAACCACAGCTAATAAATAGCATCGTATAGTATCCAGTCTTCGATAACGTTCCAGTATATTATTGAAGAGTTTTATATCTTCATAAAGAATAGAACAAGTTAACAATTTTATCAACAGTTCCTGAATTTCAAAAGAAGTAACCACGTAGTTTACCTGTGTTTGTGAATGTTTCAAAGCAGAGTAATTGTGTTTTTAAAGTGATAAATTAAAATCATCACGAAGATAAAATCAACTGAACATTGCCTACATTTTCCATCATATAATTGGATATAACTTAAAAGTACGTTTGTTTATAATATCATCATTGTATCATCATTTGTATATCTGAAAGTAAGATTGTTGCTTATGAATAATAAGTAATATTAACCAATTCTAGAGGTTAAGCATAGGATTGTAGAACATAAAACAAATCGTAAGATATAACATAGAATCATTAATTTTAAATATAGAACTTTTAAAATTCCAACAAAAATATAGTGTTTAATTCCATAGAATATATAAAAAGAACATTTTCAATTCAAACCAAATTAAAATCAAATCAAAACAAAAATAAATAAAAAAGCTAGCCGGAATAAAATTAAAGTAAAATTAAAAATTCAAACATAATAATCAATAATCAATAAAACTCATAAGAGTTTTCTTAACAATTGTCACCGCAACGTGGGGCAATTAAAACTCATAATAGTTTTCTTAACAGTATGTTTACTACCAAAATGTGCGTGATCTTCACATAATTTTTACTGCAAGTTACTTGAGGAGGACTATGACCTCCTCACCCTCACATGTCTGCATGTCTAGGGCAGCGTGTTTACCAATTACACCACTTTGGTCCTGTCAGAGTCTCATATTTTTATAAATAAATAAAATAAATTGTTCTATGATATTCTTTTGATATTGGCGAAAGGGATCATGTTACTTCCAATTATCATTCCCTAGATTTGTTGGAGTTTGAAGTTAAGTGTTTACATATGTATGCTACTTTTAAGTTTATATAACTTGCTGAAATCGGTAAAACCTTGTAAGTCTATTGATAAAACGATCAGCTTGTACAGCGGAATTCATCCGAAACCGATTATTCAAGAATATCCGTGCGATAGATGATGGAAATAGTGTTTTATACAAAGAAGAAAGCAGAAATACCTTGTTTTTTTATTAACAAATAGATTTTTTCTCATTACCTGAGAAGTTTTGTACAATGAGCTATGCATTCTATAGTCTTAGCTAACTTTCAGATTGTAAGCTAACAATATTTGGCAAGCTCTCCACTAGGACGGTTCACACAGTCGACCACTTGTGTTGATGAGCTTCTTCTAAGTTTAAAGTTCTTTGTTTTCGTATTCTCTACACACACTCCGACTTTAGTAGAGAGCGACGAAGAGGGAACAGACGAGGGTCATTTATTTTTTCCTCATTATTGCAGCCAGCATTTCCCCTTTCGTCTTTACGACCTCTTATCGTGGCAGAAGTATTTACGATGTCGTCTGAGGATACGGAATATCGTAAATCAGTTTTATATTTCATGTGATTGCTAAACTATCGCCGAGATTTGGCCGTTACGTCGTGAGGTTTTACAAGTGTCACCATAACATAGAATAGGTCGGAAGAATACTAATCGATTCAAATATTTCAGTTCATCAGTTGACAATAATTCAGCTATATCGATCATCATTTCTAAATCTACAACTATATTTCTACAATGTGTTCTATCCGAGACCCTTACCATATATCGTAGAGGTCTCTTTTAACGAATAAACTATAAAAGAGTCCACGCTGTGGGTACACTATAACACTATAAATAAGAAACAACCGCACTTATCCATTACATATACTGTTGAAGTACTGAATACCTTTGAGCTACCAAGTAGCCATCATCAGAGTGAACTAAATCAGAAAATAAAATGAGATTATATGAAATTCAGAATTAATACGGTTTATAAGGAATTATCCTCAGGCCTCAGGTGGAGATAAATCTGGATTCATTAGATTGCTTTACCACTTATAGATCTTCAATCCCCCTAACTTACCTAGATATTTGTCATTACTGTATTCCAAGAGTCATAAGCTTTCTTTAGAAATGGTGTGACAATATAAAGATTCTTGACCCAGTATGAATTATATATAAAAATTCTCGGGAAATAGGTCACATTAACACTCTGTTTTAAAATTTTTTGTCTTTACGTACGTTTCGGTCTCACGACCATCATCAGAAGACTTATTATGTTTAAAAATTTTTTGATTACACAAAGCGTCCAAATCGCACCAATTTCAATTAAAATGCCCACGTCGCCGAAACGAAAGGAACACGATTAAACGAAATTGTAATCCTCAATGCTATAGTAAAATTATCAAGAATCCACTGCAGAGAAGAATTCTTAACAAAAGCGTACACATGTCAACACAGTAAGTGATCGACTGAGACGAGGCAAATATAATTCAAGTTTTAGTATACAACTTTTAAACCAGATGTTAAATTTATGATCTTAACTAAAAAGTTCTTTCGTGACAGGAGGTATACTAGACATTTTACCTAATATATACTATTACATTATAACGAGGCATGTAGGAATATGCAAGAGAAATTGAAATTATTTGATCAAATTTGTATAGATATGGCTTAGATTTTGAGTGTCTGTCCTATGATTTACAGACTTAGAGTCACGTTTTATGTGAATCATCTCCAAAATAGATCTTTTATAATAATTGGTTTCCTTAGTTAGAATATTAACATTACTATAATCGAATTGATGGCTATAATCAAAGCAGTGTTTAGCAAGAGCGGTGGAATTTTCTAAGTTTTTGTTTTTTGTGCTATACCTATGGCCGTACATTCTTTTTTGTAAATATTGTTTAGAGATTCCAGTATAAGTTCCATCGCAATATAAACAATTTAATTTGTATACTGTGTGGGTTTGTTTATCTTTAGGTATTAAAGGCTTTAGATTTGAGAAATACTTTCCAACACAGTTAGTAGGTTTATGCGCGACATTTATATCGTACTTTTTCAAACAATTCTTGATTTTCTCTGAGGTTTCCGGAATGTATGGTAAAGTTATATAATTGTCTGTAATACCTTTTATGTTATTTTTATATGAAGAACCATTATAGATTCTGTTTATTCTTTCTTTAATGATCGGATTGAAGAAAGTTTTTGGGTAGCCATACAAAAGTATGTGTAATAATGCACCGTGAGCAAGGTTAGCTTATTGTTGATACATCATCCATGTCACCATCGATATGAATGAATATCATGGAATAACGTATCAACGATAAGCTAACCTTGCTTACGGTGTATTATTACACATACTTTTGTATGTGCTATATCTACTTCATCATGAAACTTGTTGATATAACATGTAAACAATAAAACAAATAGAGTGATGTTTGAAATTCACCTAATGTAGGACTTATTGAAGATATACCCGTTAGACGGGATGGAAATGTATATGCAAAAAAGTTTTCATCAACTTTGATTAACACACCATAGACAATAACTTTGTTATTAGGACTAAATTCTATAACTACCGTTGTGGTGCAGCTTGGGTGCTTTTGACACACCACTCTTATACACTTATTCAACTGAATCAACGATTTCTATCAGGTTATTTGTCACGTGTTATCGCATCCAAATCATATGTATATGTTACTGTGAATGTCCGATATTAGTGAATGTTAAGATGCACCAGTGTATGTCGACAATCACCAATATTAATGGTGTAAGTCCGAAATTATTTCAATACAGTCGTACAGATTGCAGAAATATCCTTACATGTGTTACAAATGTGGATGGTGACTATTATCAACTGGCTACAAAACATGGGACGTAATCACAGATGTATACTAGAAATCAGTTTTCCATCAGTAAGGAAAATTTTATCAATATATCTGAAACTTCTTCTACAAAAATATCAATGCGTGAAATTGTTGCTTTGGAATCAATATTTGGAGGACAAGGATATAAGCGTTGCAATTGTGCACAAAAATGCAACACCAAGAAATGTAACTGTTAACTTCGTAGAGTTATTTGTATTTCTAAGTGCCATAACAGTTTGCCATGTACTAATAAATAAGTTTTTTTTAATTCTTATAGCGAAAAATGCTTTAATACCTAATTACCTATGAGTAGGTACGTTGTAACGAATGAGTATTTTTTTTAATTATATAGCCACTAGGGCAATAGCATTAATGATAAGTGTACGTTATTGTTTACCTTACTTGGCAGGTAATGCTATTTGTATTACTGATTTAAGATTTTGAATAATAAACAAGTTCTATTTGTTTTATTTATTATAGTTCTACGATTTTATTTATTGTAACAATTTGTGAGTTCATTTTAATTCAGGCCCGAACTTCTGTTTTGCAGATATCTTTGCTAAATCATCATAATTTAACTCATCATGAAGAGAATGAAGATTAACCAAGTCGTTGTGGTGTATGATAACATTCACTGGTGAATGACCGAAAACATAAAGAACACAATAAATAACAAACAATCACCAGCTAGCTTGGTGGTTGTTAACATACACCAGTGTATCTTAAGATACACTCCGCTTCGGACATTCACAGTAACATATACACTACATGACTTATGTGATCTAGTAAGTTAATTATAAGACCATTGATTACTGTGGGCTACAAACAGGACCCTTGTTGCAAAACATACTGCCCCTTATGCGCTCCGAAACATCCTTACGACTACATAGTGTAAAGATTCAAAAAGTAATATTAAAGTCACCCTCGTCGTTTCTCTGAAGCAATTAAAATAACACATCCTATATGATTCTATACTAGTTAACTGCACACTAATTTATGACTGAAAATTAACTGACTAAATAAACCGACGAAGTATTACTTGCAATGGAGAATATAATTATTGGACGCGTAGTTATAATTTATTTTGAGCTCTAAATAATGACGTTGTCAAGTTAAACACGACTAGCTGTCTGTATGTCTTATACATTCATTTGAAACGTTAGGTATGTGATAAATTTAAAATAGTTGTTTATTAGATACGAGTGGCTCAAATTACTTCTTCTGAGAAGCATTCCACTTATTTCAATTTTAATTACACGCAGTAGCAGTTTCTCTTTGATTCTCGACTTCATTCCTTAGATTCATATATTTTGGAATTTATGCTGTTGTCTTTGCAGTTTACCCCATAAGATATTCTTTACATTGAATGCATTCCCAACATTACTATATGGCAATTGATATGAATCTTATAGTATAGTTCATATTATATCGTTGACCTTTACTGCAATGAACCAACTAGCTGATTGAACCTCATTGTGTTGGTCCTAATATCTTCCGGAGAACGTAAATTGATTGAGTCCCATTCTCATATTCCCACGTATATTCAGTCTCACAGATAAAATGCTACTACGTAAATTGAGTCCCGGGCTTCAATATACTTCCCAGAATATTCTTCCAAATGAGAGTGCTAGGATTAGCGCGATTACAATATTTCTATATCAACAAAGTTAGGTTACGTTAGGTTAGGTTAGGTTAGGTGAGAAACAAAGAGGGTAGAAGAAACATTCATTATTGGTTATTATGAGAGTGTTAAAGTTAGCTCGATTACAATATTTGCACTCTGTATCAACAAAGTTATGTTAGTGAGTTAGGTTAGGTTAGGTTAGGTTAGGTTAGGTACCTGGAAAGCAGGAGCCTCTTTTCTTGTGCAGAGCCTGGAACCGCATCCAGGCGCGTCCCAAGATTCCCCAGATATAGGTTCACAGCCCTGTTGAAGAAGGTGATGGGTAGATTGTGTTGACACGGATGATCTATATGTTCCAGTTGATCGAAGTAAGTTATCCCATCAAAGATAACTTACTGAAACAACGTAGGAAGTTATCCCATCGAGATGAAGTATAAGACACAGAAACCATAAAATTGGGGATCAACAATATTATGGTACAAACCGAAACAACATAGGAAGCTATCCCATCGAGATAAATAGCTGAGACACAAAAACCATAAAATTGGGCATCAACCATATTATGGCATGAACCTAAACAACAAAGGAAGTTATCACATCAAGATAAATTACTTAGACATAAAAACCATAAAATTGAGCTTCAACCATATTATGGTACAATCCAACGAAACTCAAGATACTAATACAGACTATTAGCGCTAAGCACAAATACAAACACGAACGTAAACGTAAACGGAAACACACAACGAAACAGAATCAAGAAACACAGAAGAGTCCATATCCTGACGTAATGCGATAAGCGGTTCCAGGGTATGGATGAAGATAGGAAAGGTTTCAGCTGGTATGATGTAATTTAGAGTGAATCCTGCAACACCAGGAGTGATAGATTAAAGATCCAGGTGTGCATAAAGCATTTCCTCTCCAGAGAAAAAAAAGTTAGGTTAGGTTAGGTTAGGTTAGGTTAGGTTAGGTTAGGTTAGGTTAGGTTAGGTAAGGTTAGGTTAGGTTAGACTTCCAGTATCGATTTATGACTCAATTCGTGAATAATGGTATAAATGCAAAGTACTAATGCAATTTCCGAAACAAAAGCTCGACAATAAAAATGTGCGGCATGAATACAGCGCTACGAAAAGTTGAGCCATACGCATCACGTTGTATACGGATCCCCACAACTCCAAGGACCCTGTTTAGTTATTATTTTCGCTAAGAATAAGTCTTATATAAGAACCTAAAATTGTATAAATGCATAAACATAGGGATCATCTAATATATTTAGTTTTATCTCCGATTGGAAATAATCATTACAAGTACTTCTATAAACCTCAGGTTACCTCTGGGAACACGTATCCATAAGTAATTCTTTGTTAATTAATTTAGATTATGACTACTTGGAATCACCGGCTCCTCAAAGGAAAATACAGTGAAAGCTAGCAAAAAAAAAATGTTTTTATTTGTTTCGAGAATCAGCCCTGACACGAAACTAGAAGATTTCAGAGAAATGGTTAAAATTAACATTCCAGAAGCTCAATGTGAATCGCTTCAAACTAGATTTCCGAATTTTTATTCTTCTTTCAAGGTAATAATAAATGAAAGTAGTTTTGAATTGGCAAAAAATATCAATATGTGGCCAGAAGGAGCACTCATTAGCAAGTTTTTTCTGAGAAAACAGAAGGAAATAACTGTGAAATAGTAACAAATAAGAAAAGTGATGTACAAAGCCAGGTAAATACTTTTTCCATTATACATCTTAATATTCAAGGATTGGGTACAAAGTACAATAATATTGAGGGCTTTCTTAGCGATAAACAAAGTCCTGATGTACTCTGTCTCTGTGAGCATTTTGTCAAGGCTGACTTATGCGATAAATTATCATTGGAAGGATGGTTTACCCCATCAATCTTTGGGCGCACAGAGCTACAACATGGAGGTGTCGCAATTTTTTGCAGGAACGAAAATTTGACACCGTTGCTAAATATTTCCTCAATGTCCATTGAACTACATTGTGAAATAGCGGCTGTTAAATTAAATATTCCTGATGTAACTGTGATATCCTTGTATCGTTCGCCAAATGGTGACTTTAAATGTTTTTTAGAAACTTTAGAGAATATTTTAACGTGTGTGTCAGTATCGTCAAAAACTATTATTTGTGGAGATTTTAATGTGAATTTTTTAGTTGTAGATAAGAATGCCGGAGCCCTTTGTGACCTGCTTAGCACATATGGTTTTCAGCAAAAAATATTTGAGCCGACTAGAGGACCAAATTGTCTTGACAATATTTTCATTAATTTTACATCTGCTAATGATCAAGTCGCAGTATTGGGGTGTGACTTTTCTGATCACTCTGCGTAGCAAGTAAGTCTGGAACTTCCAGGTAAGGAAAATATAAGAAAACCAAAAAAATACAGACCTTTAACTGAGAAAGGTTTTAACATCTTTCATTCAATTATAGAAAAGTTAAATTGGGACTTTACAAAGGATAAAAACGGAGATGTCAATGATGCATTCAACATCTTTCACCAAAATTTCATAGATTCATATCATGTCGCGTTCCCCGAAAAGGAGTTTAGGGAGGGAAAATACAACCCCAATAACCAATGGTACACGAATGAATTGAGACAGTTAAGAAACCAAGTTGAACTTTTTAATGAATTATATATCAATTATAAATCAGATAATCTAAAATATATTAGAAATAGTCTCCGTTTAAAATACAAACATGAAATTAATACAGCTAAAATAAATTCAAATGATAAAAAAATTTTAAACTCTTCAAATATGAATAAAAGTATGTGGGACATAATGAAAAGTAAAAATTTCGTTGACAAAGTTGCCCAAAGTAATATTAGCCCTAATGACTTTGCCAAACATTTTTCCTCTCTACCACATATGGTAATGATATTGATAATAAAAATCAGAGTAGCCACACACTTTTCTTAAAAAATATACCAGCAAATCTAAGTTTTTCTTTTTCTGAAGTGAGCTATAATCAAGTAAGGGACATAGTCAGGGGTTTGAAAAACAGTTCATCTAAGGATTTTTATGGCCTCTGTGTATCTCTCTTAAAAAAGAACATTCATAGTATCGTTTATCCTCTAATACACTTAATAAATGGGTGTCTTAGGAAAGGCATTTTTCCCGATTGTTTGAAGGTTTCTAAAACAATACCCTTGTTTAAAAAGGGTGATATTAATGATGTTTCGAATTATCGCCCAATTTCTTTAGTACCCATTTTCTCAAAAATACTTGAAAAAGTTATGTGTACACAGATTATTGATTATTTTGAAAAAAATGGGCTGTTTACTAAACATCAGTATGGTTTCAGGAAAAAACGGAACACAACAGATGCAATCGTTGAATTCATTAACAACGTAATTCGTTGCATTGAATCCGGGTTGTACTGTCTCTCCCTATTCTTGGACCTAACCAAAGCCTTCGATTGTGTGTCTCATTCGCTTCTTCTGGGCAAGCTAGAGAAGTACAATTTCGATGAAACTGGTAGAGCTCTTATTTTATCGTATCTGACAAACCGCAAGCAAACTGTATATGTGAATGGTGGTTGGTCAGAGGAGGTAGCAGTAAATATTGGTGTGCCGCAGGGCTCTATTATGGGGCCCTTGCTGTTCCTAATATTTATAAATGATTTTCCTGAATATTTGGCTGACTGCCTCACTATACTTTTTGCAGATGACTCGACGGTTTCTGATGATTGTGCTGACCTGGCTTGTGCAGAGGTGGCGTTTGACTGCATGCAAGAGATGGCAGCGGAGTGGTTCTCGGGATGCGGGTTAGGTATGAATAGAGAAAAAACAAAGAAGATGATATTTAGTCTGAGACACTCTGATATCTCTAGCGTAAAGTTCCTTGGTGTCTACCTCGATTCTAGACTTACCTGGAATGTCCAAATAAACTTTGTTGCAAAGCAGATCAGTAGAAATATATTTTTATTACGCAGATTGTCGTGCTCGGTTTCTCCAAAGGTATTAAAAACTGCATATTTTTCTTTGTGTGAGTCAGTCCTACGATACGGCATTTTAGTGTGGGGGAATTGCAGTGAATGTAATAGAATCTTTGGTCTGCAGAGGAGGGCAATTCGTATTCTTGGTGGTGTCAAGTACCGTGACTGCTGCAAACATGTTTTTAGTAATTCTCACATTACATGCTATTTTTATTCTTGAGTGCTTATTATATGCACATAAAAATCAGAGTGCGGCGGAACTAAATAGTAATGTCCATTCCTATAACACCCGAACCAAGGATAATATCCATCTAGAATTTTTTAGATTGAGTAGGTCACAAAAGGCACCAAATTTCATTTGTTTTAAATATTTTAATAAACTTTCGCCTTCTCTAAGAAATTTACCTGGTAAAAAATTTAAAACTGTGATAAAATCATTTTTACTAAAAAACTGTATTTATAATTCTGAAGACTTCTTGAATCTTGAATTTAATTGTTTTTAGTCTAATTTTATATATATATTATGTTATTTAAAAAGTAATTTTGTTCTCTGACGTATGTATATACTATGTATAAGATATCAATAAACTACTACTACTACTACTACTACATGTTTATGCTCAGCCAAGAAGTACCTATACTTTCATCGATTGCAAACTGCATAATAGAGGTTTTTTACTGGCTCTCAGTCTTTCCCTAATTCCACTCTTCAAGTATTTTGCATTGAATTCAGTTCACATATGAGTTTGATAATATCTGCATCATAACCGAAAAATATTATATTACGTTTATGATATTACATATTACTAAACCTCAGTCTTATCTGATAACATTTGCATCGTTTTGGAAGTGAATTCAATTCACCAATATCTGATTTTGTCCATTATAAGTCATTTTTGGGATGTAATATAGGAATGCATTGTTAAATATAATTCACGTGCTGAATTGAGAATCGAATTTTTCAGTCCCTACTTCATACAAATCTACGAATGTGTTGAAACGGTGAAAAAATAATGAAAACTGTCCATTAGATGATTGATGTAACGTTCGACATGTCCCTTTTCAGTTACAATTAACATGCAACATGAATTCGTCAATTACTGACTGTTGTCAAATTGCATGTCATAATTCTAAGTGGCAACCGTTGTAATAAAATCAGTTTTGATAAATACTTCAATGGAAAAGCATGTGATTACGCTCCACTTGACCCGATTTTAATAATTCCTGACATATTTACAATTCATCTAGATATTTGAACACGTTTCGAATTCTCTCTATAGTACAGTTGCTGAATGCTTTTCAGAGATACCGCGTTTAAAATATCTGTGAAGTTGATGATAAATAACTTACTTCACAAGGACGGAGAATCATTGAAGAACAAGTTCAGATGTATCTACACCCGTAGGGTGAAAACTGCTTATCCAACTCATTTTGCGTGAGATAAAGGAAGAATATACGAGGGCGACGTGAAAAATTTCTGAAAAATTAAACAAAAAATGATTTATATGGTCAAAACTCATTTTATTTCTCAACATAATCTCTTTGTAGCAATGCACTTTGTGCAACGTTTCTTTAATTTTTCGATTCTTTCAAAATAATACGATCTCGGATGACCTCATCGTTAGAGCCAAATCTCTTTCTGCCGAGCCATTTCTTCAAGTTTCAAAATAGACAAACAGATTTGGAGTCACGATTAATGTGAATCATCTCCAGAATAGATCTTTTACAATAATTGGTTCTGTTAGTTAAAATATTTACATTTTTGAAATCGAATTGATGGTTATAATCAAAGCAGTGCTTAGCAAGGGCGGTGGAATTTTCTAACTCCTGTTTCTTGTGTGCTATAGTTATGGTCATACATTCTTTTCTGTAAATATTGTTTAGAGATATATAAGTCCGATCACAATTTAAACAGTTCAATTTGTGTACTGTGTGTGTTTGCTGATCCTTAGGTATAGAGGCCAACAAGACAATGATGAGCAGATGGCAGGAAAGATATGATACCACCCCAAAAGCCGCTCATACACGAGATCTTATACCCAACATAGAAACGTGGTGTAAAAGGAAATATGGTCCAGTGGATTATTATCTCACACAGATACTGACGGGCCATGGATGCTTCAGAAAGTATTTATACCGTTTTAAAATATCAGAAGATGATAAATGTGTATATTGTGGAGCTATAGACACTCCACACCATACCAATTTAGACAGCAGAGCGAAGCGAAATAAACGACATTCAGAACGATTTAAAAACCATAGTGAACAACATGATCTTGGATAAAGAGACTTGGATCAATTACGCAAACCTCGTAAGACGGATCATAAAGATCAAAGAAGAGGAAGAACACGATTATGATTAGACCAACTTAACATGAAGACGTATTAAAGAAAAAAAAACGTAAATATCAACATAAAACATCAAAGGAAACTCACATCGATTTAACATCGAGAAACAAAGAGAAGGATGCAGTTCATATCCTGAAGTAATGCGAGAAGCGGTTCCGAGATATGGATGATAAACGGAGGGGTTTTAGCAGGTATGCTCTAATAAACTTGAGTAAGTCCTGCACTACCTGAAGTGATAGATAAGGCTGACGGTGTGCTTAAATGATTTCCTCTCCACAGAAAAAAGAAAAAAAAATGAAACGTGTGGCACTCGGGGACTGCCGCGGTAAAGCTATTGCATAGCACTACGCCACTGGAAAAAGTTAGGAAGAAAAACATCCACTACCCCTTCAAAATCTTCACGAATTATGAATAAAAAAGTTTTTTGATCGCATAGAACATAGCTATGAGTAGAAAATGTTCGCAAAAGATGTTTTCTGTACGATAAACAGTTCCGGAGATATTTGCAAAAAACTAAATTTTTGTTACAATTTCAACACCCTGTATCTCAAAAACTAAGCGTCTGCATATATGTTAATAGGAACTTTTTTCCTCAAAATCAAATTTTCTATCGACTGTTGAACATATAGTGTAGTACCAAAAGACGCCACGTAGGGGAAACATAAAAGGCGTCACGTAAGAGTATCATCTTGATCTCTATGGAGAGTATTCTCTGAGCATAGATAACTCTACTACCGGTATCTAGTAGATGGTTATCTATGGTGACAGTTACTTGCAAACACAATTTTATATGAAAGTTTTAACGTTCAGATCTCGATAACGCTTCCGGCTCCGGGATTTTCACGTGGCATATCGAAATTCGAAGGTTCGAATTGTATAAAAACACAATTGCATGAACGCCAGACGTCTTATGTAATCAGCTACGAACGCAAACATTTTGACATATGCCTCCAGGAGCTCGCTGCATGTAAGTTAGAGTTTATACATTTTACCTATATTTTGTTAATTTGCAGCCGTTTCGAACCCCGCGTGGCCGGCGCCAGTTGTAATAAAGTATTTTGGGCTATGGGCCACTAGCTTTTACCCGCTTTCGGTATATTTAAGTAGCTAGAAAATTCCCTTTCGTACGTGGCACGTCAGTTGCTAGTAGGTGACAGCTGAGAATACCTAAAACTGTTTTAATTAAATTTTCCTATTTAATCGACATTTTGGGGCCCGAGACTATGCTATTTAGTTGGCCCCGTTCATAAACTAACGACCTGGAGCGAAAAGTCTTCGTTAAGACGTTCTATGTAGGTACCGTAAATTTGCAATTTTCCAACTCGCGAGCTACGCGCTTCGCACGTGAACGTCATTCGATTTATCGAAAATTAACCAATTCAAAACAGTTTTCGACCCAGTTTGGGGCTATCACGACCTTTTAAAAGGTTCAAAGTTAACATTTCGGAACATTTCGACAATTTTAAGCTCGGCCGAGCTACATGGTAGGCGGAATGGTGGGTGTCAGGATATTTCGTTAAGCTATTTCCGTTACGGTATTTGTTCTTTGTTTTGAGCTATTTCCGTTACGGTATTTGTGTTTTATTTTTTTTTTTGATTCGGTCGCCGCGCTCAAAGCCCGCGATAAAAGCTATATGCAATAGCTTAAAAAAAGGTATTAAAGGTTTTAGATTTGAAAAATATTTCCCAACAAAGTTAGTAGGTTTATGCGTAACATTTATACCATACCTTTTTAAAAATTTCTTTTCTCTGAGGTGGCTGGAATATATGGTAATGTTATAAAATTATCTGTATTACCGTTTATGTTATTTATATATGACATTCCATTATATATTTTTTTCTTTAATGATAGGATTGGAAAATGTTCTTGGGTAGCCACCTATTTCCAGTGTATTACCAACAATTTTCAAATTTTTGGGTCGGTCCTCTGGGTCGGACAATTTCACCGCGCGATCTGTAAAGCTATTCATAATACTTTTACTTGTTGGTGCAAGTGAAGTGAAGATAACTTTGAGACCAAACTTCTTTACTAAACCACGAAGTTTTTATTCTTCCGTCTGCATCATGCCCAATGTTCATATCTAGGAAATTTATGTTTTTGTTCACTTCTATTTTACAAGTGAATTGAAATTTACAGTGGAAATAGTTAAATTTATTAATCAAGTACTGAATTTTATCGTTGGGAACACACATAAGGCAATCATCTACATACCGTTTAAAGAATACGGGTTGAAAATCTAATGAATTTATAACAGATTCTTCTATGCATTCCATAAGAAGGGTACCAATAGTAGCTGATATAGGAGATCCCATTGCTGTGCCGAATATTTGTCCAAAATATTGCTCACCATATTGAAAATGAGTGCATTCTAAACAAAACTGTACTGCATTTATAATATTAGGCAATATTAGGCATATATTTTGAATCATTTTATGTAGCATTAATAATGGAAATGGCAGGTGCATGTAGATGTTGTGAATGGACAAATTAAAAATCAATAACGTACAAGATACCAAAATGAATATTTCACGTAGGTTCACTTGGTTCACCATTATCGAGGAAGGCTTTTCTATCAATGCTGGTGAGCTTCTGTAGGAATTACATCCCCGCAGATTCTCTTCACGATATTTGCTAACAACTATTGAATGTTTCCTGCTCTTCCAGCTCGTATAATGAATATTCCGAGCAATATTCCTAGTGTCGTCGCATCCACAATTAAAACGGCCCTTCACTAAGTGACGCAACCGAGACGATAATTTTCGTTTGCAGAATGCACTTCAATCACAAATTCGCTAAAGGCACTTCGCTGCAAAGTGAAGTCGTAAAACGACACAGACATTGACGAATTCCAACGTGAGAGAAGTATTCAGCGAAGTAGAGACGTCCCTTATCTGAAAGTTTCAGGAGTCATGACAATGCGGTTGCCAGATGTGATTTCAGCTTTCAATTGTTCTACGTTCTCGCGATTTGATAACAGTCTTCTTACTTACTTTGAATCAATTACAATTAGACATAATAGCTCAGCGACTCCGGAATAATTCGAAACATGTTATAACTTTGCTAGACTTACAAGAGCCAACAAATACGACGAGTTCGAACGTGTTCAATTTGGTGAATTCGCTTCCGTTGTAGATATCGATTAAGAATGTCAAGAATATGCGACATGTGGAGTGAGCAGAATTCAATGCGAAGTAACAACATCTAGATTCGGATAGACTTCCATGATTACGTGAAAAGGAAATCGAAATGATTGGATATTTCTCAAAATAAAAGAGGTTCATCCGATCAAACTGGCAAAAAAATATTGGGTCCTTCGCTATCATTCAGTATCGTGTAAAATCGTAAGAGCACATCGTGGAATCAATATCCATGCCATTTCTATCCGATCAAACGCTGAATAAAATCAATTCGACCAAAAATATTTGGGCATCACGTTCCAAAATGATTCTAACTCAGAACAAACAATTCGAATTTACGGTATTTCATACGTTTTTATTTTCGAAAATTGTAGAATCATACTCGAATTCACACAATGTTGGAACTGTTGATTTCATGTAATTACCTGGTTTATCATACTTGGAATAGCATTGCTAATCTACTTCTAGTATTCTAAAAAATAAAACTAGCTCTGGCTATGATGAAATACCTCTATCAATTTTAAAGGACACAATCATGAATATAGTGAATCCATTATACTACATTTTGAACAGTTCTTCCAGATGTGGAGTTTTTCCTCACTCTCGGGAAACCGCGTTGATAATACCACTCTTCAATAAAAAAATGATCCAGAAGATCTAGGGATCTACCGACCAATCAGCTATTTTTTATTTTTACTTTTAATCACACTGTTTTATATGTGGTATTTTGTAGTTAGCAGAACACGAAAGAAAAAACAGACAACATAGAATTTCCGAAGCTTCAGATGATGGTAGTCGTATCTTTTATTAACCATTATTATATAAGCAAATACATTTAAGGCAACTCATTAAGACTGCTGGGGTTGTAGCCACTGCACGTCACCGTTCAGACAGAAGCCATATGAGAAGCGTATCGCTCTGATTTTATTGGACATGAAAAGGCCGACCAAAAAGACCGGAGAATTCTTGGATTGCTTGGATCACCTGAGCCATTGAGGATGAGATCCAACCGTATCAAGGTCCACAGCACTTCCGTACCGTTCACGACTCAAACCTTGAGTGGGCGGGAGAACGCTGGGGGAACGCTGGTTTACCCAAGGCACCAACACCGAAAAAAGTAGGTGCTGGAATAGTCGAGGCAAAGGACAGAGGAAGAATAATTTCTTCGAACCTATGGCCACTTGTGGCAGAATTTCAAGCAAAAATAGTAGCAATCACAACTTGTGCTCGAATCATGAGGGAAAGAGCCTATGAGAATAGACAAATCACAATCATAGTGAGCAACCTCACAGTACTTAAGTCACTGGAGTTATACACAATCATCTCATAATGTGTACTCGATTGTGTAAAATAACTAATGGCACTAGTAAAGAACCCCAATTGAATGACGCTCGTATGGGAGTGAGTGAGGAAACTAGACGCAAATGGACTGAAACTGTCGTCGCACTCACTAAAGAGGGAAGGGAACAACCCCTGATTGGACCAGAGCTAACATGTGTATTTATCATGCCACAGCGAGTTCTGTTATCCAGAAATGGCACGGGAGAGAGCACCGTGCCTACTGGAAGAAACTGCCCCGTATGTCGCACTCCGAGCGACTGATGCGAGGTCTTCCAGCAGCAACAAGTGAAAAATATACTGACGTTCAGCAGACAAGAAATACGGAATTTTGTTGCATTTCTGACCCCGGACAAGCCCCATGCAACAAACATCTTTGCACGATGGGTCTTGTACATCATCTCACGTGCAGAGGTTGCGGTGGGGAAGAAGAGACACTCATGCATAGGTTGTGTCAGTGCACGGCATACGTGGCTGGTCGTCGGACGTACCTTGAAGATGATAAAACTAAACCCGAGGAAATCATAAGTATCCTCTACATCACGCTAATGATTTTCATAGAATACACAGGTGAGGAGATAAGAAGAGGCATATGTGAGGACGAGTAGGATACTAATGACCGCAGTGGAGTGGTGCTCTGTCTGATGGATGGAGAACCAACCTTACGGGGAGGGGTTTCGGTCGGTAAAAATCCGGCACACCCGGGATCACTAGCACTGTTGACGTCTATGCAAGATTTCCTTTCCCTCTACCCACACAAAAAAAAAGGGAAGGTAATTATTTGTACGTGACATGGGGAGCCTGAAAAGTTTAATGAGTTGTTGTTTTCTATCTCTAAGGTGAATTCTATATTTGTATGTAAGTTCTGTTCTTAATGTTGGTAAGAAATGAATTTATTTGCCGGCTGCTACCTGTTAAGCAAGCGATTAAGTCGTCAACTGCTTATACCAATATACAAACATGTAAACTATAAAAGAGTTCACACTGTGGATTCACTATAGCACTATAAACTCTGATGATGACTACTTGGTAGCCGAAAGGTCTTTAATGTGCTGAAATTTTGGATTGATTTTTCGATCAATTGAGAAATTACGAACCCATGGTGAGTCCACTGTTTGTAATATTTATTTTTGAGCGTGAAGTTATTTTACGCACAATGAGATCAAACCTAATATTTCCTGTGATGTTATCGGTGATGTATTACACCGGGTTAAAAATTCTTCAATTAGACAAATGGTCAACTGAGTAGGAATAACACTATGAAGAAGAAAAAAATGTATGAGGGTGATTGCTTCTTATTTATAGTGTTATAGTGTATCCACAGCATTTCTATTGTACCATCTGACGATGGCGAATAGCACCGAAACTCTAGTGACAAAAACTACAAATTCAAGTCATATTAACAGTAGTATTCAATTTTACAATATGAATAAATTAAAACTCGAGCTTTGAACCTAGAATTTGGTATTTTTCATAAAATTCTTTTTCACATAACTTTTATGGAACGGATTGAGTGAATAATTAGAAATAAATTAATAATTCCCCTAATTTCGGATTCTGTATCGAATTTCCTACTGATTATGTAGAGTGGATACAGAAGGGATCGAATAATAAATGAATTATACATTCAGTAATGAATTCAGCGGAATGCATTTGCCGCTCTTTATTTTCGTCTCCCCATAAAGATGCCAAGATTTCCCTGTTAACACAAGGAGACCGTAATAAAATGCTGGAATTTTAATGGACTTCATGATCAGGCTATTGAGTATTAAATTATCTCATATGCAAATGAACGAACTATTATATTTCCAGCCGACACTTTTATCAAAATTGTGAAATATTTATATTCCGAAATGTTGAATTGTTGAGTTCAATTCAGTGGGTATCATATTTAAATAAATCAATCAATTTTATAGATAATTGGATTAATTGGATTCTATATATTCGGTTGCATAATATAAGCGTGTCGATCAAACAAGGCGGTGTAATTTTCGAGTTAATTTTTCATTTATTTCCATGATTTGAACTTTTGGAAATTTATCCTGAAATTATGCATTATACCCTTTCCACGATGAAAAAAACTACGTCATAGTTAGTAATTTAGTGCGACCAACTCCGTTGAATAATTTCCCTAAATAAGAGTTAAACCTTGAATATCGAATTCGATTTTCTTGAGGTCTGCTATTGAAATTTTCAATCCATAATATTTTGTTCAACATCACGTCGGCTTACTTGCAAAACCTCTTTTTGAAAACTTTTCAGGAGGAAGTAAATACCGTTTTTTCTAACATTTTCATTGAGGAAAAAAATGCTAGTAAGGTAAAGCTTGAGTTTATTAATAGAACATAGGAATGTATTATTTTCACATAAGAATGTGTTAAACATGTTTTTTTAAGGAACGTGGAAGGTTTTTACAGCACAAATTTGAACTACAATGGAACTCAGGCGTTTTAATTGTTTTTGTTCATATCAAAATTCCATTCTTGATAAAACAAAGACACACCTGTATACAGTTCTCCTTTTTATCTTCTTCTCTGCTCCACCGCCACCGCTGGGTTTTCTCTTCCGCCTGGTACCCTCAATTGCATTCAGATCTCTCTGAAGCCTCTGAATCTATCGATGCGCTGTCTTCAAGATGTTTACTTGGTTTATATTCTCCATCATCGCTATTTTCATTTTGTCCTAATTCTTGTTCAGTCTTATCTAACTTATTACTTCCAATATTATCTATAGACCCAAACGATTTCTTGGCTATTATTTCTGTACGTTAACTTTCCATTTTTCTTTTATATTCGGATCTTCTATTTCTCCTTGTATCGCACATTCTTCCATTAAATACTTTATTGCTGATTTTTCTTGATTTGTGCTATCGGAATACGATAAACCAAAACAGCTTTCATGATCCCCTAGTTTACATAGGACGATGTATGCTTGCGTTCACCCCTTCTCTCAATTCAGCTAAACTTTGGTCTTCGGTCGTTAACAAAATTCTCTTTATTTTTCTGACGTACCAAGTCCGTTGTAAAAGGCTCATCTTTCTGATGTACCATGTTAATAATAACTCTACCCCTTGATACTCCAGGTGGTTGCAACATCTGAGAAAGACAACATCTATAATTTTCTTGTTGAACAATGAGCAAAAATTGAAAAACAACTCTATTCTGACTTAGATCTAAATTAAAGTGTTAAAACAAATGCTTCTAAGTACTGTAGTAATCAAATAAAATATAACGACCAGTCAAAACGAGTTTTTCTGAAAATTGTCGTTACTCTAAAATTACAAATAATACAAAATGTTCAATTACGTTATTCTTAACACAATTTTCCATTTTCTCAAATTTTGTATTAAATCAACAAAATAAAACACCTTTAACTGGCAGCGCCAATAATAACCAATGAATTATTCAGACGTAGCAGGTTTTGCTTAACGTTTTGACACCAGTTAATTTTGATGACCTATATCAATCCAAATTTTACGTAAATCTGATCTGATCTGATTTTTTTCAGATACAACTTATCTGCGTAACAAATAATACTGGAGCGACATTTAATAATTAAAAATAACTATCGATTATCGAATGAGGCAATTCTCAATAGACTGCAGATTATCAGAAGCCATTTAACGGTTGAACTGGAATAATGCATCATAAAAGTTCCGCTCGTATGAATTAATAGGATGAAAATTAACGAATTTGTCTTTCAACAAGGCAAATTCGAATCCATTTTCGAAATATTCTCCTCTGTTACATAACACGGAAAACTCTGCTGTCTCATCATATCGCAGATTATGTAATATCATATAACAATCATTATGCGTCATGCTCGAAGGCGCCAAATACAATTGTGAAGATGCATTAGTCGTTCGCAAATGGCAAGAAAAATCAATCAGCTTCTTCAAATAATTAATTTTGTACGCTGGGAATATTTCAGGGAAACAGATGGCAAGTAAGCTTGAATTATTTAGGAGATGAGGAATTATTAATTGGCCAATAAACCTTTGTCTGGCTCAATTTCTTACAACAGAATTAATCCGTGTTGTTGCGGAAGCATTCATGGCGGGGTATTTGTGATTATCCGAACGTCACATTTTAATCGACATTTCTGATTCCATTATACTCAGATGCATTTCCAAATTAATAACAACCGAAGAATAGCACAGCTAATTGTTTCAAAAGACAAACTGCCTCAAAAGGATTGGTTCCCTATTTTTCAAGAATCTCTCTCTCTGTCTCTCTCTCTCTCTTAAAAATTAATAATTGTTTCATCATACGTCAGACAATGGCAAACCCAGAAAGAATCGTTAACTGCAAACAACTAGGATATAATAATTAATCTCTAATATGGATGCAAAGAGTTATTCGAAAGTAAAAATAACCGATTTTAATGTTCCGAATTAGTGATGTGTAGAAGCATGACCAAGACCAAGCGCTGTTGGATGCAAACATTTTGGGTAGATTTCTTTTTGACTCAGCAAATGCCTGATATTGGTTGAAAGGAAGGATCAAAAACAACAAACGCCATCAATATCCAGCTGATCAAATGAGTAGAGAGTACCTAAATCGTGGACCACTGGCAATAAGGCCAAAGATCGTCCAGACATCCATTGTAGAATATGGGGAACTCTAGATTCCAGACCATGATAAATATAAATAAACACCATTTATGAAGTTATAACTACAAAAACGGACCACAGTAGTTGGAATACAGTTTCAACGTCGCACAATCCCCATCTATTTTCTCGTTCATGCAGCATTTCTTGAAGCAAACCAAAAAATCAATATTATATTATTGTTGTTATTTTACAATATTTCAATCTTGATTTTATCTGGCTTTCAATAATTTACACCACACTTCACAGAATGAACCGCATCTTCACATTTCGATGACGTTGAATCTAAAAAATCAGAATTTTGGAATTTGTGCAGGTTCAATATAAGCTTGTGATATTTATATTTGTAACCGTAAATCTATACGACCAATAGGGACGGCACTGTGGGTTACACACACGCACAGACATCATGTCGGAAACAGTCTAGGTCAATTCATATATGCTGAAGACAGATATATCCGCGAACACTTATTTTAATTTTAAACATAATCTCCTGCTAGCCCAAAACACTTCGTCCAACGTTTTTCTAATTTTTCAATCCCTTCCAAGTAATACGATTTCAGCAATCCTTCAAAATAGCCGTTTGTTTCAGCGACGACCTCATCGTTGGAGCCTAATCTCTTTCCGTCGAACCATTCAAGTTCGGAAATAGATAAAAATCACAGGAGGGCAAATTTGAAGAATATGATTGAGGATGAACCAATTCTTGGCGCAATTAATGCAATTTTGCCAATGAGACTGCGGACCTGTGCGCCGGTACATTGTCCTGGTGATAGAGCAGCTTTTCTTTGCCAAATGCGGTCGCTTTAGCTTCAAAGCGGCGTCGAATCGATCCAACCACTCTGCACATAATATACGCCAGTGATCGTTCTACCCTTTTCAATGCAATCGATATGGATGATACTTTTTGCATCCCAGAAACCGTCCCAATGACTTTGTTTGCCGTTAAGCCCAATTTGACCTTTTTCGGCTTTCATTCGTCAAGACAAATTCACTGTTTCGACTGTTTTTTGATCTCTGGTGTGTTGTTTTGGATCCATGTTTCGTTCACGCTTTCGAAACGGCGCAAAAAGTCCTTCTCATCGCGCTTGAACATCGCCAAACACACCTTTGAAGTTGTAGCACGGTAGCGCTTGTGGTCAACAGAGAGCAAATGCGGCCCCCATCTGGCCGATAGATTTTTCATATCCAAAAGGTTATGCGTTCCGTACTCGTTCGGTTGAGATGCCCATATTCCCAGCAAACCCGTGCACTTTAATTTGCCGATCGTCCAATAGCATACCATGGATTTTATCGACGATTTCTGGCGTTGTAACCTCGATTGGATGACTAGGAAGAAATTGGAATTGTTCCAATTGATGGTGAAGAGTTCCGATAATGTTTAACAAGCGATGCTTTGGTTTGCGAAATGTCTTTCCCACGCAAGAAATAATGTTTAATCAAGAGGCGGAATTCACTTTTTTCCATGTTTGCAGAAGTTTTCAAAGTTGCTCTCTTTCGATGGGTGTCAAAACAGAACTGAATGACATATCAATCTGAAAAATTTAATGCGTTCCAGTTAAAGATGGTACATCACAAATGTCACATGGGATTTTTGAATGTGGCGCTATCTCTTTTAGTTTTCAGGGACTCTCCACCTTGCCCTCGTATACTACGTATAGTGAGGGAAATAATAACATATCTGTTGTCGACTCGAGTCGAGGTATTTGAACAGATTGATGACATGTGACAACTAACTTGATTTTGAGCTTCAATTGCGTTTTGCCTATTAAAAAATACCCTATTACCTATTTAAAATCATTTCTAAATTGCAATCAACTTTCTCTTGAATAAAGTGATATTTAACAAAGTAGAATTTCTTGTTATCTGCAAAAATGGAATATCACAAAGTAACGGACAGCTCCATTCAAATCATTCCAACTCATCAACTTCGGACATTCTCAAATTAACCTCCTTTGATTTTAGATTACTGATTCAGAAGTCTTTTCGTGGTCCATTAATCACTTTGAGTTTATTACTTTCTAAATCTCTCTTTCTCTCTTTCTCACACACACACTCTTCTGTTTGATCTCACTTTCACTTCATGAATTTTTGTAATATTTTCTCTATTAGTTTCTACAGCAATTAATAGGCATTCAGTGTCCAGCCAGAAAGTTGTTGAAAATCACTGATCATATTTCGTGACATTAAAAGTTCCGAGTTATGAGTTTTTTACAATTTGAATCGGTCAGTAGAAAACTACTACGATGCAAATGAAGATGTTTCTTGCTATTAGGTATATTAAGAAAGGAATAGTCGGGTCAAATTAGACGTTAAAAATGTGAAAGCTCGGAATTTTTTCCAAACAGACCAATCAACGTCATTTTTTTTTCAAATCGTTCCTAGATGGATACTGAACGATATTAAACTGAAGTTCAATATCTAGTCGCTCGACCATTTTTCACCTGTTAAACCGGAAATTGGCCAATTTTCATGGGAAAATTTATTGTAAAATTGGTAAGTATTGCCAAAATTGGCTGGAAAACTTCAATCGGGGGTTTTCGGGGTCGCTGATCACGATTCCGAAGTTAGATTTACCATTTTCCACCGAGGTAGCTAGAAATTGTTCAATTTTATGTCAGAAAAATGGATAAATTAGATAATTTCGTAATTTTTGTTGAAATTGGCACTGCTATAAAAAGTCAGGGAATTTATCCGTGACTATGAATCATTTGTTTCATATCCCATATTAAATGACTTCCGAGTGGAATTTTCTAGCCATTTTCAACAAAAATTACGAAATTATCTAATTTATCCATTTTTCTGACATAAAATTGGACAATTTCTAGCTACCTCGGTGGAAAATGGTAAATCTAACTTCGGAATCGTGATCAGCGACCCCTAAAACCCCCGATTGAAGTTTTCCAGCCAATTTAGGCAATACTTACCAATTTTACAAATTTTACAATAAATTTTCCCATGAAAATTGGCGAATTTCCGGTTTAACAGGTGAAAAATGGTCGAGCGACAAGATCATAAAGTTCAATATCGTTCAGTCTCCGTCCAGGAACGATTTGCGAAAAAAATTAAGTTGATTGGTCTGTTTGGAAAAAATTCCGAGCTTTTTTGCTAAATTGACTCGACTAGAATCAAACATTCACATTTTGATTCCAGAATGTATAAATGTATATTTGCGAGAACCTCCGTGATCTAATGAAGTGATCTCATTTCCCAGTATACAGCGTGGGATAAACAAATATCACGCTAATGGTTATCTATGTGGATATGTTCAATTTATCGTGTTATCTCATTTAATGTTCTTCTTCATTAAGTAGGTACTGAATTGATTCAATGTAACGTCTGTGTTTCAAACATACGTCTGTTTTTCTAGAGCTTAAAGTAGTAGTCCACTTCACATTTAATATTGAACGAAAATAAAATGTGGTCTATAATTGCTGATGAACGTCATATATTCGTCTGAGCCCTGAACTGGAGTGAAAGCAAAGAACGAGTAACAACTTTGTAATGTACTCGCTTAACAATCTTGAATCCAGACTTTCCAAGCCCGACACGGAATGATTTTTCCCATCGAAATATAAATATCTGTCGCATACAGGTTCAACTATGTTGCAGAATATACTACAAAATTCTAATTTTCATACACCCAGCCATAAAGTTCGAAAAGAAGTAGACGCTGTTATTATTCAATACAAAAGTATAAACTGTATCACTGAACGGTATTTATTCCAGTACCAATAGGACCCCATATGCAAGGCCGGACTACATACAGTTTATTCTTCGGAAAATGTATCTAACGTGGATATAGACAGAGAAAATATGCAACTTCAAGAAAAATGATGAATTTCTATTAATAACATATTGGTATTGGTTGAGACGATAGCGGACTTAATAGAAACTTCAGTGCACTTAGCCAAAGACCCTTTTACACTATCCCCTGCTACATTTTTCAGTTTTTTTCTGGATACCCAGCTGCTCGACTGAATCCTATGATTTGTGTTATGCTTAGTTCCTTTCCTGTTGCCAGGTAAACCTGATTCGAATGAGCGCAGGACGTTTACAAAGCAAGTGGGTTGACAACTCCACTTTGTTTCCCTCGCATCTCATACAGAAAGGAGTGTCGCTTTCCCCTACTGTACGTTTGAATTGCTTCAGATTTCTGTGACCTGTAAAGATCTCGGTGATTATCCTGATGCTATGTCTACTTAGCAAGGGAATCTCGCTTGCCCTTAGGCCTACCTCATAGTCAAGCAGCGCAGTTGGGCAGCCTCCAATGCTTCTCCATGCTGAGGAATGTTGATCTCTCAGATGGTTCCACAATAGACTCAGTCATGCGGTTCTCGTACGGTGGAAAAGAACTTATGGGCTTAATATAAGGGCTCTTCCTCAGAGGCAACACAACCACGAGGAAGAGTACATCGACTGCAGAACTGACGCCTTGAGTGGGCGAGCCAGGGGTGGCACGATTAAGAATCTAGCAATGATGGCGGTCTGCAGCCTAAGTTGCAATGGCGTCCTAAAGAGATGAAGATCAATCTGGTTTTCCAGGGAGCACTCTGAGAGACTGTGACTAGAACCGCAGAACAGAATCGAGACCCTGTGCTTCGGGGAGTTGAATTTCAGGGTTACTATCCCGTCGAGATAGGATATTGGAAATGGCTCTTAGCCAATGCACGGCACAATTTGGTATATGGATGAGTCTGGAGCGTATAAAAGAATTGGAGTAGACTTTGGCGATCCTAGAAATATTGATGGGTATTCCGTTCGAATGGGGGATCGCAACATAGTCTCACATCTACAGATGTGCAGAGAAGCTACTTGGCTATTGTAAGGCAATTGAGACCATTTCGATCTGCTTATACCGTCAAGCGGTACTCAATGGAATGAAAAGCCCGACTCTGTCCTCAAAGTTTGACAGAGATACCAAGGAGATCCTAAAAAGGATAGTGAGATATTCGAGCTGAGTAGGCAAGGCATCAGGTTAATCTCCAAAATTTGTACAGCTCACGAAAATCAGATGAAATTTGGACATACAGCAGAAAAGAGTGCAATACCCTTCTGCATGAGATGCGGGGGTGGCAAAGTTTCGTCGTCAAACCACTCTCTCCATAAATGCCCTGCGCCCCAACGAATCAGGTCAATCTGGCTAGGTCAGTGGATCATCACGACCGATGACTTGGAAGATCTAAGCGTACAGCAGATCTTGGAATACAGTCATGCAGCGGGGTATCCAAACAACCCCTGAAAAGATAGCAGGGGATAGTGTTCAAGATTCTTTGAATTGAGGCACCGAACTTTTTATTAAGACCGCTTTCATCTCAACCAATACCAATTGTAATCAGTGAATTTTTTTTCTCAAGAGCCTGTTTTGATCTCTGAGGGCTCTTTCGATTGGTCTTGACATCTAGATCAAAGCTTACCACTTTTGGTTATTCACAAATTGTTTATTTTGTTAATAAACAATAAATAGTGGCGAAAAAATTGTTAAACGCTATTTTCCATTGATTTCAAGCAGCTAGAGCGTATTTTTTTATTCTTTTGACTGATAAACAGTGTATATTCAAGTTTTATAACAATTTATCAATAAATAAACAAGTTGTTAATTTACAAATTAACAAAAAATCAAAAATTCCTAAATATTCGAGATTAGAGTTATTTTCGGATAATTTGGCCCTTTCAAACACGAAACATTTTTCAATTATTGCCAAATATAACTGGTTAATAAACAATTTGTTAATCATCAAATAAAAAAAAAATGCCCAAATATTCGAGATTAGAGTCATTTTCGGATAACTTTAACTCACTAAACATAAATTTGATGTTCATTTTTTGATTGGTTGGGAATATAATTGGTTAATGAGCAATTTGTTCGATGTGTACATAATGTTTCAAAATTTCGTCTTAATTTAATTAAAACTAATTAAAATATAATTTGAAATGTTTTTAAGCTATTGCATATAGCTTTTATCGCGGGCTTTGAGCGCGGCGACCGAATCAAGAAATTCCGTAACGAAAAAACCTAAGACCTAAACACCTAACATGTGTCAAATTAATTAATTAATTTGAAGTTTCTAAAAGTGAGAAATTTCTATATTTTATACGAATGTTATAACACTCTAGCGCTTTAGACTCCGGGATTTTCACGTGGCCTATCGAAATTAGAAGGTTCGAATTGTATAAAAACACAATTGCATGAACGCCAGACGTCCTATGTAATCAGCAACGAACGAAATGATTTTGACATATGCCTCTAGGAGCTCGCTACGCGTCAGTTAGAGTTTATACGTTAGACGTGCGTAGCTGAGACCTGAGAGTACCTGTATCTATTTTAATTGAATTTTCCTATTTAATCGACATTTTGGGGCCCGAGACTATGCTCTTCAGTTGGCCCCGTTCATAAACTAACGACATGGAGTGAAAACCGCATGCGAAAATTCCTTGCAAAGACGTTATATGTTCCGAAGATTGGCACTCTTCTAACTCGCGAGCTACGCGCCCCTCACGTGAACGTCATTCGATTTATCGGAAATTAACCAATTTAAAACAGTTTTTGACCCCGTTTGTGGCTATTGCGACCTTGTAAAAGGTTCGAAGTTAACATTTCGTTTTACATTCCACAACCACCCTTGACCAAGATAATTTTTAATTTGCAGTTCATTACTGTTTTACAACTGAAATAAATAGGTATGAAATTTGTAGGTTATTGATGATGTCAGTGCGACAGTGACATAATTAAGGCAAAAAGCAGCCGCTCTAGCAGTGCAAAATAGAGTCGGCAATCTCGCTGTTCCCATTGAATTACGAACAGCAAATATTTCATTAACATCGAATAGAAAATGTATAGCCAAACGCAAACATTTTCCATTAACTTCAGCTCTTGCTATAACTATACATAAGTCGCAAGGTGGGACTTTTGACGAAACAGTATATGAGTATAGTAAAGCACATTCTCAGGAACTCGTTTATGTTGCGCTCTCTCGGGTGACTCAAATTGAAAAATTTTATATCACGACAAAGAACGATAATTCTACATTCAAGTTTTATCATAATCGAAGGCAAGCTGCATCGACTGCATCTTTGTTGCAAGAATTCAAAAGTTCAAAGTGTCTTAGATTTCATTAGTAATAGAAATGGCATTTCAATAATGCCTTTCAATTGCCAAAGTCTAAATAGTCACAAATACGATTTACAAGATTCAGTTACGAGACAAACAAATGTGTTACTTCGTACCGATACTTGCATGGCGCATGATAATCCGATTGAAATACCTAATTTCAATTGTATTGTTCAATTCAAACGAGATACTGTTCCAAAAGGTGGGGTAGCTATTTACCAAAATAATAATAATGTAACTAATATTATGACTCCGAATATTGAAATAAATATAGCACACGTTTGCGATGTTAATGTTAGGCGCTCATTTGTTGGAGATATTTGTGCGTGCTTATGCAAACTTAGAAATGGCCTACACATAGTCATGGTAGCAATTTACATTTCTCCGAATCCAAAATTGGACGAGGTAGAGCATTTTATTCATCGCACTTTACTGGAGTACACTGAAGAAGGGTCGAAAATACTTGGTACAAATGGTAATAAATGTCCACTTATCTTGGCTGGCGATTTCAACATCAACTTCGCTGATAAAAAATCAGAGCGGTTGACAACTTTTCTTCCGGAAAAATTGAATTTGAAAATGAATAATGATCCACAAGAGTCCACAACAAAATATGGGACCACCATTGACGCGGCATTTTCCAGATATTTAGAGGATATCAAGTCTCAAACTTATGTCACTTATTTCAGTTACCATAAACCTATAGTTTCGATGATAACAAATTCCTGAATAACCTACATGTATTGTAAGATAATTAAAAAAATATTTAAACGATATTAACTTCTCATTTATTCAATGAAAGAAAAAAAATTGTTTTCTTATCGGTCACCTCGCTCAGAAAGTGTAACTTGAATTAATATCAAAGAAAAATCTTGAATAAATATCAAAGAAAAAAAAATACTGCATAAATTAAAAATAAATAAATAATTATAATTGCATAAGTTGAGAAAAAATGCTATGCAATAGCTTCACCACGGCAGTCCCCGAGTGCCACAGTCTTTTTTCTATTTATTTCAGTATATAACCTTTATTTGATATTTAGAATATTTAGAAAACTTTTATTTTTTTGTTAATTTGTTGACTAACAAATTTTTTATTAACTAGTTATATTAGCAAGTAATCAAAAACTGTTTAGTGAGTTAAAAGACTATAATCTCGAATATTTGGGAAATTTAAATTTTTTTTGCTAATTAGTTGATTAACAAATTGTTTATTATTAACAAATTGTTATAAACTGCGAAGAAACACTGTTTATCGGTCGAATAACTAAGAAATACACTCTACATGCTTAAAATCAATGGAAAATAGCATTTAACAATTTTTTTGACACTATTTATTGTTTATTAACAGAATAAACAATTTGTCAATGGTCAAAAGTGGTAAGCTTTGATCTAGGTGTCAAGACGAATCGAATGAGCGCCTCACAGATCAAAATCGATCCATAAAAAAAAATTTTGTTAGTCAGGTTGATTTTGTGCTTCATTTACTGGACTATAAAAACAAAATTTCCGAATTTTGACATCTCAGTTGAAAGGTGGATGCGCTGGGTACGTCAGGTATTGCCATAATTGAGCATTGAAATTTTTGATTAATATTTAAATCGGATAAACTATACTTCATATACACGTGTGTGATTTCAGACATATTGTACTAATAATATTATGATGAAATTTCCCCAGTGTAAATCGATCAGTGACATTGCCCGCCAGTAGTTCTGGACAGCTGTCGCTCTCTCATAGCGCTAGTTCGCAGAACCAGCAAGTTTTCAATGTTACTGAACGATCCTCTATCGAAGATATACAAATAACTGACTGAACATTGGATCTCAGATAACTACCTCTCTTGCTGATACCTTGACATATATTGAATTAGAGAAAAGATATCATGGATTGAGGAAAATATTACAAACATCAACATTTGTGACGATCTTGTTAGTAATTGCGTACGAAAAGCCTTTCTTATATTTAATTCAATTCCATATACTCGTATGTTCGCGAGTTGCATGTCGACTATAAAGGTGCGCTCTGTAATATGCAAATTAGCATGGCTGTCACACTTGCACATCCCGGCTTTAGCCCCGATTTTCGCGTCGCTCGATTAGTCAGTAGGTGCAACAATGCGTGCCAAATTGCAATAAACCTGAATAAACAACATGAACATAACCTTGTTATATTATGAAATGTCGGAAAAACAGTCGCATAATTACAACATATAATTGTCAAACTTCCTACTAGCTTTTAAATGTTTACAGACATGGAATATATTCGGATAATGGAGTACGTGGACACGGATAATAACAGATTGTTGCAATGGATTAAACTAGAGTGGAGATTAAACGAATGTTTCAACATCATTGTATTAGTTCTGCATGGCCTATCAAACTACTTCGAGCGGTTGTAAGTTTTGCTACATGGTAATCAATATTCTGAGTATTGAATATCAGGAACTTGCCCAAATTTGTATCTGGAATTATTCAATGAGTTTGATATTGTAGCTAGTTTCAGAAGCTGCAGGATGTTTGAAGTGTTTGCTGCCATGTCTACCGATTTTTCGACACCTAGCGTGTGGTCTTCAAAGCTCACGGTAGATATCGAAGCTATATTCGCTATAACGTTTATAAGATGGGTGCGACATCCCGAAGA
Source organism: Endomychus coccineus (assembly GCA_958510875.1). Taxonomy (NCBI): domain Eukaryota; kingdom Metazoa; phylum Arthropoda; class Insecta; order Coleoptera; family Endomychidae; genus Endomychus; species Endomychus coccineus. Next base: position 297,544,144 of record OY294067.1, read on the forward strand.
GATTTATCCTAAATTAGATAACTCACAATATTCTATTTTCTCATTATAATGTTTATTGAATATAAACATACAAGATATTTGTTATTTGTATTATATAGCATAACAAATGATGAGTCCACAAGGTTCCGACTGTGAGTGCATGACATGGGTGTCAATGCCGACACGTGGGTCAACCTTCGCCAAACTGTAGCATGGACTATTATTAGAAGAGCAAGGCTTCTCCATTGATAGGAACTTTCTGATACAGATCGTATCTTACAGCTGTAATCAAGGAAAAAGACTACACATGGAAAAGTTGATAGCTTCAGTAGCAAGAAAAGAGGCTATACATGGGAAAGATAATAGCTTCAGTGGATGTTATCAGCCATGACCTAAAACGTTTATACCTTTAAGTCCAAAATTGGATGCACAGAGGAGAAGAAAACCCCATGAATTCTACACAATGGGGGTAGGAATTAAAGAATAATTCTTCAGTTCCCAATAGAATGACTCAATCACCTGCTCCATCTTACGTTATGAACCTAATATTCTGTAGCTGTAAGACAGTCTGTGGTGCCATATGTGAGTGCCGGAAGCAAGGTCTTATTTGGGAACCGAAATGTTCTAACAGCAGCCAACACTCAGCAGAAGCAATGTAAGCGGCTACAGTGGCCGTGAAACAAGAAGATACTGTATAAATATGTAAGAAATTTAAAAATCTCCTGTGTAAGTGCAAAATATCAAACAATTCATCACTCCATTTATCACGTAGGGCAGCAATGTTTTTTTTGAATCTCTACAATTCAGCTTCATGCATTTTAAAAATAATCAAGACAGAATTCTTGGAGATGATCTATCTACAGCAGCAATTCGTCCTTCAGGTGAGTCGGTGGACTTTGTGACCATCATATTCGTGATCAACGACTTCAAAAATCCCCTGATTAATGTTCTTTCATGCACTTTGAACGAAATTTAACAGTAATTCTCGGAAAGGAGCTATCCACCAGGGCGCCCTGGTCTCAATGTGCATCGGCGGACTTTGTGACTATCATATTCGTGACCAGCGACTACAAAAACCCCCCACTGATGAAGTTTTGATCATTTTGTCGATTATTTACCAAGTAAAAATTCCTGTTTTATAACAGTTTCAGAAAATGCACTCAAAAAAATGTATTTTTCAATGCTCCAATGCAAGCACTCACCTCTTCTATGAAAACGAGGTGGACATTTTTTCTAAATGCCTTAATGAATCGAATGCAAAAGAACGCATCTCAATTCATCCATCCTAGTTTTGGCCTTTTTTGTGCTAATTTGCCTCGTCTACTACTACAGTGGCCGGAAATGGAAAGCAGTAGAAAAAAAATAATATGGAAGCCCTACGGTTCAACAAGTCGTTGAATGTGTCCTTGAAAAATAGTCTATGTAATATGGACCAGAACAAATTAGCCTGAAATCAATACGCGCTAATTCTGCTTTGTTTTAATAATTGAAATTTCCCTCTCTCCAATTCTAACATTAGGAAAATATTTCGTAATGCATTGTAAATTATACTATGTTTCAACATAGCCAGCCTTTCATAATTACGTTACACTCCTATCGGAAAAGGTTTCACTTGGAATATTCGACAATAAATTTTCGCTAGCATGACCATTTTTCCAACTTTCCTAATTAAGTTTCGAGTTACTCAACCCGCTCGGGAAAATTGCTTATAATTAGACTCCGGCGCGGTATGAAAATAACGTAAATAATAGAACGTTTCCGTGAAATATTATATCACGTTTAGTACGAGTTCAATTAATAAACTCACAAAGCGATGTGATGTATTTTTACTCTCAAGATTAAATTGCAGACGGAGGATTTGCTTCGAATAATGAAACCACAATGTGAAAGATTTTGTGAATAATGGAAGATCTGTTTCATTGATATGATTGGTTAACAGTTTATTTGCTAGACGAAATAAGCAGAACTGTTCTTTTATTTTCATTTATCTCAGGGGTAGTATGATTATTTCGTAAAAAATTATAACAAAAGTGGAATAGATAGATAGATAGATTTATCTTGTGTCTAGTAGGTAGATAGAATGTTCACACGCGTCAGAGTGTACATATCAGAATAGTATAAAAATGTAAATATATAATATAAAAACAGACATACTAATATGATAATTATGACTAACGATTACAGTATTATCAATATTAGTGTTCGGTAATAATAATCACTAATTAAAACAATACAGAGCAAAATTTCAACTAAAAAAAACAGGTTTTTGGCTTGATGATGTCGGATACACTGTTATAGTATTAGTTTTTACGATACAATATTTTCTACATGTTGTCATTTAATTGTTTGTATATCAGCTTGTACGTTCGGTATCTTCTAAAAATTCGTCTACCGAGTAATAACATTCTTGTATGAAAAAATGTTTCAGTTTGTTACTGGGGTTTGATTTAATATCTGCGAAATCGTTGGTTATTGTGTTCAATTTGTTTAGGCATTTCTTCCCCATATTATTGAGATTATGTTGGCCAACAGATAGTCTGGAAAACGGTTAATGAAGATCATTTCTGGTCCTTGTGTCATAAGTGTGAATGTCCTGCCTCCAATGTGCATTGCCTGTATTTTTTATTGTGTATATTATTATTGAGTATATGTACAGAGAGGGATATGTCATTATGTGTTATGATCGGAAAAGCTTCTTGCAAGAATGTAATTGCGGTATCTTCATCATATTTCTGATATTTTTACATTGTGAGTACCGGAATGCATCATGTGCCTGGCTCCTGTATATAATGCCCTATGCTATAATAAACTGGAATAAGCAAAATAAATTAATTCATGAGAGACGGTGTTCCCAATGTTTTTTTATCATGAAACAGCAGGAACTCAATCTTGGTAATATACTTTCCACTTGAAACCTCCATGTTAGCTTTTTGATCGATACGAAATTTCAATAATCTTATGTTTGTTATGTTTCCCAATGATTTATTTTCAGTTTGGATGAGTATATTTCAATCCAGTGTTTTGTTTTTTTGGGCAAATTGTGTTGCATACGAACAAAACTGGGTTTGTTCACTGTTCAATACCCATAACTATGATTTTTTCAATGTAATTGGTACTATATTTTCTTGTATCTACTTTTCAATTTATTGGATCAATTATGAATACATTGTACAAATTATTTAAACTAAAAATTTGACGTTTTCCGGCTGATTGCCTTTGTTAATTCTATTTGTTGGTTTTAAATATCAAACTGAATCAAATTTCAATTCGTTCTAATTTAAAGCTGTGATACTCATCAGTATCAGTTATTCGTATTCAGTTCAAGGACAATAATATAGGGATTGACATACGACAAATACAATACAAATAAAAACTTTTCAATTTTGAATTCTACTACAACAAATTATTGATTTCGCATTGAGAAGAAATAGGAGTGGAGATAAGGGGAAGTTCACCCTTATAAAAAAGGAACATTCTGTTGGACCTATATAGATCCAGGATCGAATACTAGGAACCAGTGAATAAATGGTAATAATAAGTGATTGTGAACCTTTCAAGCTCATATAACAACATAATTAACAAATATAATATAAGTTTAGAACATTGGTTAACATACATGTTAATGAATGTTCAGAATAAGGTATAAAAGTTATTATTATTACTATCATTACTTAATATTTAGTATATGTATAACGTACGTAATATGTATTACCTATTGTGATTATTATTATTATAGTAAAAATAACCTATATTATACCTATTGTACTAAAACTGTGTCAAAAATAAATTCAACTTGTGTTCATATAAAAAATCTGAAAGATAACTTGAGCTTTGGGGTAGCTCAACAAAGGCGGGCGAAGTTTTCATAAGTCAGAAAAGGATAATCAGATGTATTCTTGAGAATGTCTTCCTAATAAGCTCTAACTCTATTTGAATTATGTTTCTACGTTTAAAAAAATAATGGCAGCCTCAAAACAAAATCACAGATACACAATGTTGATACCAGACATCAAGGCAACCTCAGGGTACCATATCCTCTAAATGCTCAGGGTCAAAAGCTTATAACAAACCACCACGTGACATAAAATCTGCCACAAATCTGTAAATGTTTAAAACTCAATTGAAGCTATTTCTTGTATTGAATTGTTTTTATTCTCTAACAGAATTTTCCAACACATGATCTACAATTTTCAATTTTTTATTTTTCAAACCTTTATCTCTCAAAACTTCGATCTACTACTAGTTTTCCTGCTTATGTGATATTTTATGAACATAAGTTGTATTTTTCCTATGAATCATCTAGATGCCTTTGGAACTAAAATGATATTATTATTATTAGAATGAACAAAGGTTTCAACATGTTTCAAATTCCGTCTGCTGTAGTTTTATCATTATTATATCAACGGTAATTTCGCGATGGACTGGTGGATTGGTTAGGATTGTCTACTTCAGATCTACCAATTATGTCAATTAGTCACTATAACATGGATTGTCTGATAAATGCAGAAATTTTCTTTCGACAAATTTAATACTGTAGTGTTAACTGAAACGACTACGCCTTATGATGCAAATCATACTGGTGGGATCTTTGAATAATATACCATTACATCAAAATGAATATACACATTGTGAAGACCGGAACTAGAATTCCCACAAGAAATTCCATTGGTAATGATTTTGATGGGTTGAAACTTACCTTGAAGCAGAGCAGCCAAGAGGATGAGGGTAGGATAGCACATCACGTCAGTTTATTTAACACTTAGAAGAATAAATCAGTCCACGAAAACTACCAGAGACAGGCGTAAGCGTCACTCATACAATATTAAGTGAAAACACATTAGCACGAGCGTAGTCTTAGTTGATAATTAGTTCTGGCCTACTTTGGTGGTACATTTCATTCGAACGCTTGGAAGTTCGAAGGTTTAATTACTCGAATCCAAAAAGCTTGACATGAATTACCTGGAAAGATATATACAAAATAAGGAAAATAGCCTCTAAAAAATTCTTATCAGACTACTCAAAACTTAGCGGATAAAACTTTGAGATTATGGATTAAGTTCGGAATTTCATTCAGGTACTTTACTTAGCAAATTACCTCAATTAAAATACTTTGATCAAACCACTCAGACAAATTTCAAATATAAAGAAGTTCCGACAAGCAGTATGATCTTCAAAAGTTTTTTTATTCATGTTACCGTACATAATTTCACATGATCATTCTCAGGACAATAGGATGCCCATAACAGTTATGGTTTTCGGAAACAAAAGAATTTATGACTTGAAGTTATACACGAATCAAGTAAAACTTATCACACAAAAGGTAGTGAAGACAGGTGCTAAGAAGTGACAGGCTATTTCTGTCTACTGTGTACCGTCCTCTATAGACGCTATGATTCTGCTACTATGGGTGACTTATAGAAGTCTCCAGTTCTTCCAAACAAATACATATGAAGTCATGTACGTATATGAGGACATAATCTATGTGAATAAGATCTCAATGACCATATTAGAGTGCAATATTTATCTTGGTGGTTCAAAGGCTACAAATTCTAAATCTGGAATTCTGAAGACTAAAATAATAAATAAAGCAATTCGCATTGATTTGGATAGCTCAAAAGTAAGAGAAGAGATCTTGATGCTGCAGAGAGCTATCGATACCTGGAAATCGAACAGAGTTCTGATTATGACGCTTCCAGGTGAAGATAGCTCTCCGCGGAAAGTGCAGAAACCTTGTTCGAAAGATTTGATCTTCCGAACTTTCGAGTAGGAGCTAGGCGTCTGCAACAAATATGCTTGTCGTTCTAGTCATGCTCTACTCTTTTAGAGTGGTCAAAGGGACGGTCGATGAGCTGCATGGACTCGACAAGAAACACCTGGGAATTGATGCAAATCCATCACAGTCTGTATCCTAGGTCGTTCGTCTCCCGCATTTATCTCCCATGACACCTAGGAGGAAGTGGACTTCTTAGCGTGGAGAGTCTTCATCGAAATGTGGTTCTGAGTATAGCGTATAATGTTCTTAGGAGTTCGAAGCTCCTCCTGAGCATACGTCATGAATTGGCCGGAGTAGAGGCATTCATTTGAATGTCTGTTAACCTCGAACATCTTCCTCTCAATATGCTTTCCGTGGAAGATTGATAGGTGTAAATGTGGTATCAGATGGCCTGCAAGATGCCTTCATTTGACCCCTCTCCATCTGTTCTTATGGAGTAGTCTCAAATATCGAGTTTATTCAACGGCACTTTGAAGATTTAAAAGAGTGAAGTAATGTATTGAAATAATAGAACTATTCATTGTTGAGTTTATATTTGTATAAATATTGAATATTGAATACCTATAATTTTTTTTTAAGAGCATGGCAACCTTGTTCAAGTACATTAAAGTACAATTTAGCTGTCACTCTGATATGGGAAAATTACTTTTAATACGTCAATTTGGAGATAATTTTTCCTGGCATTCGAATTTGGAAAAATATGTACAGGGTGTCATTTGAAAAATGAAGTTAGTCACTTACAGTGTAACCGGTATGTGGAGCTTAATGGCATAGTGACTTGAAGATTTTTGTGTACAGAGTGGTCCAAATTGGACACTTTTGATAGGAAACACCAATTTCTAGAGAAGATAGAGAAAAGCTAGCCTACATGTTACGAGGTCGATTTTTGAGAGAAAATGAATACCGAAAACCGCACTTTGATATCTTGACTTGTTCAAAAGATACAAGGTGTTTTTCAATTTTGTGCATTTCTGACCCACCCCCGTAACTTGTTTATTTATGAATATTTCTGATTTCTGTGAAAACATTATTGAGACACTTTTTTGAAAGGAATCTAATGGTGTTCCTTGTTTTTTATTGAAAAATATGGTTTTGAAGTTATGACATAAACTTGTATTTTTTCTTATGGACCATCCTGTATATTTTTACATATTCGTGTTTGAATTAAAATTCTCTTTTCAAATATATATAATAGTTGCTACTTCTCTTTCAAAACATTTATTTTGTGGCTGTTGTGACTTATTTTAGATGAATAATCAAAATCTGGGTTGCCATGCCTGAATGCGAAACAAAATACCTTAGCAACTACAGTCTATGCGTACTGTCAAACAATTATTAATAATTGCAGTTTGCTTTACAAGTTTAGTGTGCTTCTTTGAACTGAGTTTTGAACTTACGACAATATTTTTATCTTCCTGTTAATTCAAAATGTATGAAAATTACGAAAAATATGATATGCTAAAGTGTCATTGGGAATCACATGAAGATGCACAGGCTGCCAGCAATATTTGGTTTGACCGAAACCCTGAAAGGAGACAACCGTTTCGGGATATGTTCACTAGATTGCAGCAAAACCTAGTTAATTACGGTTCATTTTCAAAACCAAGGACAAGAGTTTACGAAGCCAGGAATAGAGATAGAGAGTTAGAAGAAATAACAGTTTTGGGGGAAATACAAAATCAACCCAATATTTCACTACGCAAAATGCAGTTGAATACAGGTATTCCAAAAACTACAGCAATGCGAATTCTAAGAAAAAATAAATTCAAACCGTATAGAGTAGAAAAGTTCACAAGTTACTACCAAATGACCTACAATTCCGGCTGGAATTCTGCCAATGGTATTTAGGAAAATGTGCTGAAAACTTAAACTTTGGACAGAACATCATACGGACTGATGAAGCATGCATTAGCAGCGCTGGTATTTTTAATAGATACAATTCCTACAATTGGACTTTGGAAAATCCATATATTACAGTGGAGACACAAAATCAAGGCCGATACAGTTTTAATGTTTGGGTCGGTAATTTTAGAGGAAGGTTTATCGGTACCCATATCTATGAGGGTAACCTTACAGCAGCCCGATATGTGGCAATATTGCGGGAATTTGTCGAACCTATAATGGATGATTTGCCATTACAACAAATTGGACACGTATACTTCCAACAAGACGGGGCACCGTGTCATAACGCACACATTATAACGACGTATTTGAACGAAATATTTGGGGACAATAATTGGCTTGGCAACCGGGGTCCTGTTCATTGGGCGGCAAGATCCCCAGATCTTACGCCTCCAGATTTTTACCTCTGGGGAAGAATAAAGGACCTCACATATAAACGCCATTCTGATTCCTGAGAAGCGTTGGAAGCAGCAGTGCGACATGCCTTCCGTTCAATACCTGCGGTAGAATTAATTAATGCTGTCAATAATGTTAGGAAGCGAAGTCAATTATGTTTTGATTTAAATGGTGCTCAATTTGAACACATGTTGTAAATATGTAGTTTAAAAATGTAATATTTTTGTTCTTGTTATTCTGTTTTTTGATTAAATTAATGAGTTATTATAAAATAGGCACTAATTATTGTTTTCAACAGCAGTTATGTAGAACTATTTTGTTTCGTATTCAGGCATGGCAACCCAGATTTTGATTATTCATCTAAAATAAGTCGAAAACAGCCACAAAATAAATGTTTTGAAAGAGAAGTAGCAACTATTATACATATTTGAAAAAAGAATTTTATTTCTAACACGAATATGTAAAAATATATAGGATGGTCCATGAGAAAAAATACAAGTTTATGTCATAACTTCAAAACCATATTTTTCAATAAAAAAACAAGGAACACCATTAGATTCATTTCAATAAAGTGTCTGAAGAATATTTTCACAGAAATCAGAAATATTCATAAATAAACAAGTTACGGGGGTGGGTCAGAAATGCACCAAAATTGAAAAACACCTTGTATCTTTTGAACAAGTCAAGATATCAAAGTGCGGTTTTCGGCATTCATTTTCTCTCAAAAATCGACCTCGTAACATGTAGGCTAGTTTTTATCTATCTTCTCTAGAAATTGGTGTTTCCCATCAAAAGTGTCCAATTTGGACCACTCTGTACATGCTATATTCCATATTTCGAATTTCTAGCCTTTTAAACACCTGATGTATTCCACTGGAACACCCGGTATATTGTGAATATGGATTCTACCTATTAATATTGATCATGATACAAATTAATATGGGTGAATATTATTATTATTTCAAGCTCTAAAACCTCTATGTTTTATGTGTTACCTCATTGAAGATCTGAACAATTGTGCCATTTAAACCCAGCCTGGGGAAATAATATAAAAGAATCTGATAATCTAGTAAAGTTTAATGCAACCAAAACTCAAGCTTGCGTCTTCTCCAGGAAGGCGGATCCCACAATCCCTAATTTGATGATGTCAGGTACAACTATATCTATGAAGTCTTCCATAACAATGCTCAGGGTCACCCCCAACAGCACCCTTTCATGGGACGATCATGTGAGATCCATTGTGGAAGCTGATCCAGAGAAATTTGGTTTCCTATTCCGTGCCAAGAGCTACTTTACATCTCAGCAATTCCTCATAATCCACAAAGCACAGATTCGACCTGTCCAGGAGTACTGTTCACATATTTGGAGTTCGGCTCCCAAAGATACGCTGAAGCTTTCAGATTATATCCAGAAGAGAGCTATTTGTTTGATTGATGTCACAGTTACTGGCTCATAGACCTCTCTAGAATATCTTAGAAAGGTGGGAGATCTCTCCCTTTTCTATAGATATTTCCATGGTCGGTGTTCACGGAAATACCGTTTGTTGTTCCAACACGAGAGATTCCAGATAGGCGAACTAGACGGGCTCGAGCTAGTTACCTCTTCACTATCAAGCTCGAGACCTGCGGAACTTTTTCCTACCAGACATTATTGTTTTATCGAACAGCACAGTTGTGGAACTCTTTACATAGTGAGATCTTACCGTATGCCTATAACCTCCATACCTTCAAGGAAAATACGAATGCCTATCCCCTCTCCCCACATTCCACTGCTGGCGCAAGAGATGTTCTTCGAACATTATTATAGGTTTCCTTCTTGTATAGTCCATGAATATAAAAAAAATTAATAAATTTATATTATAAGAATAGTTTCGACATTATATGTTTTCGGGAAATTCTGCTCAAATTGAAATCAGTCGGAAGTTCATGTTTATTCTGGCCTATTTTGATATTAAATTATTTTTCAAATATGAGAGAATAATTCATGCAATTATAATTTATGACACGCTCTGACATTCACCTGAAACGAATGCATTCGTACCCACATTGTCCAGTTATTCGAACAACACATAATGTGTAAACGTTCCAAATTTGATGAGACCTAATTTATTAAATTCCCCGCATCTATCAGAATGTGATCGATCCGATGTTCGTAGTAAATTATCGTAAAATGTATAAATAGAATTCATTTCGAGGATGACATTACCAGTTAAATATTGGTTAAATATTTAATTAAATTCTAGAGTTATGAAATTCTATGATATATTGTTAAATGAATATCCGGTTGTACAATGAGGAATTTAGATTGCATCTTTTCGGTTCACGTGAAATGTTGAACGTCATATTCGGCTATAGACTGACAGATTTTGAATGAAAATAATTACATTCTTGTAAGACTAGTTGATCCAAGATAGCAAAACATTTCTAACGATGATAATTAAATTAAACATGTTATAAATGAATCACTATGGTTTCATAAATAAAATATATACAGTACATTTCTCGTCTTTCCAGGATAGAATAATGGACGAAATTATCAATGGGAATCATATGAATATCCAAGTAAATCTTGAGAACGTGAAAACACAAGGAGAATGGAGGATGTAAGGTAGAGCTTATGTTTTTCCACAAAAAGGAATTTCAAACGTGGGCAGATTGAGACTCATTTTGATATATGTGATCGATTGTAATCACTAAAAAATAGAAACACAAATTGAGTCTCAAAAATCTGTTCGTTTGGATATCAATCACCAGGAAGAGATATGATAAATGTTAATAGTCAGAAGCTCCGTCCACACTGAAAATCGAATAAATTGCTTGTCATGGAAGCATTATCCATTTTTTTTCAGCTCGGTATCTTGAATTGTAAAAATAGTTCCGAGATTCAGAATGTCAATCTTTTGATACTAGGGAGGATCAAAAAGAAACATTCGTTTGGACCGAAAATAATCTCTAGAAAGAAGGTGACAGATGTATCCAGTCAAAAACCCTATGAGCAGTGAAAATGAAATAAGATAGTTGCTAGAAAAATATGTTTTCTTCTCCACCGCAGTATCTTAAATTGTAACTTATTCACGCAGAAAAATAAATATACCACCCTCGAATTGAGAGGTTGAGAGGTTCAAAAGTCAATGTTTTGATTATTAGAAGGTTCACAAGAATCCATCCGTTTGGGAACTGCAAAATTCTTTACAAAAATTAGATAAATGTGTGTAGTCAGAAATACAGTGAATACAGTGAAAATTGAATAAGATGTTCGTTATGAAACTATCTCCTATATTTATTACAGATGAGTGACTAAGATTGTGACTTATTTACGCAGAAAAATAGATATGCCATCCTTCGGTTACGAAATTTAAATAGTCAATCTTTTGATTCTTCCAAGGATCACAAAAAAAATTATAGTACATCTTTTTTCTAGAGAACCAACCAACAACAGAAATCAAATAAGATGCTTGTCATTGAAGTCTATTTTTTATCTGCTCATTATCTTAAATTCAAACTTATTCAGGAAGAAGAATAGATACACCAGTCTTGAGTTAAGAGGTTTGAACTGTAGTTGTTTGATTCTTTGAAGTATCATAACAGTTCTTTCATTTGAAAACTGAAATGATATATGGAAAAAAGATGATGAATGTGTACAGTCAGAAATTTCATCAACAGTAAAAATTATTAAAGATGCTTGTTATGAAAGTATTTTATATCTGCATGAATAGTGGAAACCAAATGAGACGTTGTCGTGAAAGTCTGTTTTCTTCAGCTCAGTATCAGCATCTTAAACACATTCAGGAAAAAAATTAGATACACAAGCCTTGAGTTAAGAGGTTTAAAATGCAATTTTTTTGATTTTTCGAAGGATCACAATAATCCTTTCATTTGAAAACTGAAATTAGAAAAAAGATGATAAATGTCTACATTCATAAATTTCATCAACAGTAAAAATTATTCAAGATGCTTGTTATGAAAGTATTTTCATTCTTTATTACAGTACAGTATCTTAAATCGTACTTATTTACCACCCTTGTGTTACGAGATTTGAAATGTCAATCTCTTGATTCTTTGAAGGATAACGAAAATTCATTCATTTGGAAACTGAAATGATCTCTAGAAAACAAATGATGAATGTATCCACTCAAAAGCTACATCAATGGTGAAAATCAAATAAGATGCTTGTGGTGAGAGTCTATTCCTTCTTCAGTTCATTATCTTGAATTTAAACTTACTCAGGAAAAAAATTAGATACCCCAGCCTTGAGTTAGAAGGTTTAGAAGGCAATTTTTCAGATTCTTCGAAGGATCACAATAATCCTTTCATTTGAATACTGAAATGATATACAGAAAAAAAATGATAAATGTGTACAGTCAGAAATTTCATCAACAGTAAAAATGATTCAAAAGTATCTTCTATCTTTATTACAGTTCAGTATCTCAAATCGTACTTATTAACCACCCTTCTGTTACGAGATTTGAAATGTCAATCTATTGATTCCTTGAAGGATAACAAAAATCCATTCATTTGAAAACTGAAATGATGAATGTATCCACTCAAAAGCTACATCAATGGTGAAAATCAAATAAGATGCTTGTGGTGAGAGTCTATTTTTTATTCAGCTCATTATCTTGAATTCAAACTTATTCAGGAAAAAAATTAGATACCCCAGCCTTGAGTTGATAGGTTTAAAATGTAATTTTTTTTATTCTTCGAAGAATAACAGAAATCTAATAGCTTGGCAACTACAATAATTTCCATTAAATCAACTCCATCAATACTGGAGATCAAATAAGATACTTGTCATGAATGTATTATCTATTTTTTCTTCAGCTCAATATCTGAAGTTTACGCAGAAAATGTATACATGACATGACTTCTGGGTTGACGAGGTTCAAAATATCAATGTTTTTGATCCCCAAAGGACCATAAGAATATATTCGTTCAGAAATTGCAATAATCTTCAGACAAAAAAAAATTAATCGAAATAATTTCGATAAGAGTATCATATCATTTTAAATTAAATCATATTTTTTAAATTAAATATTCCAAATGACTGGACATTGAACATTCAACATTATCAACTTACAAGAAAATCAAGTTTATAATTATCCTTAAAATCCTGAATTGGCGCGAAGTAAATCGCAGAATTGTCACAACACGCGCGCGTTCCGTTACCGAGAGCTTAACAACCGTCAACTTGCGACCAAGAGCACGGAAGAACTGTGGCCGCTCAGAATCTGGAAGTGCGACAGATTGGACGCAAGCGCTATGCTTATTATCTAGTCACTCTGAACAATAAACGAATATTTAAATTTGTCATGTCAAACGGCATTCGGGGATCTGTTTTATAAGCCACCCTCATTTAAAATAACTTCGAATTAATCCTGTAGCGTCGTCCAAAATCCCTTGTTTTGACGTTTCTGCTACCAGTGAATAACCTAATTATTGAATTGAATCGAAAACGAATTATTTGTCATTTCCTCCCTTGTTTTCATATCTTAATTTTGCAGTCGATAGAATTAATAGCAATATTTTAGAATTTCCAAGCAATCAATCTTCAAACTTGGCATGGGGACTGATAACGTTAGTTATTCGCTCAAATGGTTCAGTTATTGTTGTGGGATTTGAAACCATCTTGCTGACGTCGAAAGGGAAAGCTCAAAAGTTGTTCCCCATCTCATTTATAGAACGTCAATAACGGTGGTATCTTAATATTAGAGACTGGATTAAATGCATTAAAACTGGTTAGAGATATGCATGCAATATGCACTAAAAAATACAAGAAAATGGTGTTAAAATATCATGCAATATGAATCAATACATGCAATTTCTGAAACAAAAATTTCAATGATAACAAGAAAATGCGAGGAGCAAAATAAATATTCAATCTTTTTTAAAAATGAAATCTCAATAAAAACTTTAAGAAATTTTTATTATTCAAATTTTCCAAAATTGTAACAGATTTTTTTAATACAGCAAACAATCATAAGTTTTTCGATATTATCTACCTCAGTATTACTGATAATGATTCTTGACCCAGGTATGAATTATACAGGGTGTTCCATCTCAGACGAGCCACCCCGTATATTTCTTATGCCATAGTGAGTGGAAAAATCTCTCGAAACACGTCGAATGATTTTGTTTGGGGGACATCTTTTGACGTATATTTGAGGCTTGAACGAGCAACCCCCTAATAGGAGGCGCTGCAACCCCTCAAAATTGAATAGGGGAGAGGGATTGAGTGATACGTCATTTGAAAGGTCTTGGAAGCCTCTTTACAACGGTGTATGAAAAACGTGAATTTGATGAACCGTTTTCGCCAAAAATTAATTTTGTTGCTCGAATGCGCCACCTTGAATATTTTGGTTATTTGTACAATGTACAAGCTCATTTTTATTAAGCCTTTTTTTCAAACTTAAACAATCTTCAAAAAATCACATTCGTAAAAAAATTGAATTGTGTTGTCATGCTTACAATGAAAACAATTAAATCTGCGTGTTTAAATCAAATGTTCAAATTGTCCTCCATTGACTTCCATACAATAATACATTCTCTCAAACTAATAAATAAAAAAACAGCAAAAACATTTCCTTATGTTGCCTTCTTTTTTTGTTCTTAGAAGGTGTTTATCTGGTTTTAACGTTTCTTCGATCATTTCATGATTTTAATCAATCTGTTGAGTTACTACTTTGCTCATTTGTTTAAAATTTCAAAAAATATGGTGTACACATTGCAAGAACGTGTTGAGCTGGTTAGCTGGTTTGATTTTGAGACAAAAATGCCTGATAACATATATGCACAGACGCTTAGTTTTTGAGATACAGGGTGTTGAAGTTGAAAAAAAAATTTCGTTCTTTGCGAATATCTCCGGAACCGTTCATCGTACAGGAGACAGCTTTTGCAAGCACCCTACTCATAGTAAGATATGTTCTGTGTGATGAAAATTTTTTTTTACTCATAATTGGTGAAGATTTTGAAGGGGTAGTGGGTGTTTTCCTCCCCAACTTCTACGCCACTGAAAAAAGTACGGTTTTGAGATAATCATTTGAACCGCCAATGTTTTCTACACAAAAAGGTGCTTAGTCATAAGCTCTAAAGTTGACCGTTTTCGAGAAAAATTGACTTTTATGTTGAAAAACATAGTTTGTTCAATTAGTAAGAATTGACCATGTTTTTCAACATAAAAGTCAATTTTTCTCGAAAACGGTCAACTTTAGAGCTTATAACTAGGAGTATCTTTTTTATATAGAAAACTTCGGCGGTTCAAATGGTTGTCTCAAAACCGTACTTTTTCCAGTGGCGTCGAAGTTGGGGAGAAAAACACACACTACCTCTTCAAAATCTTCACCAATTATGAGTAAAAAAGAATTTTTTATCACACAAAACATAGCTTACTATGAGTAGAAAATGCTTGCAAAAGCTGTTTCATGTACAATAAACGGTTCCGGAGATATTCGCAAAAAACAAAATTTTTTTTTCAACTTCAACATCTCAAAAACTAAGCGTCTGTGCATATACGTTATTGAGCATTTTTGTCTCAAATTCAAATTTCCTATCAACTGTGAAAGTTCTGCTACTAAAGCCTGGGACACCCTACATATTATGTATATTTTAAATAAATAAATTTTGTCAGTCTATTTCTTGCAAGCAGAGGGAGGTATTACTATTCATGTGCCAAGTTTGAATATTTTAAAAGTGAATCTTTCAATCTCTGTGCCGAGCTTGACTATTTTTATTTCAATACATGTGCCGAGTTTGTATTACCCCGAAGTTTACAATGGAAATTTTCATTATTGAGAACACATTAGGCAATCATCTACATACCGTTTGAAGAATACGGCTTGAAAATCTAATGAATTTATTACAAATTCCTCCAGATGTTCCATAACTGGGTTAGCGATAGTAGCTGAAATAGGAGATCCCATTGATGTGCCGAATATTCGCCCAAATTGCTCACCGTCTATTGTAAGATGAGGGACATCACACTATCAGAATCTATCATCAGTTCACAGATTTCTTGAACTATTTTCAGTTTGCACTAGTTGAAGTAGATAATTGATTCAAGAACTGATTACAGCAGAGCCGTAATGAATAAAGTCGAAAAGAAATGTAAATGATTACGTTATTCAAATTATTATCCTATCCCGTATAGCAATATAGATTATTCGGTCCTTTCTTTCAGCGCTCTGGAAAATTTTGCATTCTCGCTGATGAAATTTCTTTGTGAATTCACTGATGCGAATATGTATGTGCATGAAGATCTGATGAGAAGTTGAATTTTCAATTTGCATCATGTAAGCGAGAAATGTTTGATAAGCTTATTTGAAGTTTCAGCTCCACCTTACTTATCAGTACTCCGGTTTTACTTTGATACATCATTACTTGTGTAATGGAACGATTTTGCGTTATAATATATTATGTATTAAGATTTCTTCATCATAGCAACAAGAACGGTACCTATGTTTAAGTTAGTATGTTGAATAGGCTGCGAAAGGTGAGATAGACAAAACGAAGATCTTTTCTGTTCTATTATCCTGTCATCTGAGATTAAGTTGAGTCGGCTACAACGTAGCTTCTTCAAACAAATATTACAAAGTTCTAACTTACTACAAAAGAGCTATCTGATATATAACTTTAATGATAATCCTAGGATAGATGGTTATTGGAATTGTACCTTATTGGATGTAACCCGTTGAGGGATTAAACGGTAAAATCTAATTATACAAATTCAACAAGAGAGTATTATTGAGTATTTGTTGGTCGTTCAATAAGACATATTTATTAATATCTAGGGATTCCAACAAATTTAATTCATCACTCTTAGACTGATTGTAATCTTGAAATTATCATCTAAGTTTTGAAAATTTAAATTACTAAGAAAATTTTAAATTTCAGGAGTTGGTGGCCAAAATAAGAATAGTTTTGTTTTATTGTAGGATACCGTAAGTTGAAAGCTAACTTATACTGTACCTGAATCAGTAATTGTCGTTTTTTTGTTTTAATACGTTTTAGTTGTATTAATGTTTATCATTCATAATAATTTTGTTGAATCTGAGTTATATTGCGTTGTTATTCTGTTTTCAGTTATTAGTTTTTTGTTTTCCTTTGAATCACAATATCGTATGAAATAATTGAATAGGAGAACATAGAATAGAAGAAATAGAGTTGCTGTATTCCACAGATCTATGCAAGGTCGGGAATTTTCGGCAGCTATCCAAATACTCTGCTACGTTCTTCAGGGGTATTTGGATATCCCACTTCTGCCATCGACCGTGATGATTCTGGACCTACCCATGTAAACTTGACTCGAATGAGCGCAAGACATTCACAGAGAAAGTGGTTTGAAGACTCCACTTTGTTGCACTCGCTTCTCATACAGAAGGAAGTGTCGCTTTTCCCTACTGTATGTTTGAATTTTACGTAGCCTGTAAAGATCTCAAAGATTATCCTGATCATTTGCCTACTCACCGGAGGAGTGTTTCGCTTGTTTCCCTTAGGCTTACCTCATTGCCAAGCAGCGATTTAGCAGTTCGGCAGCGGTCAATGCTTCTCCACGCTGAGGCATTTTTGTCTCTCAGATGGTTCCACAAAATCGGTATACCCCCGTTGTAAGGGATACCAGCAAGGAGGTCTTGAAGACCGTCCAACCTGGCCCTCTCCCTGGCCAGTTCGTCCGCTCTCTCATTTTCTTTCGGGATTTTTCAGGCCAGCTTATAGCTATCTTACAATACCCGAGAAGCTTCTCCGCACATTTGGACAAACCATTGATTCGATCCTGCGCTCTCAGTCGCATCCTTCCAGGCTTTTTCCTAGATAGACGGGATTGGTCTGCACTCCATCTCCTTATGGAGCCATTGCAGCTAAGTCATAATTGCGAGATTCCTCATAGTCATTGATTAGGTGACATGTCCTCAATGCTGCAATCGGTGTTCTCATCCTCATGGATGTAATGCCTCTGAGGTAGATTTTTTTTATTCTGTCCTGGAGTTTCTGGGCTGTAACCAGTTCGGTTCTTCTCCACGATCCGAGACCTGCATGACTGAGTCATAGGATAATAATACCTGAGTAGATCCACATAATCTGCTGAGGCCCTCCAACTT
This sequence comes from Endomychus coccineus, assembly GCA_958510875.1. Classification (NCBI taxonomy): domain Eukaryota; kingdom Metazoa; phylum Arthropoda; class Insecta; order Coleoptera; family Endomychidae; genus Endomychus; species Endomychus coccineus. The sequence goes on from OY294067.1 coordinate 297,562,284, forward strand.
CACTTCATGTCAATTGCTCTCTAACACTGCCAAAAAATTATCATAGCATTCTGGCACCTAGTCTCTAGTTGCTTCTGCCAGAGTAGTTTTTGTCCAGGATGACTCCCAGATAATTCACCGTCTCCGAGAAACTGGCCTTCATCAACCTCCCCAACTGCTTGCCAGTATCTTGGCTCGTTTACCCTTTTGCTCAAATCCTCATACCCAAATATGTTCACTGCCAGATCTCTGGTGGAGAATTCTTCAAACAAGGCCACGTCTAGACCTCTGCTGAGAATACAAGCTCTAGACTGTGCATACATGCCTTACAGCTAGACCCAACCCACAGATCTGGCATGCAGTAACAACTGGGTTCATATATTAGAGCCATTCTTCGCAATGTTCTCACCTCAGCCATGCTCCTGACTAGACATGTCGATGCGCTTTTGCTGTGGTGAATATTGATTTGAAAGACCTCTAGCTTGAGATGAGTCATAAGGCTAGTCTATTTCTCCTTGGTCTTTCCTCCCTTGTAAGCCTGTTGGTGCTTTGCCACATCCCTGAATATCAAGCGAGTTGGGTCAATGGAAGCCAAGTTTTTCGAACTATTCTCCTGCGCTGAGGATTTGCCCACTCCGAAGTGAACCAACCTCACCTGACGGTCACCAGCTTTCAGACTTGTCACGTTGCTTCTCAGTCGATGACTCGTTCCCACCGATGATCGTGATCACGCCATCCCGCACCGAAATCTCCACGTATTGCGGCGCTCTGTCCTCATCAGGAATGTCCAGGATGGCATATTCGAGAAACAAGAAATTAGTGGCGTCCAATATCCTTCCCCACCGCCAATATAACCATCAGTTTGTTAGTCATGGCCTCAAAGTCAGCGCTCCGTCAGAGATCAGAGTCAAGCGGATGTTTCGTGACACCTCCTCACCGCCACTGACTCCCTTGGCGTTGGGCTCGATGGTGAAGTCAGACACGCTTCTCTCCAGCTTTGTCTTTTGGCTTGTGGAGTTATCCTTGTCCCGGAAGGGTTTGCCTTTGGAGGGCAATACCAGCCCCAGCCTCAGCCGCGATGTCTTTGTCTTTACCTGACCAGGCTGTCCTCGAGGGTGAGGAAGGTGGAGGTTTGCGACCAGCACTCTTCGCCTGCTTCCTGTCCTTCTCATACTTCATCCAGAGAAGTCTACAGTGGTAGGCTCAACTGGTTTTAAATCCCGAGTTCATCTCCATCTGCGACGCTGACGCAGTCGAATTGGTGGACTATCTAGATATCCGGGAGCAAGAGCTCTCCTGGACCATATGTATCGGGGTGGTATCTACACTCGTACTCTCCTCACTTACCATAGCGGTCAAAGAGACCTGCTGCAAGGAATTCTCAATTTTGTCTGCTATGCTAGTCCCACGAGCAGATAGGGAAAAGAGGTCCACCCACGTATAGTTCCGCTTAGGTGGTTGAACATAATATACGAGTGGAGGCGCCAAGACACCGTTTGTGACCCAGCACCGTCTATGAAACGATTCTCTCGGCACTGTAGCTAACACCTTAGATAACGACTGTTTCCCAGAGTGAGTTGCTATCTGGCGAGAGGTTCGCGTAACCCCAAGTTGGAAAGCTGCTTGTTTGTCACCTCGATAGGCCTTGCTTGTCAACAAGTTTTCGGAGTCACGAGTGAAAGTCGCGACAAGAAAACTCGTTATACTGGTCACATGCATAAGATTTTCATTCACTAGCAATCAATATATAGGTGTATTTTTAATATAAAAGTAGTAGGAACGTGGTTACTTCAACATTTTGGAGAATAATATGCGGAATGATTCAAATAAATATAAAACTTCAAACATATTGATGTTGATCTGATATTTATTTCTTCACAACAACTCCATTGAGCCATTTCATCTTGGAAAAACCGCTATTCCGAAATAGTTTCAAAACGAAATAAAAATATTGAGTGAACCTGAGGCAGCGTTTTAATTTATAAAATGCATCCGACTCTGTGAGTAAGCAGACTGTAAGTAGGTATGCAGATGGGCAGAAAGATGAAATGGCCAAAGCAGACAAGCACCCTACGGCTTTACGAGACTGGCTTCAATTTATTTAGTTGAGTAGCTCGACAGCAGCGCCTTCCACTACAACTTGCACACTATATTGCGAAACGAGAGACACAGCCGTCTTTGTGACCTAACAAGTATTCAATATTCTACACGCTTTTTCAATTCACCATTTACGTATCGCGGAAAGTCTTTCTAATTTATAGATAAGCGAAAGACAAGCGCTGTGTATGGTTCTGATTTTAAAAATACATATGTACATCCCGACAAAAGAATTTCAGTTTCCACAACAGTTCAATATATCTAAATCTAGATTTTTAATATTCTTCATTCTCGATTCGGAAACAGTGAGGATCGAACAAGATTTTCTCTTATAATTTTATTATTTAAGACGAATAGTGATTGGTCCCTTTGAGCTGTTTCTGAATAAGGAAGATGACCCTATTGATGAGGAATAATCACCTATATCCACTAAAAATACTATCAAAATACTGAGGACCTTTCGGCTACCACGTAGCCATCATCAGAGTAAACTAAATTATTAATCAAAATGTGCCTGTTCAAATACTTTAAAACACAGTACAGACAAATATCTAGGTAATTTAGAAGAAATGGTAATGTACAAACGAAAAAGCAATTTATCAAATTCCGATTCATCTCCAGCTGAGGGTAACCCATTGTTTACATTATTATCTCCAAATAGTATTTAAACAGACACATTTTCGTTTATAATTTAGCTAACTCTGATGATGGCTACTTGGTAGGTTTAATGGTATTTTTAGTGTACAAATAAAATGAAATAAAATAGTCGATTTGCAACAGGAAATACGTGTAACGTAAATTATTGTCAATTTGACTTCTTAATAAAGAATTAATAGGTCAAGATTTTCTCCTAATTTAGAAATATTTTGCACTAGAGCATTAAGAACATAATTTCATAAGAGGAAACTTTATATATTCAAACAATAGTATATTGTACCACAAGTGAGAAAAACGACATATTTCTCACGAGCCGAAGGCGAGTGCCGCAAATCAAGCGAGTGAGAAATATGTCGTTTTCTCACGAATTGTACATTGTACTTTTTCTACGGATGCGTTGTTTTCAAGTATTGAAAATTAAAATACATATACAATAATACTTGTATGTCATTAACTCATTTTTATATTTTATTTAAAATAGTAATTAACAGTTATATTTGAACTATTTTGTAAAGTAATTCCTGGTAGGTTGTTTTGTTTCAACACGTTTTCGGTAATTGAAATATTAGCTGCGGTCGAAGTTGTAGTTGATGGGGAAACGTACTGAGCTTCCATAGCATTGTTGTGTTCAGGTTCTAATGGCACTGGAGGCTGAATGGATTCTACTATACTTTTTGAAATTTTCATTTTGTTAGCTATGGAGTTGTCGATATAAGATTCAGCAACATTGCTGGATTTCCAACCCCCATGGCGTTTTAAAGTTAAAAGATCTGCCCCTAAATTAACTAAAATAGTCGCAGATGACCTTCGAAAACAGTGGCCAGTATATAATTCAGGGTTCGGTAATTGCAAAAATTTTGCTATTTCTTTCGCCATGGTGCCAAATTTATTTATCCCCACAGGCTGTTTCATACATTTGCTATTTTTGTAATTTAAAAAAAAACGTGTTTCATTTGTGCATGGTCGAAGCTTCACATATTTTTTGTAAATTTGGTAGAATTCTCCTGTGACTGTGAAATTTCTAGGAACCTTGATTTTAGTATCGGGTAATTTTAATAAAAGAGCCGAATTAAGATCTTCCATGTCATCAATTTTTAATTTTCGGAGTTCATCACAACGGCATGCCCCTGTAAGGCCAATAGCTAAAGCGGCCTGAAATCAAAACCAAACATTCATTTTCCGATAACAATTTAAAAATTTTCAATTCATACCTTTATCAGCAAATACTTTTCATCAGGTGCATCTCACTGTATTGGCGGATATTTCTCACTGCGTGAGAAATCTTTCATTTTGAACGTATGAAAGCGATGAGAGAAGTGGCACATTGTATAGCATCCGTAGAAAAAAATTATTCATTGAACTGGTTGTTCTTGTTTATGGTTAATTCAGAATTTGAACAAATTGAGTGCGGGTCTTCCGAGCATTTTTTATGGATGTTCATAGTTCATTCCAATATTTTCTCGGGCACACGAATTTCTAGTTTCTCACCGTACTTTTCATAAGTGAAATGGAGGAAATTCGGAGTTTTATTCCGGTTGCATCATTTTCGGATGGTCCAAAATAAGGAACCTGTACGAATTATGTTGAAAACAAAGTCTAATTTGCTTGGAATAATAATAATTACTCAACTACTGTCGGTCTTCCGAGATTGTAATATATTTTGACAAATTATCACATCATATGCTGCATTCGACGGGACTCTTTTGTATTCTCCCAAGTACAGGGAGCGTAAAATCTCGATATTGATACTGACACTTGAAAAGGTAGCTAGGAAAGAAAAGAACGCCAACTTTGTTATACCACTGAAGAGAAGAGGTGCTTTTCACTGCATGGGGCTTACGACGTCGACATTTTTATTGAAATTGATGTCTGTAGTGAATGGATATTTCAAGGTTTCCTTGATCCCTGTCTTAGTTTCGATTACGGTAACTCGCAAGGATATGCTAACACATGCTTAGCAGGTTGAGAAAGTTTCTCTCTCTTTCCCTACCCTTCGGACATTCCTTATCGATTAAGGAAATTTCGGAAGAGTCACCTTTCACAGTCCAGAATGTAGAGTTTCACAACTATTTAGGACCTTTTGATTATCAGATCTCGCATACGGAATATCATAAAAATTATTAGACGCGATTGAGATTGAGTTCAACGAAATGAAACATGTCATGCTCACTGCGCATTAGTAGATTTTAAAAACAGTATCTATATCTATATAAGGCAAATATCACTCACCCAGCACCTAACGACATAGGTACTCGCTAGAAACAATCCCAAATGAGATAAATGGAATTCAATATATTTTGATGTTTGCGACTGCTAATAGAATCACGTACAATTACATGACAGACTGATCCATAAAATAATGAATCATTATCACACGGTTGAAACTGCCCTTGCTATGACAGACAACACATAACCCATCAACAAGACAGGTACTGTTTACACGACTGTAATAAAGGCTTAGGTACTGTTATTTCCAATATTTAAACATAAAATCGTTTTTAGACAATTAAAATTTCATGTAAAATTGAAATATCTCAAAACAAAATAACAAAAACATATAGGGGTTGTTAGATGTTTTCTGTTTAGTATCAATAACAGATGTTAACCTGACAAATAGTAAATGAATTTCTGAAATAAACACAAATTAGCCCGCACCCGCTTCAAGAAGGGTGATATGATACCATGGTCGAGAGGGTTTCAATGAGTTCACAGAAGCTTATAGTTCTAAATGGAATCATATACCTGTCAAAATGAATAACTGAAATAGAACGAAAAACGAATGCAAGCTATATGAGAAATATTAATGTTAACCATCTGGAGATGTTTAGGTAGTGGGTTTTCCAGACCCATTGTTGATCTGAATATGGAAGTTTAACAAGTGTTTTTTTCATAAGTTGAAAATGTATCATACGTAAATAGGGACGTGACGTAGTATCTAATCATTAAAAATCATTAAATATAGTTTCGATAATAGTTGAAATAATATGTATAGTATATTCAAATCTGTTAGTAATATTTGGACAGATAGGCTTAGAAATTTCCACCGAAAAAAATCTGAACTAGAGTCCTCAAAAGTGGAATCTTACTGTTCATTGGTTTGACAATTCAGGAATCCTTTGCCGAATTGTAGATTGGTTCTTCAGAAGAAGGACGCATTGCAAATATCAAGGGCAATGCCTAGAACATATATTTTCTAGCTTGAGTTAGTCGTGTTTGTGGTAAGAAGGGTGAATTTCGCTATGTTTTAGATTCTCAATGGAAGTTTGTTGTTCTCGGTTCAAATTCTATAATACTTTCAATTAACACAAAAAATCGGTAATGAATCTTGGACGAAACGTGTAACAGTTAAATTATTTGTTCTGTCTAGTTGCTTTGAAGCTACTGAAAACGATTTTCCTGGAAATTCCTCTTGAAGTATTCCTATCATCAAATGCGCCATTTATCGACCACAGGCGTCGGTAGTTTCATCAACGATATTGTAAAAATAATGCAACTACTTTTTTCAACAACAGTCTTGTAAACTAATTCAACTGCACCTTTTCTGTTGATTCATCGGGTATATTGAAATTGCAATAGTTTTGCAAAAATTTAAACTGTATGTTATTTAATTTTTTCATGGTATATTAGCAGAAAGTAAAGCTTGGCATAAATGTACATTACACAGACTCTGACAACTTTTTTCAATGCCCTTGTGACATCTGAAAAGGAACTGATTTCACGTTCCGCACTTTTGCCACGTGCGAAGGAGTTCTGGCATGTTGATCGACTTGAAATTTCTTTTCGCATCTGATCTGCAATGAAAACATATTGCTCATATTAAGAAATGAGTTCTGATGTATCGAATTTGAAATTTTCCATTGAGTATCATTTCAGCAAAAAAAATAATTTGCTCATATTCCACAAATTCAAAATATTGTATTGATAAAATAAATGAAAGTACTTACAATTTTGGAACAGTCCTTGCAAAATATACGATCGTCATCCATAATGATTTCAGGGTAGGCCTTAATCCATAATGAATTACACTTCGGCACTCAAACCGTGCACAAAAGGACAATTCTAGAATAGTCAACTACATTACACTCTTTATAGTATCAAACAATAATATGAAAACACGATTTTAACCTACCCTGGGATTTTCCCAATCTTCTCTACCAAGAATATGCTAGTCGTGAATCGGTACTTGCCCGACCCATTCTTAGACCTTTCTGAGAATTTGTGAATGGTGTAATAGAAAATGCTCGGTCAGATGCTTGTTCCCAAATAAAGAAAAAAGCAAAAAATTACAATTCCGCCAATTCATGCAAAGTTTGCATGTATATATGCAAGGAGCATAGAATCCGCGCCTTAATTCAAATATGAATTATGTTCATGTACAGATGTTTGAAGACGTAATATGGTCTACATAAGAAGGCAAAGTGATGAACAAGGAAAACATCCATCGGTAATATTGTAAATTTTTGAACTGTTCCCTCATCATTCACGTTTAGAAAATTTTAGGTTCAGAAAAATGTCAGTTTGCGGTATGAATGGGTTCTGCGAAGAATTTTATAGTGGCCCCTGAATTACGTTTTTTATTTACGAGTTGTTTTGTTATGTGGCTCATATCAATAACGAGTGGTGATATAAAATTGGAAGTAAGCTGTGACAATTTTCTCGCTATAAAACACACACATGGCCTGCTCGGACATAAACAGACGAGATATGGACCAAGTTTCTAAATAAATGATAAGCAAACCCCCACGGTTCTCTCCCGTCTACCCTAATATACACGCTAACCCTTGAAGTTGGACAGTTTTCCACTCAGTTTCTGTCTCCTCAAACTTTGAATATGAAATTTTTTTTAATAACATTCGTATGGAAACTTGTCAGACTGTTGAAAAGACAAGTTTCATATAGTAAAATAGAAATTCTATTCTCTGAAGGCGGAGAAGGCATCGGGTAAGAAAATGCTATATTTTAAGTTACGAAAACAGCAAGCTTCACTCGCTGTAAATCTTTAATCTCAGTCGAGATAATGTGCATGGAATAAAACATATATGGCTACAATACATCATAACTTTTTGAGTTGAATTTTCAAGTTTTAGTATTAAATTCGGAATAAATATAAAAGATGATCGGTTCAAACTTACCCCCAAGACATATTTCGAGACTTAAAATGATATAATTTGAATTTTGTTACTTTTTTTATTGTTGGTTTCATATTCAAAATAAATTTGGTATTACAACCTTACCCTGATTCTCAACTGTTTTTGAGTTATTACGATTTATATATGAATTCTCGGGAAATAGGTCACATTAACACTTATGCTTTATATTTTCATCTTTACGTACCTTTCGGTCTCACGACCATCATCAGAAGACTTATTATTTCAAAAACCTGATTACGTCAATTGGTGCGATAAGGATGCTTTGTGTTAATTAATACAAATAGTTTCAAGTAATCAGGTTTTTGAAATAATAAGTCTTCTGATGATGGTCGTGAGACCGAAACGTACGTAAAGACGAAAATATAAAGCATAAGTGTTAATGTGACCTATTTCCAGAGAATTTATACATAATTCATACCTGGGTCAAGAATCTTTATTGTTATTACGATTTAAGAATTATATAACAGCGTTTGCATAGTCAACATAAATTTTCAGAGGCTGGGGACTTACACTACGAAAGGTGCATTGGGTGTACAGTACCATAATGAGACCCACTGTAACATATGCCAGAATCGTGTGGTTGCCAAAAACAAAAAAGTATCCCAGCATTCTATGAACAGAGCTCTGATGCTGGCATGCTTAGGAATAACAGGTGCAATGTCAACCAACCCAACGGCTGCGATAGAAAGGCTGTTGGGGTTGAAACCATCGCACCTCGCCGTTTAGGCAGAAGCCATAAGAGGCGCATATCGCTTTGATCTTATTGAACGAGGAAAGGTCGAAGCATTATTGGATTGCTTGGATCACCTGGGATGAGATCCGACAGGATCAAGGCTTACGGCACCTTCGTACCGTTAACGATTCGAATCTTGAATGGGTGAGAGAACACTGAGGGAAATCCTCATATGATTCCAGGGGATTCCCTATAGTTTTCACCCCATTACAGCTGTTGTAATGAAAGTTCTGAAATTTCAGTTCATCAACAAGGATGGTAGGAGAAACCAGGTCAAAAGCTTTGCTTAGGTCATAAAAGAATGTGCCTACGATGAACCCTTATTTCATACCGTTTATAATGATCTCTATAAGTTCTTTTATAGCATCATCGGTACTAGTATTTCTCTAGAACTCAAACTGATTACAAATAGAAAATTTAATACTTCAAACACGATTCAAAAATTTTTGAAAAAAGTGGTGTTTACTCTATTCATTTGGTATTTTGTTAATAATATCTCTTGCATGGATGAATGGGAATGACTTAAGATTTAACTTTTCCAGAAATGATAAATATTTTCTATAAATTTTTTAATTCAGGTAATTTTGATTTGATCTCTGAAGGAATATTTAAAAACAATGAACTTAACTTATTTGGGTTCAGTAAAGCTGAATTATTATTATCATTCCTATTTCCATAGTTCGTATGAAATATATCGGAACCACTAGCATCCATAATTAATATGTCGTTTACAAGGGGCTACTTTCCTGCTGCATTCAAACTATCAATGATCGTACCAGTTTACAAAAGTGGTGACAAAACCGAAGTTTCAAATCATCGACCAATAGCTCTTATCTCTAACCTCAGCAAGATCCTAGAAAAAATAATCAAAACGAGACTCAATAGTTTTTTAAACAAAATTAAATTGCTATCAGGGGCACAATATGGCTTTAGAGAAAAACTGTCCACAGATGATGCCATAAAAGAAATCACAGGGAAAATATATAAAGCTATTGATAATAAGAAACCAGCCATGGCAATTTTCCTAGATCTGACGAAAGCATTTGATACCGTTGATCATGCTATCCTTTTAACAAGCCTAGAAGACCTAGGAGTGAGAGGAACAACACAAAACCTTTTAAAGTCATACCTAACCGACAGAGAACACAACAAACAAGAATCAAGACCACAGTTAGCGAAAAGCAGATAATAGTATGCGGTGTACCCCAAGGAACGGTTTTGGGTCCTTTACTTTTCAATATTTATCTGAACAACCTATTTTCTATAGACGCACAAGGAGACATAACGAGCTTTGCAGATGATACTGTAATATTTTACGAAGATGACAACTGGAGTGACCTGAGAAGTAAAGTTGAAAAGGATCTAATCCAAATAAAAAAATGGTTTGATAACAGGAAGCTATCTATCAATCTTAAAAAAACACTATATGTACCTTTTTGTAGTCTGTCTGCGAATCTGCCGAAATTCAAAAAAATTTCAGTAGGAGATGACTTTGAGATCTTACAGTCGAAGAACATTAAATATTTGGGAATAATGATCGACTGTCACCTTAGATGGAACGCCCATGTAGATTATTTACTCAAGAAACTTCGAAGAGTTCTTTTCAAATACAAACAAGTATCGTCTTTAGTAGACCTCAAACAGAAAAAAATCCTTTACCATAGCTTGGCTGAATCTCACTTGAACTACGGCATCATCGGATGGGGTGGTGTATATAAAACATACCTGAAACCTTTAGAGGTGATCCAGAAAAGATTTTTGAAGATAATGCATAATAAAAACAACCGATACCCAACGGAAGTACTCTACAAGTTGACATATGTTTTCAATCTAAGAGAGCTATACTTCCTCAAATTGGCGACAACGCAATACTCATACCAGATGGAACTGATCACTCATTCCCATAAATACGAGACACGAAAAAAGAACGAATTCATCCTCTCACTCATGAATAAGTCAATCGGACAATGCAGCTACCAGTATTTAGGACCAAAAGCATTCAACAACATTCCAGATAATATTAAAAATGAGCCAACAATTCGCCGCTTCAAAGAATCTTTGAAAAAATTCATTCGAGAATCACCGTCACCTTATATTTGCTCAGTTCTTGAAATTTCTTGACAGTTGAAGGTGATTTCTCTTACTAATCTCATTTATACCAATCTTTTATCTATTTATTTATTTATATATTTATAGCTCATTATAGATATTTTTACTTATATGTAACTAACTATATAGGCTTACAACTGTACAATTTGCCATATCTTATATTAAATCTGCCTGTATTTTATAACATGTTATACTAAGAATCACTTTATACACATACATTCATGTTGATTACTGAAACCTACACACAGATACATGTATATCTAGATATATATGTATCTCGTAGGTATTTCTCTATTTATCCATACACTTATTTTACCTTGTAATCAAATTTTATTCCTTTTATGAATTACTGTAACTATGCGTATGAATAAATCATTTATTTATTATTATTATTATTATTATTATATATCCCAATATGCCCTGAATCACCACGCATGAGGCAGGCCAAGCTCTTCATCGAAGAGTCTGTGCCGAGGCTCTCAAAGGAACATCTTTCTCTGAACAGAAGGGACATCAGAGAGATGACTGGAATCCTAACCGGTCACTGTCGTCTTAACAAACACCTCCACACTTTGGGCATCACAGATGACCCAATATGTAGGAAATGCAGAGAGGCGGCAGAAATGGCCTCTCAGAACCTGTTGGAATGCCCATCATTAGCATCTCTGAGGCACCGACTCTTCGGAGAATCAAAACTGCTCCCAGAAGAACTCATGGAAATCAGCATTGGTAATATTCTGGGTTTCTGGCGGGCCACAAACTTGCTAGAATAGAGTAGGTTTCTGACCACGGGGCGCACAATGGGCTCAACTGAGTGACCTAAATAGATTTGGGGGCTAAGCCTACTCCCTTCAAGTTAGGCTGATGGTGTTGAAACAAACTAAACCAATTCACATCAGTTTTTTTCATGTCCCACCTTGTATGGTGTCAAATGCAAAAGTATCTTTAAAACGATATTTGCACGCTTTTCCAACTCATCGATTCGATTAGTATGTTAGAACCAATTAGTAAGGGAATCGAGTAAAATATTCATAAGGTCATACTGCGTATCAGCAAAACATGTAGTAGTAATTGAAATTCGCTTCTAACTCATAATTCCTTTAATCATTAATTCGCATCGCATTTCAGAAGGCTACGTCTAAAACTATCCCACTCGCTACATTTTAAATTAGTTGGGAAATTTGTTGATCAAAGAACGGCTGGCAGACGAATTTAAATTCTAAACAAATAACCAGCCAACGCGGTAATTTGATCTAGTTACTGTTTTCAGTGATTTATGATGATTAAATTTCAGAATCGTAGACTGTATTAATTTAACAACTCAATCAAATTACGTCTTACATTCAGTACGTAACGGGGTTTATCGGCCGCATTGACATTATCGCCGCGTAGTTGTTATTTGAGAAATATGTTAATCATGAGTGCTAAATCAATTTCACTTCACCTTCATTTGGGAGGTATTACACATTGTAACATACCATCGTCTACATATATCTCATTTTACGATGCCAGTTACGAGCTTTTCAATCATATTATGAATTCCATGATGAAACGAGATTACCCGCAAAAGCTTATACCTATCATTCTATACTGTCTTCCAGATACTTCTGGCTCCGTTATTCATATTCACACTATTATACATCTTAGTATGGAAATAATAAGCAACGTTTAGAATGTAGATGAACTCTTCTCACCATCTAGTCTGTTTATCAAAATTCCTACACCATTCTATGGGTCGGGGATTTCAGGTTGATGCCATCTATACCAACTCAAATGAGTATTTTGACAAGGTTATGTTCAACTTTGTACTGACCTCACTCTCCAAAACCTTATTGTTGGATTTTACGGCTGCTTCCCTAGCGCATTCGCCAAAATGGGTTGAGTCACACCCGTCGTTATACAAGCCGGGAAGTAAAACATGCAGCACCACATATGTCCTTAATCTTTTTCTTTTGTTGAGCGGTGGTTGAAGCCATTCGCATAAGATAGTGCCTGACTTCCAATTTTAATCACCTCAGATATACCCACTGAACACTCCACCTCGTGTGGTCGGCACGATCGTGCAGCCAGAGCAGTCTCGATGATACTTAGGCTTGACAGTCCATCGTATCTTGCCTCAACACTTTCTCGGGCCATCTGAAGAATTTCGCAGTAGCTGGATTCGAACCCGCGACCGGCAGCCACAGTGATTAGAAGATCGATGCTTCTACTTAACCTAACCTAGCCACCCTTAGTTTCAATAATGATAAATCATATTTAATTATAGAAAGCCATAATTTCAATGATAATTCCGGATTTTACACATTCAGAATTTTGGTTGAGATGATAACGGGCTCAATGTAAAGTTCAGTGCACTCAGCCAAAGACGCTTGTACACTATCCCCTGCTGTGTTTTTCAGGATATTTGGATACCCCGCTGCTCCACAGAATCCTAAGATCTGTTTCACGTTTAGATCCTTGTCATCAGCCGTGATGATCTCCGAACCTAGCTCGGTAAACCTGGTTCGATTGAGCGCAGCCCATTCACAAAGAAAGTTGGTTGATGCACTTGCTTTCCCTCGCATCTCATACAGAATGGAGTGTCACTTTTCCCCACTGTATGTTTAAATTTCAGATTTTCGAGACTTTTAAAGATCTCTGATATTATCCTGATGGTAGCCAGCGCTTGCCCTCAGGCCTACCTCATTGCCAAGCAGCGCTCCAGTAGTTCAACAGCCGTCAACGCTTCTCCATACTGAGACTTGTTCATCTCTCAAATGGTTCCGCAAGATCTGCATACCCTCGTTGAGACGGATACCAACAGTCTTGGGGACCGTCTAATATGGTCCCTTCTCTTGCAGGTTTGTCCTTTCTCTCATTCCCTTCCCAACCTGAGTCACCTGGCATCCAGATCAGCTTGAGCCTATTTTCACCAGTTTATCTGTTGAGGATTTCCTTGGCATCCTTGACAAGCCTCGAGAACACAGTCTGGTTCTTCAAAGCGTTGAGTACCACTTGTCTGTTCAAAAAATCCGGATGGCCTCATTTATCTTACTATAGGTGATTAGCACATCTTCGCACATCTGTATATGGCAAGCATCTCGGGCTTGGACGACTGTGTTGAGATCCCTCATGCGCACGGAGTACCGTGGAATACCCATCATACCCTAGGACCGCAAAAGCCTCCTCCGACTCTTGTGCTTGTTCTAGACCAAACGGTGAACCAAATAATGCGATGGTTCAGCCATTTTCCCATTCCTGCCTTGACGGAATGACGACTCTGGAATGCTGCTCCGCAAACCACTGGGCTTTGATTCTACCTGCGGTTCTAGTCGCAACCTGTTAGGTTGCCCCCTAAATAGACGGGATTGATGTGAACTGCAGTTTTAAGGAGCTATTGCAGCTAAGCCTGTAGTCATCATTGCGAAATTCCTCATAGTCATTGATAGGGGAGGCACGCCCTGCAAGGCAATCAATTATGCAGTCTCTGAATTCTGTCACATTAAGAATGGAAGTAATAAATTAAATTTGCTAGAATTCCTAGAAATTAATAAATATAAGAAGTCCGATATCCTATTCCGGGCTAGTATAGAGGAGACTGTGGTTGAGTTAATAATATCAAAATTAAATAATGAGTCAGACTATTTTTTGGACCAATATTAACTCAGAAGTTCCTTCACTATGTTATTGACATTATTCTAAGTAGGTTGAACCTCTGCTATAAGGTAGGTACAAAAGTTAAGACATTAAAAATGCCTAGCACTCATAAAAAATTTAAGAAACAATCATTTCTCATATTTCCGTAAGGATTCATCCATAGATGACCTGATGTCAATTTTTTTGTGTTTACTTCTTTTCTACTCAGATGAGTCCCCATAATTCAAATTTCAACTATTAACTCCCTGACGAATTAGCCAACTACATTTATATGATATTGCATTATGCTCGAGATTTGTGTAGGACATATTTCCCGAATGCATGCATTCTCCATTTGTTAGGTTCCGGAATGAATATAAGGACTACCATAATAAACATAAATCAGTTATTGGTTGGATTAGCAATTGAAAAATTCCCTCGTTTGGAATGAATTGTAATCTCGTGGTTGACAAGGCAACACCCTGCTTATTTTCACTTTGATTTGCAGGATTTTATACAGGGTGTTCCAGGGAGACCTCCCGTGAATGCAAAGGAGGGAAGATTTTGCGAAAATAATCAGATTTTTCATATAAACTATGGTCCTATCTGTTTCCGTTTCGGAGATACAGAGATACAGGGGGCGTTGAATTTAATTTTATTCAAATTTTGCTGTAACTCCTGTGCAGTTGAAGATATTCCGTTGAAATCTGGTACTTGGAAATTTCACAAGACGCCAAATAGGATGGTTTAGTTAGTTTTAGATTATGCGATAGTGGGCGCTGGGTGCGCGACTCTTCAGCGATTCTTTCAGCCTCAACTTTTTTGAAAATAATGTTTTTGTTTTCATTGCACATTTTTGTGGTTAACAGTTTTATTTCAAACAAATAATGTCCTCATGTTGAGGTTCTCAAAATCTCACCGTTTTAGAGAAAAACGCGTTTAAATGGACGTACGCGATTTCGGTAGTAAGTAAATTTGATAATGAGTTTTTGTTAAGTTCATTTAAGCGCGTTCTTCTCGAAAACGGTGGAATTTTGAGACATACAGTTATGAACCAGGAAATTTGCAAAGAGAACAAATTATTCTCGAAAATGTTAAGGCTGAAAAAATCGCCGAAAAGTCGCGCACTCAGCGCCCTCTACCGCATATCAATTTGATTCAACGAATGAAAAGGCACCCTTGTATATTGCTGTGGAAATAAAACTTTCGTGGTGGAAGAAGGGAATGAAGTATAGGAACGTCCAATCCAAAATCATTGTCATAGTCTCATTTTCCCTATTGCTCAACAATTGTTCACATCCTGGCCTACGCGCCGAATTATCGAATGTAAATGTTTGCATATCAGGGCCAAGATAATGGTCAACTATTTTTGATAACCCTTCAACAAGTAAGGTCGTTATACCAAATGAATTGACCCAATTTAAATTAGAACACCTTCCAGTGAACTAATCCCTAACCATATTATTTCAATACTTGGCGGCGTTAATCTAGTTAGAATGTGTATTTTGTTCCGCTCTAGTTGTCAGAGAAAGCCCCGACGTCCACTAGCGCGCTTAGTTTCATAACTTGGAAGGCAGCAGAATTCGAGATGCTGGTTTTAGGCGCCGTTGCTTAATAAGCAGAAGAGTCCGGAAATGATCGCCCGTGGGGCTCTAATTATTTCCGGCGGGCCCATCTCTTCCGCTCAAAGATCGTTCTCTCACAATATTCCATTCCCATTAAATCAAATTCTATTTCCCCACTAAAAATCAAACAAATTACTTACTCGCGGAGGGCCGTTATCTATGACTTTATACAGGGTGTGTTTCCTGAGTGATCTTGAAAATTTGACGGGTGTAGTTCCTCATATTTTTTTATAAGAAAACTACAAATGAACATGGGGTCTAAAGTGCTTCCGTTCCGATCTACTTTTTCCTAATATGTCGTAAACCACTTTTCCTTCAATTTTGGTATGTGGTATCTACAATTGTTTTCCTACTCGAGCCAGTGGCGTCCGTATGAACACGCTCCTGAATTCTTAGTTTTCATAATAAATGATAAGCCACTCCTTTTTTTGGAGAAAATAATATTTTCTTAATTTTTCATCCTTTCTCAACGAAATGGGTTTTCTGAGTTCTTCTTCTACATTGGAAAACTTTCAAGAAAAAATGTTTAATCAACTTGATTGCACATCCCAAAACCGCTAAAAACCGAGTTACATCTACAGGTGTCTTTGGGAAATGTGTATGCTATGACACATATCGATTTTACCAAATGTCAAATTGCCGAAATTACTTATTATTTAACTTTGTACGTATTCTTTTTTATTTATTCAAAAATAAATTTGATTAGCTAATTTTTTTAATAATGGCTTCCTTTACGAATGGAGACATGACTCAAATGCATTTCTGCTATGGATAAGCAAATGGCAACTCATAACAAGCAGAATGGTTCTGTTGCCGACGTTACGACTTTCAAAAAGTCCTCCACGGGGTGGAGACCAATGGGTTTTTGTCCTGAAAACATGTAAATTAGTAAGAACACTCACATATTAACTTGAATTGCTTATATTTGTATAATGTATCTGAAATTATCAAACTCCACTAGTGAGACGCATAGAACATCTGTTGACACACTGGAAGACTAGTTTTGCCACCACATCAGCCACCAGACGAGTCTTGGACCACCGAACGGCCGGGGGCCATCACCCATTTACTTGACATAGATGACCTAAACTACAACTGTATGCCTCTGAGAGAAAAACTTCTATCAGGCTCTCATCTTGATGCTGGAGAGACATATTGATACCTGGGAATTGAACCTAATCTTGACACTTGCCAGGTAAAGGTGGCTCTCCGTGGCTAGTACAGATACCTTGTTCGAAAGATTTGGTCTTATGAATTTCCGAGTGACAACTAGTCATCTGCAACAGATATGCTTGCCGTTCCAGTTCTACTCTACCCAATTGGATAAGTGAAATAGGGGGTCCATAAGCTGCATTGACTCGACAAAGACAACAGTTTGCAACGTAAGTGTTCTGTTTCCCACATTTATCTCCTACGTCACCCAGGTGCCAGGAGACTCCTTAGTCTGGAAGGTCTGCATCGAAGTATGGCTCTGCATGTAGCGTGTGAAGTTCTTAGGAGTCCCCCCTGTGCCTTGTCAAAAGTCTCGAATTGACCGGATTAGAGGCATTTATCGTTACAGCACAAAAAGCTGCCGAAGATCTTGTTCTCGAATTTCCGACCAATCGAGAAGGCCAACTAGATAGCAACCTTCTCGTCTAGAAAATAAATGCCACGGATCAAGATCTTATGCTCAGGCGGTATATTGACAAGTCAATACATGGTGTTTTTTACAGATCAGATGCAGAAGGCAGTCATGCTGGGTTCTACAAGGCTACTTAGGGTACAAGATTTGACAACCAGTTAACGAATTTGGTTTTTCTGGCGCGATTGCTGTAGATGTAATATATACATATATATTTTTTTCGAAAATTTTGTTTATAGACGTTAAATGTTTATTTATTATGTTTCCGTCAATTTCAACCCAAACCAAGCATAACAATACTATTTCGAATAAAGTTAACACAAGGTGACCAAGTAGCTCCAGATTACGGTAACTGTTCTCTATGTGTATTGTTATAGATTGAGAACCAACTCTCATTTTGCTTTTGGGACCGTCAGTGAAGATATCGAGTGTTTTTACCCATTCATGTCTTCTGTATAGTCCCTTATAAAGACATAGTAAGAAGACACATTGTCTGTTCCCTTACCGGGAGAAGGTGACTTCGTGATCGCTTCATCCAGGAGATGACAATTTGCCTTCGTTACACCGCTTGTTACTAGACACCCATTGAATACAGCTGTAAAGCAGATACTGGTAGTTCTCAGTGTGGTAGGAAACGTTACAATCAATTGCAGTATGCCGGTCTTGTTTATATAATATGAACCGTAGTTCAATAACATTACGCTAAACAAACCGGATTGTGCATGATGGAACGAAACAATTATAGATTGGTTGAGTCAACATTGACGCAAGTAATTGCGGCGGCAGTGAAGTAATAGAACGTACAAATATTTCTTCAGGAAGGTCTCTTGTCTGTTCGTGTGGAATTTTATTTATTATTAATTGTTTTCACACTTCCAGCCTTCATATTTATGCCGTATGGCGTATACAGGACGAGAGAGAGTTAGGAATGTGCAGCTTTAATATCCAGCAAAGGAAATAGGTGGTGTGTTGTGGTAGTAATGAGTAAATACCATGCGGTGCTCTAAATAATGCCAGGTATGCTGAGAAATATGTGAACTTCGGAGCTCTTCCTTTACTACAGTTCCGAATGTCGGCTCCTTTTACACAAATATATTATATGATGAATAGACGAATTCAGTCCATCGACGTTGGATAAGGGATGCAACATTGAGTGTGACACTAATCAATGCCGGAAAAACTCAAATCTTATATTGTGGATCTGATATTGTGCAAATCATGTCACATTTTGAAGTGAATTCTGATTGAATAATGAAACGCAAAGTAACAATTCGTTGAATATACAGTGTGGCCCATTGAAAATGAAACCATCACCCTCATACATTTTGTATTTATAACTTGATTTTGAAGAACAAAGGTTGAAAAATACATAAAAAAATATTTATCGTGGTAAATTGTTTTCTATGTTATCTGATCGAGGGCTGCTATATCATTTTTCCGAAAACGGTGAAGAATGATCAATACGGTTTTTTGGAAAGAAAATAAGTAGGTCTCTGGATTAGGTAATCTACAATAAGGGTACATAACAAATATCATGAATAAACATTAATTATTGACAATGTCTCTAGTAATTATATACAATAGGATGAATAACAAACACATTTACGTCTGCTTTCCTCAAAATTTCATCATTGAAACGAGTAGGATGCTGAAGTCACTATTCGACCATATCCGTCAAAGGTATAGGAGACCTCATTTGGGAATGCTAAAGCACCAAGTGATCCAAACGCCATCTACCAGAAGATATCTTTCTCACTGACAGAATTACTCACAATGCAACGGATACCTTCAAACTTCCCACGCGTTTCAAAGAAGTGACGTGGATAGTATTGGACATACAGCCACCAGATGGAGCTACCAAAACAATGCATTGGATGAATAACATGAGCTGAGTTGAGGTTTTTTTTTGCGTAGAAGAAGGGAAATCTAGCATAGACGCTTCGGGTGCCTGTGCCTTCTCATCAGTCCGATGTATTCAATAAAATTCAGTAGCCCGATGTAGAGGATGCTTCTGATTTCCTCGGATGTAGTTTTATCGTCTCCGAAGTATGTCCGACGACCAACCGCGTATGACATGCACTGACACAGCACATGCATGGGTGACTCTTCATTTACGCCGCAACCTCTGCATGTTGACCGATCTACCAGACCCATCGTGCAGATATGCAAGATTCCTTATTTCTGGTCTGCTGAACGTTAGTAGATTTTTCACTCGTTGCTGCTGAAGATCTCCCATTAGTCGTGTAAGGGTTACAATTTACTCCTACTAAAGGATGAACTAAAAGCTCTATTTTATCACTTGGTTGCCGACAGCTACAGTGAAGATGGTCGTAGGTTATATTTTAGATGTTAAAAATTCGGGCGCCTGAGTATTTTAACCAACCAATGAATTATGTATATAACTAGGTGATGCAAATACTCAAGTCTCCAGGTTAAATTACCCTGAAAGAAAAGAAAATGAAAGACATGTACCCAGAATGATTGAAATTCACTTTGAAATACTGATATTGATATAATTTATGACAGAATTTAATATTAATGAGATATGAAGCGAATGATTAGAAAATATGGATGAAGTTAATTACTTAAATCAATAAAACAATGAATAGTTGAATTTTCACAATATACAATACTCAATGATTATTTAAATTGTTACATAAACCAAAATCGATCGTCTGACCTGTGAGAGCCGGATATTGTACTTGCTTGGTGATGTTTAGCTACTTCTACTTCATGTAGGGGTCCCTGCCACAATTGAATACCGTTTCCACGATTGTACTTCACAAATAAATCAGCGACTCCTAAGTAATCTTTCCACAGCAGATTCAAGCAATCCTCAACACACTTCTTGTTGAATTTTCCACAACATAGATAAAAAAAGAGGAAGAAGAAGAACCCTGAAATCACGATATGTTCATACCTCTATTGTTCTATTGTCGTCAGAAGACAGACATGAACAAAATACATAACAATTGTTAACAAATTAGGACTAGCCTATGTTCTATCAGATACCACCTATGAAGGCAAATCGATTCCTGGAGTCGGTGAATAAATCGAATGGAATTACAAGATATTTACCTCTATCACGGTAGGGTTTTCCTTCAAATAAGACAACTTCATTTCCGTTCACAACCAGTCACGTCGAAACTAGGTTTAGATTCCCTAAGGTACAATAATTACCCAATTAATTCTAAATATTCCAATCCAAATTGGTAAATGATGTCTTTGTTTTCAACGGAAGAATATTCCCTTCATTTGGTTCCAAGCAACAAGCTTAGTTTCACCTCCCTGTTGAAAATAACCTAGCGACGCACTTCTGACTTGAACGAATTGACCAGAAGTGTCGCCATTTTCTCGCCTTCCCGGCTTTCTCGTTGTCTCACAGAACCTTCGAAATAGAAAGTAATCTGACACCGAACAACCATGACCCTTAGAATATACAGTCCATGACTTAGAATATACGGTCTAGCATAGCTGACGTCACAGGAGTTAACCGATTGTTCTACAGCGGCCATTTCCAAGCCGTTAAGTGGAATTTACACGTTACAGTCGCTTGGAATGCGACATACGGGGCAGTTCTAATAGGTACGGTGCTCTGCCTCGAGCCATTTTTGGACTTCAAATGGTTTCCTCAGACTTCCATACGAGTGTCACTTTATTGGAGCTCTTCATTATCTCAACAGCGATGCCGTTATTGGGCTCAAGGGAATCGTCGGAAAATTCATCAGTAACCTTTACATTACTCTAAAGTAATGGTATGGTGAGTCATGTCACGTCTAGAATAATTGCGCCTTATTTTTTTTTAATAGAATGGTCAGACGGTATGGGTTACCGCTGCGCGCTATGTTCAAATTCTGTATACATTCTTTTTATCTCAAACTGAAGAAAAAATACGACCTCACTGGTTTCAGCAAGACGGGGTAACAATTTATACGGCGAGAATAAGCTAGGGCATTTCAAGAGAATCATTTTCAAACAGATTCATTTCAAGGAATTTTACGATTCCATGGCCAGCAAGAATCCCATATCTTGCAGCTCCATATTATTTTATTAACGGCTAGTTCAAGCTTCAAGCAGTTTTCGTGAATAAACACAGAAATTCAAGAGATTCGAAAATAATCCTTTGAAATGAAATGTTGTACAAGATTTTGATAATCAATTAAATAATAAAAACTACCGTCTTTCCAGTTTGAAATAAGTATTGATTCGTTTTCATTCAAGTTGATAAATTTTTATAACCTGTTTAAATTGAGAAATTCATTTTGCAGAACCCTGTATCAAGATTGAAAATGGTTTTCAAGACTCAGTGTATTATCAACAATAAATCCCTACTACTTTATACTTCATCAACAATCTCGCTTTTTTCACGATTGGAATCAATATTTAGTAATAAGATAACTTTCCTCTGGAAACTATTCATTCACATGCAGCGTATAAATTACAATCAACTATATCACTTTAGGAACATAAAAATACAAAAACTTAGCAACCCTGAAGGAATTCCGTTATTTCATGGAAAAAATACAGAATACACGCTGAAAAACCAGGGAGAAGTTTTATGAAAGTTGGAAATTTATTGTAAATATCTATATTATCGGGAGAATTATTTTTTCATAGCATAATATGTGAGTTCCCAACCACGGTCAGGCCTTGAAATACGATTTTATTATACTAATGCAGGAAGGGTGAGGAGAATTTTGGCGGACTTGACATTTATTACCAATAGAAACTGATATATTTCTCACGCTTTCCATTTTTATCCCATGTTGTATCAGCCCTTCTTAATACGCTAATTATATATTCAAATAAATAGGACCATTATTTACGATTCGCCTTTTATTTGGTTTCGTTTTGCTCGAATTCATTTATTCACATACAAGCGGATATAAATTTTCTTTCAACGATATTCAGAAATAAAACCTCTGAGGATGCTAATAATAGAATCATAAATACGTTCAGGTTGTTAAAATCTCGTTTGTTCCATTCATTCTCTTTGGTTCGTTATTGTAAACTTTCTCAACGTAAATGTAATTTATTTGGTCCGTATTGAAATTCTATTGTCACTTATTTTCGTAATAACGCATTAATCGATATCAATATACGTTGATGAACGCCTTAATCGTACACCAAAGATTACTGAGAATTTTTCAATTTTGCTTTGGCTTACGATTCGCCTTTATTTGGTTTCGTTTTGCTGCAATTTATTTATTCACAAACAAGCGGATATACATTTTCCTTCAACGACATTCAGAAATAAGACCTATGAGGATGCTAATAATGGAATGTAATTGATACCTGATGTCAAGGCAAAGTTACAATCTTATAAATTGCATCGGCCGGTATAATATCAAGGCGACGATGTTGAACTTCCTCTATCATAGAGTATCAATTGAACTCTAGAAGATATTATTAAGTTAGTTTTGACGAGTCATTACGGAGCTATTACATAGTTTCTGTTACTTCTTAACGAGTTACTACTCTGTATACTATAGTGCAATTATTCACTCGTGTAAGTGTCACAATACGGCATGGAATCCACTGTGGTATATTTCCCACCGACCTAATTTTCACTACATTTTGGAGACAAACCGGAGGAATATTTTTTTCCAAGGTATGGTATTGTTGCTGATACGATGTGTTGTTAACAGGGTGGATTATTTTCATAAATAAATTTAATTGTGAGTCTGCACCGTTAGATTCATAGTCAAGTCTAGATTTTGCGCAACTCCTTCGTCACTCCATTTGAATTCAGAAACAGGAATCAACTGGAATAATATTACATGCAATTTCTGCTAAATCAATTCTGAGCACTTTTCAAAACACAATATACCGTTAAATTGAAATAAACAACAACAACAAGAATTTAGATTGTAATTGATACGTTGTAGATGGCACTGTTTCGAAATAACTTCGTTATTGCCGCCTTGTGACATAGAACTACGCTAGACCATAACCATTTCCAACTCCTAGTCTCAACGTATTAAAATATTATGTTACTAATGCATTGCTCTCGCTCATACACTCAACTACTTTGTTACTCGCATATAATATTCCGGCACAGATAGATAATTCTAGTTTGAGTTTTAATACCATTTTAACTTTTGCTTTTGATCTAACTTAATTTGTTTTATGAATTAATCTACGAAGAGAGCTCTCGAACTTTCGAGTTTCATTCATAGTTCCATCGACATCACAATTTTACTAGAAACCACTTTTTCAAGTTACAAATTCACATCGGATTCGATGACACGCTAGTATTTGGCAATCCCGTCTACACAGGAAATCCCCATATATGTTCTGAAAACATATAAATCTTTTGTTTTACTGTCGGTATTGCAGCCTCTGACTAATGACGTCACGATTGAGCTCTCAGGCCCCATTGCCTTTTCCCATCTTTGTCAAATCTTCATCACGCTCATTAAATCTATAAACCGGGTGAGCCAAATAAAACTAAACACGGCCGATATCTCATATACCGTTCATTTAGAAAAAAAATCGCTCGAACCCGTCGATTTTCATTTCTCGGGGGAAAGATTTTGCCCATATTATCAACCTTGTCACTTCCACCCCCTTGCGTGGATGAGCGTTAACCCCTAAATCTTGAATAGGAATAGGGGTCGAGTAGTACCTAATTTCAAAGATAATCGAATTCTCTGTTCAACGCATTTTAGTTTCACAACTTTGATGCAGCCGTCTTTGAGAAAATGAGGGAACAACAATGAAAACAAAACGATTTCTCAATAATTATTGCTCGATGAAAAAATGTTAAGATTTTTATCTCGAAGAAGAACTCAACCCCCCGCAGGGGTCTGCTTCAATCTTCAAATTTAAAATGGGATTAAACTTCGTGTGATTCCATATTTTAATGGTCATTAAATTCTCTTTTCAGCAAATCCAACATAATTTATTAACTTTAATTTCTCTACATTATTTATTTTAATAAGAAAATGCTTTCTACTACATTTCCCAATTCTTGACCGGACACGGATGCTTCAGGGATTACCTTTTCAGGTTCGAACTATCCCAAAGCAACAAATGTCTATATTGCGACGAAATAGACACGGCGACACATACTCTCCTAGTCTGTCCAAGATGGGCAGGGGAAAGAGAATCAAATAAGGATTCGCTTATACCGATGATAAATATGAGAAACATCGTTGAAGACATGCTCATCTCGGAAGCGGAATGGCGAAGCTTCGAAGGAACAATGAGACTAATCGTTACACAAAAAGAAGCAGAAGAACCGGATAGGGCACAAGAACAGCCAAATATCCAAAACGTCCCGAGATAGATAGTGTAATTACACAAATAGAAGACAAGAGAAACTGAAAAAGAAGACAAACTCCGATCCGGAAGTAATGCGAAAGCGGTCCCGGGGTCTGGGTGAAGATCGGAGAGATTTTAGCAGGTATGCCCACATTTTCGTGAGCGAGTCCTGTACTACCTGGAGTGATAGATCACAAGCTCCTGGTATGCATCAAGCACTTCCTCTCCTCCAAAAAAAAAAAAAGGTTAGGTTAGGTTAGTTAGGTAAGGTTATGTTAGGTTAGGTTAGGTTGGGTTGGATTGGGTTGGTTTGGGTTGGGTTGCGTTGGGTTAGGTTAGGTTAGGTTAGGTTAGGTCGGGTTAGATTAGGTTCCTGGAAAACAGGAGCCTCTCCTCTTGTGTGGAGCCTGAAAACTGCAGCCAGGCACGTTCCCAGGTGGCGGATTGGGGAATGCTCATGGCTCTGTTGCCATCAGGGTCAAGGGTAGGAGTAGACATGCTCCCGCGGATCAACAGGCACTCAGACCCTGGATTGATTATGGGACTCCCAGTCACATGTTCCTGAGAAGAAGGTGACGGATAGATTGTGGCTGATACGGAGAACCATATGTTCCGGAAGAGTAAGTTATCCCAACATAGATAACTTACTGAAACATACAGGAAATATCAACAAAGCGATATAGTACTGAAACACAGGTACCTTAATATTGAGAACAAACAATATTTTGGTACGGAACAGAAACACCACAAGGTACATCCATAGCGAGATAAAGTACTGGAAACCCAGAAACCAAAACATCATGGTTAAAACAGATATACAACAGGAAACATCCATAGCGAGATAAAGTACTGGAAAACCAGAAACCGTAACATCGGTAAAAAACGAAACACACAGGAAATATCCAAAGCGGTAAAGTACTAAGACACATGGTATATTAATATTTTGAAAAACACAATATTTTGGTACAAAACGGAAAACAGGAAAGATCCATAGCGCAATTAAGTACTGGAAGCCCAGAATCCGTAACATTGGTAGAAACGAGATATATAGGAAGTTATCCACAGAGAGATAAATCACTAAGACAGAAAATACTGTAAAATTGGGTATCAACCATATTACGGTATAAACATAAGAACACAATGTGACTCCCAGTCACATGTTCCTGAGAAGAAGGTGACGGATAGATTGTGGCTGATACGGAGAACCGTATGTTCTGGATGAGTAAGTTATCCCATCATAGATAACTTACTGAAACACACAGGAAAAATCTACAAACTGATTCAGTACTAAAACACAGGTACCTTAATATTGAGAAGAACAATATTTTGGTACAAAACGAGACACCACAGGAAACATCCATAGCGTGATGGAGTACTGGAAACCCAGAAACCAGAACAACATGGTTAAAACGAAACAGACAGGAAATATCAACAAACCGATATAGTACTGAGACTGAGGGTACCTTAATATTGTGGAAAAACAATATTTCGG
Source organism: Endomychus coccineus (assembly GCA_958510875.1). Taxonomy (NCBI): domain Eukaryota; kingdom Metazoa; phylum Arthropoda; class Insecta; order Coleoptera; family Endomychidae; genus Endomychus; species Endomychus coccineus. The sequence continues at coordinate 297,588,631 of OY294067.1, forward strand.
TACAGATACACACAGGAAAGATCCATAACGTGTTCGAGTACTGGAACCCAGAAACCGCAACATCGGTAAAAAAACGAAACATATAGGAATTTATCAAAAGAGGATAAATCACTAAGACAAAATACCGTAAAATTGGGTATCAACCATATTACGGTATAAACATAACGTGAACATCAACGTATACTACGAAGGTAGATATTTACGTTTAATCGACGTAAATATCACTAATAAACACCAAAAGAAACTCAGCTCGATATAAAATCGACAAACAAAGAGAAAGACGCAGTCCATATCCTGAAGCAATGTGATAAACGGTCCCGGGATATGGATGAAGATATGAGAGGTTTTAGCAGGTATGCTCTAACATCATTGAGTGAGTCCTGCACTACCAGTAGTGATAGATACAAGCTACTGGTGTGCATCAAGCATTTCCTCTCAACAGAAAAAAAAAAAAAAAAAAAAAAAAAAAAGGTTAGGTTAGGTTATGTATCTCGCAGGGTTATATCTGTGACTAAACTTTATTTTGATCGAAAATGGTTTATTCTACTGTAGAAAGAGTATTGCAGCAGGTATTCAATGAAATGAATCCAGATAAACATGTTAACCCAAAATACATAATTGAGCTGGTAGCAAAATTTAGGGAGACAGGATCAGTGACAAATCGAAAACCCATTGCTGCAAATAGAAGCATAGTGGGAAACGAAGCAAAGGGAGTTGCGGTTTTGGGCAACCTCAATATGGACCCTAAATTGAGCACCAGGCAACTACCTGTAGTTGGCATATCTCTTACGAGTATTCGCAGAATTTTAAAGACTTGAATTGTTAAGCCGTGAAAAGACATTTTGATGACCTTGTGGTATCATTTAACTTTTAATCCCATTTTAATTTAAGGGTTGAAGCTTACCACTGCGGGAGGTTGGAGAGGCAAAGTTGCAAATAAGGGGAAAAACTTCTTTCTCGCTACAAAAATCAACGGATCTCACATTTTTTCACCGAGTAATATTTCTTTTTCATTGTTCTTCCCTTATTTTCTCAAAAACGGCTGCATCAAATTTGTAAAACTAAGATGGGTTGAACAGAAAATTCGATTACCTTTAAAATAAGGTACCACTCGATCCCTATTCCCATTCAAGATTTTGGGGTTGAAGCTCACCCCCGCAAGGGGGTGAAAGTTACAATGTTGATGATATATCTATCCCCCGAGAAATAAAAATCGACGGGTCCGAGCGATTTTTTTTAAACGAACGGTATATGAGATATCGGCCGTGTTTCGTTTTGATTGGTCCATTCAGTATACCGGTCTCTTAGAGTCAACCTGTATATGAAACGTATCAAGCAAATCAGCGTTATACTTGTACGTCTCGTACTCAGATTATAATTTTCGTTAGAAAAGTAACGATTATTCGTCAATTCTTATTGTAATATGTCTGTATTTTCCTCATACATCTCGCAATCAAGCTGGTGCGTCACTGGTGTATACAAACCGTGTAAAATAAATCGCGGCGTAGTTGCTTATTCATTGAAATTTTCAAATGTTCTTTTCCATGCAACGGGACGAACATATTTCATAACAACATGTGACAAGCGGACGCGACTGGCTCCACATGGACCCAGCACGACCCTTGCTAATTTGGCCAATTGTAAAACCGCTGACTAAGACGGAAAAGATATTAGAGCAGTTTGCGGAACTTCAATACTGCTCTTACTATCGAATTTTCCGATAATTGATGACCATTCTACAATTGGCTTTATTGTCACATATCCTAGAGCAATTCGACGCTAACGCGTTGATACAGCAACAGATATTTCAAAATAACAACGTAGTAATTTCACGTCATTATTTCATTTCATTCCGCTTATGTCTTCACTTCTATTTGATTCAGTATCTACAAATTGTTCGTTATGCAACAGAATTCCGATAACTATCAATAAGAATCTCATCCGCTTTATGTTCGTGATGGAGAATAGGTTAATTTTATTTTGATACAAAATATCAAATTGTGCTATATATTCTAAAGCTTGTAGTTCTAAAAGTGCACCAACTCCTATATTCGATGCATCAACAGATTTTAGACTTAGATATATTGAAAGACTTCCTTCATTCAATGGGTTTTTGATTATATCTAAGTAGATATTGGAAGATTCTGGCCAATATTAAATTTTCTTTGGATGTTTATTTTGTATTTCAGCTTGAAAATAGTGAAATGGACATAATATAGAAGTCGACTTTGAAACGAGTTTATTGTAGAAATTTAATAACATTTTGAAGTAATTTCAGAGATTCAGTTTTGCTAAGTCTACTGTTACTTGAACTGGTTCATACCACGAGCATATAGATGATCTATCCATTAATATACCCTAATTCTAACTAAATATGTTTTGAGGAGCTATTCAAATATGGTAACCTCATGAAAATACTAGTTTGAGCCCAAAGACGTATTTAAACATTTTCAATGTGAGAGTTTGACCAACTCAAGGGTTCGGAACCATGCAACATGTTTCCTCAGCGTCTGAGGTGAAAACTAATGGTAGATTCGGATTGGTCATCCATGAGAATGTAATATGACCGCGTTATATCGAAATCGATGGGAATGTACATATTCGCCAATTTTCTATACTTACTCCTTACGATATTTTTGGAAATGCGAAAAAGCTGTGTATATTAGTTAATTTTAATTCCCAATCTGTAATTATATTATATGTACTCCAAAGCTCTCCAAAGATTTTCTCCCGTTGAGCTAGTGTTATTAAATAAATAAATAAATAAATAAATCAATAAATAAATGAATAAATGAATAAATATTCGCCAATTTTCTATACTTACCATTAACGATATTTGGGAAATTGCGTAAATTTCAGAAGCTGAAATCTGATGGAACTTGGTCCATGAGATTGCAGAAGGTTGTAGATACCAATTTCGGGTTCATTAATCATGTAAAAAAAGATTTCATAATGTTTATATTAGAGATGGCCGAAATTCAGGGTTTCGAAACGTTACAAGGTGCTCAAGCGTCTGAAATGAAAACCAATGTTAGGCCTACTCACAAGAAACTTCACTTCCAGAAGCTACAATGGATTATGTGATATTCTTTCGGAAATGTTGTTATATGAACTTCCAGATAATGTACATGTACAAGTTCTGAATGAGTTTCTGTTCCCCGAAGAAGGTTTGAGGGGAATTATTTCATACATAATCGAAGCTAACTATATCATTCATGGAACTATATCTGAATAAAACACCTTAAATGATAAAGACTATTCATTTTGATTGACACAATGATTATCCGAACGGAATTATATTCAGAGGGGAAATAATATTCGTTCTCGTAAAAGAATGTAATCCTGTAGGTAATCTTGCAATATTCCTTATATCGATTTTCTTTGTAGCTGGCATTTAGATCCGTCTTTTCTTTTTCTACTCAACTTATTTCGAAGAGTTAATGAGGGAACAGTGTAAGCGGTTGCTCTGGCTCGAATCGTTCTGTTCCGTTGCAGTCTAAGCTTTTATTAAATTGTCTTTTTACGCGATAGATTTCCTTTCTATACCGTGTTTCACTCTTGTATACGTTTTTGTTTATGTATTCGCTACAAACGGTGCAAAGTATAAGTTAACGGCTGGAAGAGACATCCGTTCATTATATAATCAAACAAGTCGGGAAGTTTAACAATTTGTAGTTTGTTATCTTTGATGTGCTTCCGAGTTTAAATCTGATAATCTTAATTTTATCTAATCCTCATATGCAAATTTTTTTGTGATTTGCTAGTCAACTGCCAATAATTGTATCTGTTGACACCAATAAGCAACTATATTCCAGAATCGTATCATTTCCAACAGCATGTCGCCTAACATCAAAAACAAAGGTCCTAAAACCTGGACATTAAAATGGATCGAGATGCGGTATTCACAAAATCGATTGTGAGCAGTGCTCAAAATATATGTGGGTGAAGGAATATTCTAACTTGGTATAAAGAGCATTTTGCCCACTCAAAGAAAAATAATGGTGAGAAATCAGCGTTAGCCGAAACTATTTTGAATATTGTGACCTCCATTTCTCAAGAAAGTTTATCACTTTTAAAACACAGTATAGACAAATATCTAGGTGATTTAGAAGGAATGGAAATGTATAAGTGAAAAAGCTATTCATTGTATTCCGAGTTATCTTTCGCTGAGGGTAACCCCTTGTTTGCATTATTATCTCCTGATAGTATTAAAGCTAGGATTTTAGTATTTTCAAGAAGAATTTGTCGATTAGTGTCAACCTTGTGTTCTCCAAATGCAGATCTACTGGTGTCACGAAGCTTTGTACAGCGTTCATGTTCTTTCACACGAGTAGCTACTGTACGACCTGTTTCACCAATGTAGACATTACCGCAAGAACAGGAAATGCTATAAGCACCTTTCGAGTAAAGAGGAGGAAGGAAGTCTTTGAAAGGTTCATAAAACTGAGATAATTTTGGGAAATCGAGTGAAAATATTATGTTTCCGAGGATTTTGGAAATTCTATCTGGGCAGGCAGTGGATGAAGCAGCCAAGGGCGTTTGCTGCTCAGGTTGATTTGAAAGTTTAGGGGAATGTGATAATGGGAGAAATTATTTGATAATATGACAGATGAAAGATGTTTCAATTCTGATTTTAAGGATTGGGATTGAGATAAGTTAACAGCTCTTTGAACCAAAGAGCTTATGGAAGACTGCTTCTGGGCAGGGTGGTGGTGGGAAAAGGCATTGAGGTATCTATCGATGAGAGTCGGCTTTCAATACACAGAATGTCTTAAAGTACCGTCGATATATCGATCAACTAATACATCTAGGAACGGGAGTGTACCTTCCGATTCAACTTCCATGGTGAAGAGAATACTGGGATTTAATGAATTCAAATGATTGAGGAAGGGAACAAGATTTTCGCTACCATGTTGCCAAATAACAAAAGTGTCGTTGACATATCTGAACCAATATTAGGAATTAGTTTGGAGATATTGCAGGATTTTGTTATCATAATCTGAAAAATTCATGACAACAGTAGAGTTTCCTCTATCAGCTTCTAAAATAGCTAAATCAGGATTTGATTTCAGTAAGTTAAGAGCTTGGATTAAAGGTTTAGGTAAATTTGGTTTAGGAATGTTGGAATGACGAAGAATCTTAGCAGTTTCGAAACGAATTTCTACTGCTGCGAGATGGGGAACCTCATGTAGGGATGCTTCTACATCAGAAATAATGGATGTCGTAGGGATATTTTCGGGGAAAAGAACGAAATTAGAACCTTTTGATAGAAATGATTGTTCAGTTGCTTCAGAAAAGGTATGTGAAGATAAATCAACCACAGTGTTTACAAGAGGGGTTGATCTGGGAGGTTGTTGCTTGTGACGCGGAATCCATCCGGAAGCCAAGACTTTTCAAGAAACTGTATCTATCACCGTTTTCGAAATTCAAGATTATCGCTGTAAGTATTTTCTTACGTTTCCTAAATTATAATCCTTCCATATCTATAACAATTTCCGATATCCACGTTATGATGGAAATAGAACCTTGGAAACACTATGTACGGAACCGATGCTCATTACATTCTCCTGAAATTTGAAATTATAATTTTCTTACTTCTTATAAATTATGATCCTTCCTTTTCACTGGAAGATGAACAATCAGGTCCTCAGTATTTTAAAAGTATTTTCAGTGGATAAGGGGGACTATTTCTCAATTATAGTTCGTAAATATTTGTACGTATTTTATTTTGAAAGTGATAAGCTTTCTTAGGGAATAGTGTAACCTGTATTCAGAATATGTCCGGTTAATGCTGATTTTCCACCATGATATTGCAAAATGGTCTTTATACTGAGTTGAAATGTTCCTTCTACGTTGACCCTCATAGCATTTCAACATGACTCACACTCGCTAAATCGATTGTGTGCCAGTTCCTTCAGTTATCATCCTTCAGTAATCAATGAATTCCTTAATTTGTTTTCTAAAAAACAAGCTGAAAAAACCGTTTGGGCAAACACGTTCGATAAAGTTTCCAACCCCAACAAATTCGTGATGTACAAAATCGATTGTGAGTCGCGTTCGAAATGCTATGTGGGTCAAACTAGAAGAAATATTTTAATTCGGTATGAAGAACATTTTGCCCATCGAATAACATAATATTATATTTTGACTTGAACTTCAGTTAAGAGCTGATTGGCGAGTTAACTTGTGATATAGCAATTGACCATAATGAACAGTCTAAACTAACACAGTGATATTGGGAGAAGAACGATAGGGTAGAGAACTTTTTTTTGGCAATTGCTCCCTCTCTCGATACAATTTAGTTAGGAGAGTTTCCAGAATATTTCTATTATTTCATATATTGGAATAAAATCATTGCATAAACTCCATAGATGGACATTTTCAAAGATTACCTACAGTATAGCTTGAATCGAATCGACAAGGGTATTGAAAGTTAATGATAACTGATAACTGCAGATGAGGATTGCATTAAGCCTTACCTGGAACAGAATGGGCGTGATACGTGATTTATAATGGTCATATGAGTGCCCCTTTTGCTCCTTAACGACAGAAACCAGTATGACCCGAATACCGCGAATATCTTCTTAGGTTCTTACACTAACTAACATCTGTTGACAATTCGCGATGTTTAGAATTCTCAAATCAATGTACAGCCTCAAGTTTCCTACTATTTACTGACTGACTGACCTCTGCAATGACACGAGACACGCCTAGTCTAGACCTTTTGCTATAGCAATAATTGTTCTTCTTGTCTAAGTTATTGAACAATTCAAGAGTCTGGCTCCCTCACACTCTCACAAGGTTTTCCCAATACTCCGATCGTTCCGATTCAACATGTATCTCCAATTTACTGGAAGCAAAGATAAAGATAATGACAGCAATTGTTCAATTCAACAAGACGGACACACCCTAGCCTCGGAAAATATCAACGATGAGCGCTTTCATAGGAGTGAGTAATTAGAACATATACATTAATATTAATCCTCACATTGTCTTATCTACTGAACTTTCTTGTTTTACATGTTTCTAATTTCTACCATAGGAGTGAAAGAGCGAAATTTATTCCTTCAAATTTTGTCTTCGTAGAAATAACTTGATATTCTCTTGCAATATACTCCGGTTGTCAACTATGTTTATATATAAAACGGATTTTTCTCGTTTTTCCTCCCTTTAATCTACTTCGTATATTCAAATACTCTAACCCAGACAGAAATTCGCTTTACAAATCCAGATATTTCATTCTCAACATACATTCGTATGAAGATTACAATGTGATGGATGGATTATTTTGTAAATGTTATAATAATAACGCGGTTTGTCATCTTAGATACGGAAATTAGTTCAAGATGTCTTGATGTGAAACATATGATATTATAGGATTTGATGTTAAATTCCCGTATTGAAACAAAAATATCGGTTGAGAAGAAAGTAATCTACCTAACCACGTTCTCGATGAATATCACCACTATGTTCAGAATTATGTATCCTTCATATTGAGAACACTTTTCTCCTATATCCGCCAACTCGTTGGATTTAAAATAAGGTTCTCTCAATTCATACGGAAACAGCTTTGCACTTGAGGAAAAACGTTTCAATGACTAATTGAAAAATTCTTGAATCAAATGGTGTTAACCTAATCATCGAGAACATCATATTATTTTTTTTAACTTTGACTACACGAGAGGGAAACCTATCATGTTCAGACAACATCGGGTGAGCCAGCAGTGGAATGTAGAAAGAGGAGAACGGAATTCGTATTTTTCTTGAAGGTAAATTTAAATTATCTTATAATTTAAGTTTTATAGGAAGAAAATTTCATTTTATTTTTTTAATATGAAATTTACCTTTTATTTCTACTTGAGGAATTAATTATTATAGGAGAAGACCTCACTAGGTGGAGAGTTGCACAACTTCGTTGTTCGAAGAAAAAATTAAGTCTGGTAGGATGAAGTTCGGCAGATCTAGAGTTTGACGGTGAAGTGGTGACTAGTTTGAGCTTGTCTAGTCCACCTATCTGTGATCTCTCATGGTGAAACAACGTACGAGATTTCTGAAGAACACCGACCATTGAAATATCTATAGAAAAAAGAGAGATCTCCCTCCTTCCTATGGTATCCTAGACAGGTCAATGAACTCGTAAGTGTGACATCATCAATCAAACGAATAGCTTTCTTCTGAATAGAATCCAAGAGCTTCAGCGTATGTTTGAGAGCCGGGCTCCAAGCATGTGAACAGTACTCCAAGACAGGCCGAATTCATGCTCTGTAGATTATGAGGAACTCCTGGGATGTGAAGTAGCTCTTGGTACGGAATAGAAAACCAAGTTTTTGTGGAGCAGTTTTCGCGATGAACCTCACATGATCGTCCTATGAGAGGATGCTGTAGGTGGTGATCCCGAGCATTGTTATGGAAAAACTTCATGGGAATAGTTTTACCTGACATCATCACATTAGGAATTGTGGGATTTTTTCTGACGAAAACACAAGTTTGAGTTTCGGTTGAATCAAACTCTACTAGATTATCAGATCCCTATTTCAAAATGTTTGCTAGATCTCAATTTATTGCGTCAACCTGTCCCTGTCCCACTCATATAGCTTTAAGGGATCTAAGAGGAGCTCTGGATGAGAAAGCAGTATGAAGTGTACCATCATCTGCAAAGCTGTGGACGGGACAGATGGTCACTTCCAGCAGATCGTTGATATGGAGCAGGAACAAAGTTGGTGCCTTGACAGGTCCCTGTGGAACACCAGCGTCAACCACCTCATGTAGTGACCTATATCAGAGAAAACTCGCCAGTTGTCGAAACTAGTGTTCCTATGATAGAAATGATAAAAAATACAATAAAAAGTGTTTTATTATATCTGTCAATACAGATGAAAATTAAAAATCCGTTATTTCAGTGAAACAGTGTGTAATAAAACATTCTACGACAAATGTCCGCAAAATATTATTGAAGTAGTCGCTTAGAAATTCCAATCATCTGAACTTGTACTTTAATAAGTCATTTTCCGTCCTTGTAACGTAAATTACCATTGCAGTTAGTGTGAATTTGAATTTGTGTTTTATTTCATTGACGACATATCTTCAAGCTCGCTCTTATTTCTTGGATTCTAATGGCCCCCACTTTATTCTATTATGTTAATAGATGCAGTAAATTAGTTACTCATTCGTCTTATGAAGATTTTTTCCGAAAAATATGCCTTCATATGAACGAAAAAACCATCATCACTTAGATATCAACATTGATGGTAGTAAAATGATAGTAAAATCTTATTTCGAATATTTCCATGAGATTACGTGTAAATAATTCATGACATACAGTTTTATTCTGCTTACAATATCAGATCATTCATGGGAAGTCTGCGCATAAGGTTTGTTGTTATTGAATAACTTTAGAATCGCCGTAGGTACAAGCTCATATTGGTTTAGATAAGAGTAAATAACTGTGATCTGCTTAGACAGTAGGTTTTTCTCTCGTTTTATACTATCAGAATGAAATAAAGCAAATGCGTTGATCCTACTTTTTATATTCACAAGATTTCATTAAAATTCTAATATTATGTTTTTACGACCGTACATCTATTATTTCTTCTGCGAAGTGTTGCTACGTAGTTGTATATGCGTTTCTAATGAACCATGAGCCATGCAATGGTATAATTCCAGTATTCGATATTGCACCAATTATCAACCTCAAAAAACTGGATATGCTGACAGGATCGCCATGTGATACCCAGTTTTTTCGGGGTTTTAGTAATTGATAATTAGGTAGGGATGATTAAACCATAGCTGATTCCATGGTTTATTGTAACACTTACACTAGGAATACAGATTACATAATTACAGAAAAACTTGATTACTCATATTTACAAAAAAAACGTGAATTTCATGATCTCTACGATATATAACACATTACCAACGAAAATGAAAAACCTGCAGACCACACAGTTGAAAACTAAGCTGAGTCGATCCTTTAAACGGAAAGCCTACTACATGCTAAGTGAGTATGTAGATGAGAAATTTACTGTTGACGATTTTTATTAACATTCAGCGGTTGACTGTCACTCATGTCATGCTATATGTATAACTTGGTATTTGGGACCTACTTGTTATTTTTAATGTTTTCAACTTAATAATATCCTCTAGGATCTATTAAATAATTTCTTATTCCATGTTAGTTGACTGGTCAAAGCAGTTCGGCTTGACTTCAAGTATTATAACAACTCAACCTAGCTGATATTTTCTAATCACTACTTATCATTTTATTCACTATTCGGATATCCTATGTTTACTGGGTAAGGGTATCTATCGAATCTTTATCATAGAGCAATCTAAAGAATTGAATCATATCATTACAAATGTTGAGCAAAAATAAATATTGATGGAAGATGATATTGACTGAGACGAATTGAAAATGATTGTTGACAACGGATACACAATTTGGTATGGATTTAGAAACAAATGCCAGTCTTAGAATGGAAGGACAGAGATCGATAATATCAATAATAATACGCATTAAATATCAACTACATCGTGAATAACATTCTTGCAAGAATCAATATATTGTTTGACATTGATGAAATTACATAATTCAAGTCGAGAGACATTGTCACAAACACAGAGCGTTTCCAAGCGTTCACTTATCCATATCCCATATTTTAGGAACTGTTCTGAACTCCAATATATTTATTTGTTGTTAATTTTGTACATAAATCTGATTCCGTTCATCAATAATAGATGTGGTATGTTCACTTGAAAGAAATTTATCAGCGATTTTCATGAAACTATTCATTTTACTTCTTGTGTTCGTGAAACGTACATCAACTTTTGAAAGTAGTTTCCATTTTTCAAGCTATTGAGATAGGTTAACAAACTTTGATTAGAAATTGAAACCCAATTTTTCCTTGTTGGTAGTCAATATCTCCCATATTTGTTAATGGTGTGGAAATAAATATGAGAAATACAATAGCGACATGCCTTCTTCAAAAGATCTCTGTTGATCTCTACTATGAGTATTTACTGTAACAATTGAGTATATTATTATCAAGTGAATGTGATTATTTCTCGACGAAACAATTCTATATTGTATCCACATTGTCAATTATTATCGAGTGAAATCTGAGTCACGTATCAAAACTGCAAGTAAGCAAGCCTAAATTAATATAAACTGAACCGTGAACATCTGATTTCCATATGAATAGGTATCTATGAGACCCGACCGAGAGATAAACATAGTGATGAGGGTGCTAAGAAAAGCAAGAATGCCGGGACAAAAGACGAATGGACATCAGAATAAACAGCCGACAGTTTGAATTCTTCCATGAAAATACAATTGGCTGCCTCGGAGTTCTAAAATACTGAACACTGGAATAACTGCGGTTATCCCATTTCGTAGAACAAGAAATAAAATTGAATGATTATTGGTATGCACATTTCATGTTGCAATCAACTTTTTCAAATGTATAAGGTTCAAACAATATGAAACATTGTTCACTATCCTCTCTTAAAGCTTTAAGATATGTATAATAACTGATGAAAGGACTGGCAGTGTCGCCCTATAATATTCGAACAAGAGTTCCTTCTTAGGCTTGTAAGGACATCCATGATTCATCAGTTAACAGGTTTGGTGCTGGGTTATGGTAGAAGTTTCGTATGGAACTTAGACATAGGGGCAGATGGTTGGAATCACAACACTGGGTACGAAATGTGATGTATGGTTCCAATGTTCACTACATAGTACTTTCTAATACTAACTTAGACTAACTCTACTCTATTGAACTTACTGAACTTAATCGACTCAGTATCATCTATATGCTTCAATATCTATTCTCAAGGTTGACCTTCGTGCTGGCATTGACACTCATGTCATATTACTATATAATACAAAGAACAAATATGTTATATGTTTATATTCAATAAACATTGTTATGACATAAGAAAATAGAACTGAGTTATCTAATTTGGGATGTATCTCTTCGAGATATCGTACCTCCATCGCAAGGTAAGAAATATGAACTTATGGTTTACTTTTTTTTTCAACATTCGATTTTCCTTTACAATTCTCATTTGGTTCAATATATCACCGACAAACTTTGTTCATAATTGGTCAAACAAATTATTATTATTATGCTTTGGAATTTGCCGATATAAGTTTTAAAGCTTCTTGTCTGGAATGATGTGATTGCATCATAATATTTTTTCAATTTATATTCAAAATCTACTTGTTTCATATTTGCAAGTTATTTATTCACTTATATATAGAATCATATATTATTTTCGTATCATCTTTATGTCTTTCTTTACTAAATTCTTGCCCTGTACCTCTGGCTCTCACTGTCTTCCATCTTCCTAATTCTTCACTCTCAATTAACGTTAACATAATCTCTCTCGACAGTTAGGAATATACTTTACAGATCTGTCTTTTGCAGTATCTGTTATCCTTACTACTGTGAGACTTCTCCACGGTGTTTCTAAGCCAGATTGGGACCAAAGCTCCAGTCTTACGTGAATTATATTTTCTTCCTCCATCATATATGAATTATTTAAAATATTTTGCAATGCATATTACGACTGCCAGACTTTTCCACAGTGTACTTAAGTCATATGTGTGGACCAAAGCTGCAGACCTACGTATGTCACAATTCATCTCTATAACCTTTATTACTTCTTCTTCCTCTAATTTCTCTAGTCGGCTAGCAATGTCGCCTATAATATCTGAACGAGGGTTCCTTCTTCCTTCACGTACGTTTAGAGTGAAAAATGTAATCTTCGTTTCCACTCCAAGGATCAAGTAATGTCATTTTTTCAAAATGACGCTTCGAAATCGTCATAACTATCAATAATATCAGATCTTCCGAAATTATGCAATAATAATTCATAGAATTAGATTTTTTTCTGTTTGAAATTATCAGCGCGTACTGCATTTTCTCTATCCATGTTAATATATATTCTATTGGATACAATCAATTGATTAGCTATTGGTAGATTAAATTTTTGCAAATCAGGCAAAAACACAACTGGCTATGTCCAACTCAAGATTATTACAATATGCTACCATATTTTGAAGCAGCTTCATTCATTCTGACTGTTTGTAATATTGAAAGAAGCAATAATTATTCTATTTACTGCACCAAAGCATTTTATTGCGTAATTTTTAACATGACAGCCCAGGAAACGTCTAATAAAATTAGCTGAAACTTATCCAAAAATTATTCCGACCATATTAATTATTTACAGCTGGAATCAAGGATAAACGAAGAAAACACGCCAGAAACTTTTCAAATTACAAAATGTGAAGAGAGCACTTTGTTTTCATTCGAGAAGACTAATGAGTTGAGAACGCAACCCAAACGCTGTTTCCCACTAAACGCTATAAGAATATGAGAGTTGCAATAAGAGAATCTGATGTCATTAAAGCATATTTCTCTTATAATAAGGCAGTGCAAGATTTATATTTCTACAACTGCTTGAACGCTGTAAATCTAAGAAGCCATATATCTTGTTGGGTTCGCGTGCTCGATGCTAAGCTAAAGAGAACTGGATTTTACTCGACTTCCGAGGAAACAAAAACATTATTAGAAGTAATAGAAATTGTTCCAGGTGGTGTAATATAATTTGTTACCTGTCCTTAAGGTTTACCTGTATGAAAAATTATAACGTATATTGTGTACCCTATAAAGTTTATTCTGCTTTGTTTCGTTTAACATTCATTTACATCTATATAAAAATAAACAATCACCCTAATCCACCAAAATACTGTTAGAGTACTGAAGACCTTTCAGCTTCCAAGTAGCCATCATCAGAGTGAACTAAATTAAACAACAAAATGTATCTGTTTGAATACTATTAAGGAGGATGAACATTATATATTTCGATCCCATCTAAATTACCTAGATATTTGTAGTTAAAGTGATAAACTTTCTTGAGAAATGGAATAACATGTACTTAAAATATGTTCTACTAATGCTGTTTTCCACCATAATTGTTCATTATATGGTCAAAATGTTCTTCATACCGAGTTAGAATGTTCCTTTTAGTTTGACCCGGAAACTCTATCAAAGTTATTGCCTTAAACTACTAATACGCATATGTACCACTACTAATTTTTTGATTCATATGAACTACACTCAACAGAAGGAATCTCATTATACAATGAGAATAGATAACAGTGTTGGAAGATGAACATGTGATAGAGACGACAACATTGATTCCACAACTGAATTTTTCCAATACACATTGCAGTGGAACAAATCAAATATGTTTTGGTGCGATTTTTAGTTGTTACACATTTGGAACAGGGGCAAAATTGTTGGTCTGTTGTCTGATTGATGACCGAGGATCTTGAAAGGGTATATAGCTTAGAATGTTTATACAATTTATTATGTAGTTCGGAATCTGAAAGAAAGAGCACCATAAAATAAAAGAGGTGCACTCTCAATCTTACGTAGACGTAAAATAATAACGTTATCATATGTGAATTGTCAAAGTTACAACAAGGTCTGTGAAACCGTCCGAACTATCTAGAGTCATAACGTATGTTATAATGTTTCGCTTCAATAAGACAGATATAACTTTCACATTTACTCAGATTTTGAGTCAGTTTGTTCCTACACACGATAGACTCACGTTGTCTAATGCTTCTTGCAATGCTGCAAAATCTAGCAAGCTCATAATGGTACCGTACAATTTCATGTTATCAGCAGACATTAAAAGTCTAACCTTTAGATTATTCAGAATACTATTTACGTATATTTTAGAGAATAACGGACCCAGAATGGATCCTTGGTGAACACCGGATGTCACAGAGAATTCCACTCATTGTTGACCACGATACTGGATAACCTGTCTTCTATTTGCAAGACACGATCCAGGAATAATTCTAATCCGCATAAATCATCAAAAAAAAAATTACTGAGAGGACTGACGCCACCAGCTCTGAATGAGGTAGAAATTCCAAGAGGCAAAATACTTGCACTTACAGAAAATAATCCAAAAAAGCACGATAGCCTTCAACCTATGCAGAAGAATGTGTGGGAAAAACTAGAGGCCACAATCAAGAACGATCAAATGGCTATACACCAGGGTCATTGAACCCATGATAGCATGTGGCTCAGTGGTATGGTGGACAAAGACTCAGCAGGAATGCCATCGAGGATCTAATAGGCAGAATTTGATGCAGTACATCACTCTGACAGCCAAGCGGCTTTAAAAGCATTCAGCTCCTTACAGGTCAATTCCAAACTTGTCTGGGACTGATCAGAAGCCCTACAAGTGTTGTACAGTGGAAACATACTGTCTTCAGCCAAGGTATCAGACCACACAGATCACAAAGGCAACGAAGAGGCTGACTCACTGGCTCGAGAAGTAGCACATGAGGCTCTAATTGGTCCAGAACCCCTCTCTGGAATAGCGGAAGCGCTGCACAAATCATATAACAGTGCTTAGTTGGAAAATCAGTCTTGAGAATGGTGAAACAAGGCGCCAGGAATGGAAATATCAGATTAGCAGATACAACCTTATGCAAGTTTTGCCAAGAAGACGAGGAGACCTAAGTACACATACCGTGCTACGAAAGCTCAACAAGGTTTAGATTCTCAACGATAGGAAAAGGAAAACCACAATCCTCCCATTATTTGTAGGACCTAAGGTCTAGCCTATAGAGTCTAGTAATAAAGCCCAGTCTAGACAGAGAACTATAATATAACAAGAGGGCATACACAATAGATCTGCACAGATCGCGATGGTGAGGCTCCTAACCCACAAGCCTCATACAATATATCTATCTAATCCGCATATTAGCCACTCGCGGAACAATATGAGAGATCAACATGCCTCAGCATGGAGAACTGCCAAAGCGCTGCTTAGCAATGAGGTAGTCTTAAGGGCAAACGAGATTCTCTCGCTCAGTAGACATAGCATCAGGATAATCTCCGAAATCTTCACAGGTTACGGAAATCTGATGAAATTTAAACAAACAGTAGGGAAAAACGACACTCCCTTCTGATGTGAGGGAAACAAAGTGGAGGCATCAACTCATTTTCTTGATGAACGTCCTGCGCTCATTCCAACCAGGTTTACCTGTCTAGGCCTAAGGATCATCACGGCCGATAAAGAATCTAAGCGTCTGTCGAGCAACGGGAGATCCAAATACCCCCCGTACTAGGGGATAGTATAAAAGGGTCTTTGGCTAAGTGCACTGAACTTTCTAAGCTCGCTACCATCTCAACCAATACCAATACCAATAAGCCACTATAACATATATCAGTAGTACACCCATATTCACGATTCTGAGATATAAGATACCCATTTCTTCAGTCTATTTTCAAAATTACCTACTCTATAAAATTGTTCAACATCCCCAACAGCTTCCGTTGTTTCAGCATGTCATCGAATATTCGAATAATACGAACTTTTTCGCTTATCTGAATGAGACAAAGTAGATATCACCTGCTGACATTGACAAATATAGTGCATTCCACATTAACACACATCAGAAACTCGAATCAGATTGAATTCGGAGTTTTTTGTTGTTTGCAACTTCGGTGATCGAAATATATTCGATTGCAGCTGCTATTACGTAGCTTTGGGTTATCAAATAGACTTGTCCATTTTGCTTCATACGCAGCGCCAACTTCGTGCATGTATCTAGAGTTCAACACTCCCGAATGTAAGTACGTTGTTTAGAGAATAATGCAGGGTGTTGAATATCGAGTACGGCAGAGACAGGATTCTGGTAACAGCCGCGGGTGTTTAAGCCGATTATACTAAATATTAGATACAATTTGTCCGGGATTAGGACAACGCTGTAGAGGATGTAGCCGTTGGGACTGTCCGCCTTCAATTTGTCTCTGATCCTGCTAATAATCACTTAGCCATCTCATACCCTTGCTCTATCCACCGCCCAGTACAACCCAAAACCTCCACCACCAATATTATTAATTAAGGTCTTCGTAGTTTCTACATCCTTCAATTATTAATTGTAAATTGGGTTTATTATTAATAATACAGGTTCTTGAAGATCTTGATTGTACAACAACATTGATCCATTTTCTGAAGGAATATATCAACAGTAACAATAATATTCAGAAAGATATAATTTCATCATATTCACTGTTTCTGATTCCTTCAAATTCATATTCATTGGTAATCGATACCAAAAAATGAGTTCTCATCCACGATCCCTTTCTTTGGGAAAATGTCATTCCTAAATCGTCTTTTGTTTACGAGTTATTTGAAAAAAAAATAGATTCTCTTAATTTTATTTTCTCGGGTATATCTCAGCTATTTATACAGCGTGAGTCAGTTTTTTGTAGACAAACTTCAACAGGATATAGATCAAGGAGAAAAGTTCCTATAAACATATGTCGTAGAAGGCTTCGTTTTCGAGATACGGGTGTTGAAATTGAAAAAAAAATTTCGTTTTTTGCAAATATCTCCGGAACCGTTCATCGTACAAAAAACCGCTTCTGTGAGCATTTCCTACTCATCGTAAGCTATGTGCTGTGTGATAAAAAAAATTTTTTTACTCTTAATTGGTGAAGACTTTGAAGGGGTAGTGGGTGTTTTTCTCCCCAACTTCTACACCACTGAAAAAAGTACAATTTTGAGACAACCATTTGAACCGCCAATGTTTTTTGCACCAAAAAGGTACTCCTGGTCATAAGCTCTAAAGGTGACTGTTTTCGAGAAAAATCAACTTTTATGTTGTAAAACAAGGTCAATTCTTACTCTCGTAATTAAACAAAAATTATTCAAACGTTAGAACAAGTAACAAAACCAAAGGATTGACCATGTTTTTCAACATAAAAGTTGATTTTTCTCGAAAACGGCCTACTTTAGAGCTTATAACCATGAGTACTTTTTTTGTGTAGAAAACATTGGCGGTTCAAATAGTTGTCTCAAAAGCGTACTTTTTTCAGTGGCGTAGAAGTTGGGGAGAAAAACATCCACTACCCCTTCAAAATCTTCACCAATTATGACTAAAAAAAATTTTTTTACCGCTCAGAACATAGCTTACTATAAGTAGAAGATCCTCACAAAAGCTGTCTTCTGTACAATAAGCGATCTCGGAGATATTCGCAAAAAACGAAATTTTTTTTTCAATTTCAATACCCTGTATCTCGAAAACGAAGCCTTCTACGACATATGTGTATAGGAACTTTTCTCCTTAAAAACATCTGTTCTATCTCTTGTTGGAGTTTGTCTAAAAAAACTGACTCACCCTGTATATGTACAATTGGAATGAATGAATTTCTTTACTCTTTAGGCAATTTTATGAATGGCAGTCAATTTCAAAATGTGAATTATGACATAGAGTTTCATATTAACCTCATACGTATATCTTTAAACACTATGATGCTGGAGAGCTATAGATACCTGGAAATTAAACAATGTCCTAATTATGCCACTTCTAGGTAAAGGTGGCTCTCCGTGGCAAGTACAGAAACCTTGTTCGAAAGATTTAATCTTCCGAACTTTCGAGTGAAAATAAGTTGCCTACAACAAATATGCTTGCCGTTCCGGCTCTGCTCTACTCTATTGGAGTCGTGGAATGTACGGTCGATGAGTTGCATAGGATCGACAAAACCATACGGAAAATAATGCATATTCATCACAGTTTGCATTCTAGGTCGTCCGGATCCCACATTATCCCCCACGTCATCGGGTTGGTAGAAGACTCCTCAGAATGGAAAGGCTGCATCGAAGTGTGGTTATATGTATAATGTGTTAGGTTGTTGGGAGGTCGAACCCACTACTGTGCCTCGTCAAAAGTCACGGATTGGGACGAGGTGGGACATTCATCGTTGAGACAGCAGAAAAAGCTGCGGAAGAACTTGACCTCGAGAAGGCCAACTGGAGGGCGTCCTCGAATTGCAATCTTCTCGCCTGAAAGCCCAGATAAATGCCACGGAGCAAGATCTTATCCTCAGGCTGCATGTTGACAAGCCGATACACGCCGTTTTCTACAGAAACATCGAAACGCTCGGCTTGACAACACGGCTGACCTTCGGCTACCTGGGTTCAGCCGGGCTTACATCCTGAACCAAGGAATTTACCGCAGCTGGCCAAGATGGCGTAAACAACACATTGGTCTAACTCCGCAATGTGATGGATGTGTAGGCTCCTGATGTCAGCTGCAGCGCCTGTCGAAAGGCACCTTAGATTTTCCACCTTGTGTCGACATTTCCGGCAAAAGCGGCCTCGACGTACACTCATCGCCAAAATGCGACCTTACGGGTGCTGTATCAGTGTATCACCATCTAAGGCACTCGTACGTAATAGACCAAGAGATGGTGCTGCCTTACATGCCAGGAAATATTGAGTCCGTTGTCGGAAACAAATGCTAGATCTACTGGAATTACCCGTTTCCAACCGTGAGGTTCATAAAAACAAATAGGTCTGTCGTTGTCCTCCTCGATAAACAAATCTCGTATGTCATCAAATTCTTTGCTCGAACGGAGGAGAACAAAGTCTTGAAAGAGGAGGAAAAGTTAACGAAGTATCAAAATTAACTGTTCAAACTTCGCACGCTATATTCAGGCCACAAGATCGTATTAGTGGTTCTGATTATCGGTGTCTTAGGCGGAATTCGGTCTTCGCTGCATTTCAACTTGAAGATTATTCTGGTCTGCAAGAACTCTCCACAGATTTTAATACGCCGAATGCAAGAGGCAGTGATTCTGGCTCCAATAAGGCTACTTAGGGCAAAAGATTTCAGAACCTGAAGCCACTTACCCACCGGTGGGGAGGAGTAGCTTCAGTTAATGGATTAGGTTTTCTGGCGCGATTGCTGCGATACCGTTGGACCACGCAGCAGCGCCGTCCAGGTTTTCGTGTACAAAAACAAAAGTATATACATAATATATAAATGTTATTGAATAATTTTTAAAATTTCACCACTCTTAACAGCAGGATGATGCTCATCAGGAAATACCTAATTGAACAATCTAACATGGTGTTGCTCTATAATTTTACAGATTTTGAAACAATTAAATGTTAATTCCAATATATTTCTCAGCAAGTGTAGTTATGAAAAGTAAGAAACACTTATCATGTTATAAAACGTTTATTCTGCGTAACAATTTATCCTGAAACTGCAAGGAGAACACAAGCTGATGATGTATAAACGTTCATAAGATTGAAACTAAAACATTTGAGACAATGGAAAATGCTAATAAGAACTAATATGATAAATAAAATTGAAATAAAACAAGAACACTATTTACAAGAACTGTTCATACTGATGTACATTATTTTCAATAGCTAGGTCAGATCTTTTTGAAATAGTTCTAACTGCATTATGAATATGAATATTGAATACTGTATAAAATTTTCCCCAAAGTCGTTAATATTATTATTATTCTTTTCATATAAATTGTCTTGAACGACTCCCCAGAAAAAATTTATTGGTATCAAATCCAGTGGACGTGGTGGTCACTTTCGATCCATTCAAGCCTGAAGCCTGCTCTGAAGATGCCACCTGTGATGGCTGGCAAAACGTCTGGTGCTATTGTGACGCGGAATCCATCCGCAAGCTGAGAATTCAAGATTAGCTACCCGCGGAAGTCTACTATTCAAATGCTTTCATTATTATTCAATTTAAATTGCAAATGAAAATTTAAAAATTGATTATGTAGCTTCGTTTATTGATTCAATGTGTACAGTTGTAAAGTTTCGGCACCCCAAAGTTTGAGAACCGCCGATTTAGACCATAATTAGCATGATGATACAGTACAAACTACAGTTATGCTATAGAACTAATAGGAGATGCCCTGAACATCAAATAGGCAAGAATCAAATGGACTGTGTGAAGCTTGTTCATGTTTAGAATCTGCCGATTCGGATCGAAAGTAAATCTGATAACGAAGGTCTGTCGAGCGGAAAGAAAATCTAATTGCGAAATTTTCATTAAAGTCCCGCCTTTTGGAGGTTGCGTTTACAGAACTCATTAAAAGGGAAAACGTTACATCTATCGCCGATAGATTGTACCGTACAATATCCAGCTCAATCAGTTGCTCGTTCAAGATAATCTTTGATCGCGATCAGAGTCTCAGGATGGTGCTGTGTAACCTCTCAAGGGTGATTCTCGACTAATCATTTGTGTTGAATATAAACGATACCTTACCGAGCCGCCCTAAAACTTGTCAGTTGAATAAACATCGTTGATGTATTTGATTGGTCTGGCGGGGAGTGACAGGTTGTTCTCCGAACGATCTCTAAGATACCGTAAGTTTTTGTAGATATATAATGAAGCGAAAGCAGAGATAAAAATAGCTCATCTCTTGACTCCGAAGTAGTTTCCTTTTGCTCGGTTATTTGTCTGAATTCGAATCACAATGTGAATGAAAATTGTGTACCATTGAAATCTGGAATTGAAAATTGCTGATAAATCTCTCATTAAGAATTTACAAATGTGCCTATTACGATACTCGCAAATGTCGTCGGCATACCGTAAGCAGTAAATGCCTTTGTGTGCTAGCCTCACCAGAATAGACCACAGGGGAAGTGATAAAAAAATTTCCTTGTAGGCCTACCCCACCAACTCTAGGTGTGACTGTGTTGTAGCCAATTGATGATATGATAAAAAAATGTATCCACTGGCACAGGAGGGATGGAACCCATTTTCATTCTAGGGCCTCCTTATTGACTTTCTTGATACATCGTTGAAGACACCCTAGATGTCGACAAACATCGCCATGACTATCTCTTTAGCCTCAAGGGATTTTGTTAGTAGCTTGTTGAGATCATCCAGTGCCGAATCTGTTGATTTACCTGGTTCATACGCGTATTGGCGTTCATTGAGAGGATTCGTTGATAAAACCTCTTCTCTCATGAATCTGTCTTATCTGTCTTTCCAGAGTTCTAAGCAAAAAGGATACTAGACTGATTGGTTGGTATGACTTGAGCGTCGTGTCATTTAATCTAACCACCTTGTATTTCTCCAGTTTTCCAAGAAGGATTTCATAATTCAAAAGCCTTGGAGAGATCAAGAAATAGTCGGCATGGGATTTTTTATTCTCCAAGGTTGTTATAATCAATTCATTGAATTTGAAAACTGCTGTTTTCGAATTAAGGTCCATAAGAAAACCGTGTTGACTGTCATTGAATATCTTTTATTTTGTGAAAAAATTCATCAATCTATTACATAGTAGCTTGTCCTACAATTTGAAGAATGAAGAAAGCAGACTGATTGGTCGGTAGTTCCCTATATCATCTGGATCTTTTTTTTTGGTTAGTGGTATCATCAACGCGGTTTTTAGAGACAGGGAAATACTCCACATCTGCAAGAACTGTTCAAAGTATAGCACACGTGCTCGGTGAATGTTACGTGTGTTCATGTTATACGTTCTTACTCATCGTAAACAGAATAGACAAAGGAATTTGCAAGATTCACCTAAACTAAATGTAGGAATGTCCAATTGAGATATTACAGTAGTTGAACCTCTCAGATTTTTCGTTTGCGACATAGCTATGTCCTTGTAATAAATATGTCTTCTATTTCATTTGTTCATCAAGATTTACCAACATGTCTTTCGAAAATGCTATTTTATGATGAGAACATTTGCGAGTGCATATAAGTTATATGTCGTACTATATGTAAAATACAGAAGTGAGTAATTTCTTGGGTCTACAAATTCCATAAGCGCAAAGAGATGAATGTCAACTTTCTCTGCACTATAGTAATGTAGAATGTTTTATTCGAACATTCTACAAAAGCGAACCGCGCCCCGTGCATTGCTTATCTTGAATTTCAGAGAAATGCTTCACATTGCATTCTGCGGAATGAAATATCGTACTTTTTCCAATCGCTTATTGCACATATCAGCGAATATCGAGTATTTCTATGCAGTTGCACACCAGTGAACAGTTAAACGTTCGGAAAAATTCGGCCCCGCGAAAGGCATTGTTATTTATCTATCAAAATTCCATCAGGCACGTTCGGCGGTCAAGATGAGAGCACATCATCCTCTCAGTCTCTCGTAATTTCAATACCCAAGGATGATGCTGTTTTGATTTATTGTGCGCGGGTTCAAAGAGACTAAACCCCCGCATTCCGTAGAACCGGAGGCCGGAGTGGAGCTCAGTTGAATGCACAGCAGCTCCGCCTACCTGCAGGATCGTAATGAATGGAAATAAGTCATTTTGCCTAGGACCTTTCTCATGTCCCACATATTCCACTTTCGAAATGAGCACTTCTTATGAAGCTTATGAGAACCGCTGCCAATTTAACTGATAAACTGCTTTCTTATACGGAAATTTGAGTAATTATTTTTTACTGCATTTCTGAGTTCATTTCTTCAAAGTATGAGATCTACAAGTTCAACCAGATTTCAACACTGTCAAGATGCTCCATCCACCGATTGTAACGATCTGACTTTTGAATAAATCGTTACATATCATTACCATGATGAATTAGATGCTGGTCGTAATCGCTGAGTCAGAGTAGATTGATTATCTTCATTTACAATTGTTTCAATGTTATATCGGTGCCCCGAAAGGGCATGCGAGTTTGTAAAACGATTTTTCCATTGGTCATCAATATTTGAATATATTTGTTATTGTTTTTATATGCTTTGTTTCTTTTCCTTTTTACTTACTACCAATTCAATTCTCCCTTTTTTACTCGTGGTGGCGCCCAGGGTTTGTTGTTTAAAAAGTAATAGAGCAAGTATCATCATTGTTAACGAAAAGGGGCGAACAACCACAAATTTGAGCTAGTTTGGGAAATATCAGTAACTTGGGTGAATTCATCTTTTTGATTAATTTATAATCAAGGGAAGGTGTAAATTGCGTAGCTTACATTTTGCGCCCAACGTGGGGCGCCAGGTGGAAACTACGAATCTGGTTCTTTACGAACACTATCAGAATTAATATTTTTGAAATCGATTTCAAAGATTCTCATCAAAGGTAGTGCTATGAAGTTTTCAATATTTTAACACCTTCAGAGAGCTGCATCAGTGATTACATACCGTCATCTTATTTTAATGTAATAATAAGGGATGTATCTTCAATAAATTCTAAAACCGGTAAGACCGAAAGATTACTCTATTTGTTCAATTATTCACATGTTGTCAACAAGTGATATAATAAGGTAAGTATTAAAACATTACTTTCATGATAGCTTATTCAACAAGGTTACACTAGTATATTACACCGTACTCTCACCCTACTGCCACCAGGTGGGCACGTATGGTTCACAGACCTATCCGAAGTAGATCAGGCTTCTGGGGAGCTAGTGTATCTAAAAAGGCCAAAGGTTACTATATCAGTGACTCAGACAGTTTTGAGACGGAGGTCTACGCAATATTGACTTGTGCCATGGAAAACCTGCGAAGAAACTATGGATAGAGATACACTAGCTGAACTAGCTAAGAGAAATACAGCTCAACTCATCTGGGTCCCCGGACACAGGGGAGTTGAAATAAATGAGATGGCCGACTCCCTGGCCCTGGGGTCGTCTGGCTCCCCTATCGGGCCGGAGCCAATGGTCGCTTTAACAAATTTCGTGGAGTTTGGCCCTTCTGGGCCAACTGTACAAAAAGTGATCTGAACCACACATGAGGCAGGTCAAGCTTTCCATCAAAGAACTTGTGCCTAGGCTCTCAAAGAAACTCCTTTCTCTTACAGAGAGATTGACATCCCTCAGGCACCGTCAATTCGGAGACTGAAACCTGCTCCCAGAAGAACTCATGGAAACCAGCGTTGGCAAGTATTTGGAAATGAATGAACTCAAATTGAATGTATTGAAAACAAAATAAATGATAATCACCATCAATTTTAACTTAAGACTAATTGACTCAAAATATATTAATTTCAACATCAATGATGAAATATTCGAAACAGTGAACATAACTAAATATCTGGGATTTCAGATGGATAGCACGTTATTTTTTGATGAACGTTTTGATTATGTTCACGAAGAATTTACAAGAAAATATTATTTTTTCCTAGAATTGCCAATAATCTGCCAAGTGAGTCAACCATCACAATTTACATGTCAATTTTCAACCACACTCTAACATATCTCTTCAATCTGAATGAATTGTCTCAACTACTAACTTCAGAATCAAAGATCATTTTGAAGTGCGGTGGGGATACTCCTATTAATGTTTATTCCACCATGATATTCATATACAAAATATTGGAAAATTGAGAACCATCTCATTTCAAAGATAATATTCACCACCACTCTAGTCAAAATAATAGTAATGATTTATATATAAGCAGAACAAATCACAAAAACACCATGAACTATTGGTTTTTCAAGGGTTTCGATCAGTTCCACGGATTAACAAATATATCCGGTCTCTGACATTCTCAAAAACGAACCAAATAAATTTGTTTCAAATGTATAAATAGGTTGTCTATTATTTGCTTGTTGAGTGTAGCTACAATTTTTGTTTTGTAATATGATCATCTGATGAATATCTTTTTGTTGAATTAATGTTTGTTATATATTTTATATTATTTCAATATGTACCACATGCTTTTTTCTTTATACTTTCTAGGTGATTGTATATTAGGATATTCTATTTAAATAAAGATCTATCTATCGATCTATAGACAGTGGTTGTTTGTTTAATTTGCGATTGCAGTCAATTGTTAATCAATTACTCACCCTCAATTGATTGAGACTAGCTTGGATAATATTGACGATAAACGTTAACCATCGATGACCGGATTACGTGGGTTACTCATCCAATGCTACAAAATGGCGCATTGCTTTTTCTATTTTCAGTACTACTAGAACAACATCTTCTTCTTTTTCTGGAGCTCCATACATTTCTTCTTCAGAAAGTCTAATACTTTCATAGAAATGGTCAAGATTTTCGTGTGATGAGAAATCATTGAATTCCACATTTTGTCCATTTAAATCTTCACTACTTTGAACATGTTTTTTTTAGGCTTTTAAGCTATTGCATATAGCTTTTATCGCGGGCTTTGAGCGCGGCGACCGTATCAAGAAATTCCGTAACGAAAAATAATGTAAGACCTAAACACCTAACATGTGTCAAATTAATGGTTTTCAATTATTTTTATTCCATTCGCACAAGAAACATGAAAAGTATTTGAAAGAATACAAAAACTACTGGAATATTAAACTTTAATTCGAAATTTGGACCAAAAATTCTCTGTCATGATATACGTCTTGATTCGATATTTCTTTTACGTAGTTTGACTGTTTCAGACTTCTTATTTATTAATAAACTATAAAATAGTTCATAATGTGGATACACTATAACACTATAAACAAGAAAAATTCACCCTTATTCTCTAAAAATACCTTTCGGCTACTAACTAGCCATCATCAGAGTAAACTAAATTATTAATAAAAATTTGCCTGTTCAAATACTCAGCTGGAGATAAATCGGAATTTATAACATTGTGGCTCAAACTAGAAGGAACATTCCAACTCCGCATAAATAGCATTTAGCCTATATAAAGAAAAATAATGGTACAGAATCAGCGTTAGCTGAACGTATTTTGAATACAGGTCACACCATTCTCCAGAAAGTTTATCACTTTTAGAACACAGTACATACAAATATCTAAATAATTTAGAAGGGATAGAAATGTATAAACGGAAAATCAGTTTCTTGAATTCCGATTTATCTCCAGCTGAAAGTAAACTCTTGTTTGCATCATCATCTCCAAATAGTATTTGAACAGGCACATTTTGATTCATGATTTAATTCACTTTGATAATGGCTACTTGGTAGGCGAAAGGTCCTCAGTACTTTAAGAATATTTTTAGAGGATAAGAGTGAATACTTCTTATTTATAGTGTTCTGGCTCATTGATTCGATGGAACAATTTCACCTAATCGATAATTTCTATCTAGAACTCATATTTATGAATTACTTGCAAAAATTAAAAAAACAAAACAGAAAAATGTATTTCATATTCGCAATGTGTGCCAGATATCTGTTTTAACAAAAGCAGAGATAACTTTCTGGTAGAATAAGCCGTCATAATATATCAACTAAAGTGAACAACAATCTATAAGATTATTAGGAAAAGTATTACCAATAGTTCGGAATAATAAATCTAATAAAAATCTACATGTTGAGTCGCAATGTACCACACAGATTCAAATCACTACTGTTCCGAAGACTTGAACTCTAGCTAATTGTATCTTATAATAATCGATGGGGATAGGGAAGAAGATTCGTTTCAAAACAGAAGCATTGTTTTCTTCGAGGTGTCAATGATTTATAACGTACAGCGATATTTTCGTTTCAGGTCCACTGAAGATGGCAGCTTAGTTGCCATAATGTGATGTCTTAGAGTGTATTCAGTTCCATATTATCGTACCAACTCGTCAATATAACCACAGGTTATCAGGAACTGCCACTAAAATTATTATCAATGGTCGTAGAACAAGATTCAATAAAAATCCGATTGAACTCGCTATGCCAAATTGATTGCTTTGATTGAATAAATAATTATGATATTCAGAAGCATCAAAATTTCTCAGATAAAACCTTACGTTTGATGAGGGACATGGAGATAATTCTGCAAAAATCTATCGAAACGTAATCGAGTGTTTTCTGATATTAATCGATGTTCCCCTTCGGCGAATGTGACACAATTTATAAATCTCACGTTGTAAGTCTGTTACTTTCAGATAATTCGCTAGAGCTTGTTTCTTATCACTTCTGTTACGGCCTTTGTTCCAAGATAGGATGTTATTGATGGACGTATGATAAATTGATCGAGCTGTCTGAAATACGTTTGAATATCATCCGAGAACATATACTTGCATATATAGGAGTATCCCTCTCAGATTCTATTTGGAGACGTGGTTTTCGGAGCATCCTTCAATATTTGCAGGTGAGAAAATAGTGCTGTCGATACCATTTATCTTGGACGGAATGTTTCTCTTGAAAATTGGCAAAAAGATTCTGCAACCAATTAATTCAAACTACCATCTTTATTGGGTATGCTCTATATTCACGTTCCTCCAGAATGTAAATACAAATTAGATGAGACAATGTTATCAAACATATGAAAAATATACACATGCATAATTATATCAATTTGTTTTGGCATGTCAGTGGAAACTTCTTCATAAGTCTAGTTAATTACTAATAAAGGTTTCTTCGTGTTTGCTGGAGTTATCGACGAATCAGGGGAAGTTGTTCCTAATGAGCTTCTTATCAGCAAGTAGGCTGATTACCCTGTTGAGGTCAAAAGTCAATGCCGATTGAACTGAGACTCTTCAGGCATCAGACAATGCAGACGTATTGGTTGTTTCAAAAGCCTTGAAGGATCATAAATGACAATCACTGGATAAAACTGCAGCTGCCGAGGCATTCTACTTGTCAAATCTGACCGAGGAAAGAAATACATATACTCTACTCAACCGATGCAACAGTTGTTTCCTGTGCAGAGTGAAATTATTGAAAATGATTTCCAACCAATGTTGCCATCTATGCCAAAACTGCCAGAGAGATTTTTTCAATGGTGTCCTAGTGTGGATGATAAATTACTTATTGACGTTATAACAATGTATACTACAAATTATATTTTTTCAATTATAGTCTTGAAGAGAATGAGTTATTATTATTATTATTATTATTCAGACAGACAGATGAGCATTTTGACAATGATTTTACCTAATTAATATATCTACCCAGTATTTATATTAACAAATACATATTAATGAACAGTAAATCAACTATATATCAAGTAAATATAATATTAATATAAAGTATATAAATATAAAGTATCTAAATATGAGAAGTAGGTTACATATTAGGGGGATTTCACCTAAGCAGAGCTTGTTTTGTGAGATCCACCAGTAATGTGTAACAATACCATTAGTAAAACATAATTTCAACATCATAACGAGTAGTATAATTGTTATGATAATATATTTATATTTATATTTACTCTGGACAATTTCAAGTGGAGAGAAATACATAGAGGAGTAGATAGAAAGGGGGAGATATACAATCACATCTATTGGACAGCTAAGTCATTATGTTTTGGATGGCAAATATGGTATATACATGAATACAAACATTTACGCACATATTTAAATAGATAAAAGTCTGTAAGACTATTTAGTTTTGAAAGACGCTTTTTAATAGTTCATAGTTTAATAAAATGAATAGTCTCAGTTCTTTTTTAAGGATACGTTTATTGGATATATTCTTCAACTTATCTGGTAGAAGATTGAACAATTTGGGGCCAATGTAAGGAATAAATTTTTGTTCGTGTGTTAGTCGACATTTTGGGATTCGTAGAGTTTGATTTTTATTAATCCGTGTGTTATGATCATGTGATACATACGTCCTAGTAGAGTTCATTACAAATAATACGCTCTGATAGATATATAATTGTCTAACTGTGAATAACCTAGTTTCAGAATAGAGGCGAGTGGTGGAAAAGCGTTTCTCTTTTTTGAGGAGAATCTTAATCAGAGTATTTTGGATCACTTCTAGTTGATATATGGTAGTTTTGAATGTTCCACCCCAGATAATGATACAGTATCGAATTATGGATTCGGCTAAGGCGTTGTAGATCATGAGCAGGTTTTTATTATTGAGAATATTTCTCAGTTGATAAAACTTATATATTAATTTACGGAGTCTTTTTACCGTACTTTCTATATGTTCATTCCATCTTAGAAATTGATCAACCGTAACTCCCAGATATTTAACCGAACTAACTTTCTCAACTGATGAACAATCGCATTTATTTGTGTTTTGGCAGGAAAATTTATGAATTTTCAAATGACTGATACTTGGCTGATCTGTAATAGTTGATGTGAAGGCAATAAATTTAGTTTTGTCAACATTGAGGCTTAATAGATTACAGCTCAGCCAATTGAACAATTTTTGTAGGCCTTGTTTTGCGTTTAGGATAGTTTCATCCCATGTATTTCCTGTGAAAACAATGGCAGTATCGTCTGCATATGAAACAAGAAGTCCATTTAAATCATCTATATTGAATATATTATTGATGTATAGTAAAAACAGAATAGGCCCCAGAACTGTACCCTGTGGAACACCCATGGTGACAGGTAATGGGTCACTGAAAGTGTCATTTATTTTGACTACTTGTTTCCTATCGGTCAAATAATCAGTAATAAGATCCAGTGCGACGCCTCTTATACCAATATCATATAAGTGTTGCAAAAGAATATCGTAATTGACAGTATCGAACGCCTTTGCTAAATCAAGGAATACTGTCATGCACTTCTTATTGTTTTGGAAACTGGTGAAAACTGAGTTAACCATTTTAAAAACAGCTTGTTCAGTCGATAGATTTTCTCTAAAACCAAACTGGGAATCAGAAATTATATTATAGGTTTCACAGTAACTCACCAGTCTGCTTTTGATACATTTCTCGAACATCTTGGCTGTGTTATTTATTACTGTAATTGGTCTATAGTTAGTTGCTGCAGTTTTGTCTCCTGATTTAAATATCGGTATTGTACAAGACTCTTTAAATTTTGAGGGAACCTTTCCGGTCAATAGTATACAGTTGAAAATATGGCATAGGGGATCAATAAGGTTTTCGTGGTGTTTTTTGAGTAGATAAACGGATATTTCATCAGGGCCTGCCGCGGTATTATTTTTTAGTGTTGAGATAATAAGTGAGTTAATTCATAAATTTGTAAGACAACCATTAGATAATAATTTACGGAGTATAGTAGACTGAAATTGTGATCGTAGATTCTAAATGAATAATCTGTTCAAGCAATATCACATGATTCACTCGCTGAACATAAAGCAGTAGATGAGAATGTCGGCTTTATTTAAGT
This sequence comes from Endomychus coccineus, assembly GCA_958510875.1. NCBI lineage: Eukaryota > Metazoa > Arthropoda > Insecta > Coleoptera > Endomychidae > Endomychus > Endomychus coccineus. Next base: position 297,619,403 of record OY294067.1, read on the forward strand.
TCACCCAGATCAATAATTATTCCGTTATCTCACCAAAACTAGCCTGAAGAGACATATCCATTACAAATTTTTATGAAAGGGTTATAGAACCTGCGAAGAGCTGGCTAGTGATCTATATCAGAAGCCCTAAAACTTTTCATAATGAGTGTGATATTCCAGAAGAAGACAGAGTTAACTGAAAGAATATTTTAGGGTTGCTCATGTCATACATCGAACGTGAATGAATTGCACGTTCTTCCAATTCAATAACAAATCCATTACCAAACACATGATGTGGAGCGTCCCACATATAAACCAAGTTATAAATGTCTATGACTCAATACAGTTACCCCTTGTTTTTACTATGTAACGTGATTTTCATTTTACCCCCAGGTCCGAAGTTTTATCGGTGGCTCGATGCTTGATCTTATACATATAAAATTTATTACCCTACTCAAATATTCCGTTTACATAATACGCGCAAAACTTTTTATGCGTCGGGATTCCCAAGTTAGTTTTATGAAGTCGAAAGCAAAGCATACTATGTATGGTTACCAGTAAAAGTCGGTAATAATAAAATAAATTTAACGGAAGGACATTGCCGAATCATGTTTCTGCACGGATCATTGCCTGCAGGAAACGGATATTTGAGCTTGTATAGATAGGGAGACATGAGTATCGTGTAGTTTATCCTAAAATGGCTAAATAGACTAAGATAGACTCAGTTATACTACAAATAGAGCATAAGTCGTATCCCTGTAGGAACAGAAACAATTTTTTAACATCGTTTAACATTTTTGATATGATATTCCGGATTGATAACATTCCTAAAATTCGTCAAATAATGCAAGGTCTGTAAAAATGTGGGTACTTACGAAACTTAAGCCAGGCGGCTTTGGAGTTCACAAGATCATCGTCATCAGGGCATAAACATCTACTGGTTCATTATTGCATCCACAATACAAATATTGAGAAAAAATCCTAAAATTCCATTTTATTTTTACAGAATTTTCATTTTATCACAGGAGGAACTATCGGTTGTAACATGTAAATTCCACTTAACGGGTGAAAATTAGTCGATGATATCTGTGGCACGCAGTATATTATCCGAGTCGCGGCTAGTTCTGTGTCGATGGAAGTCCTACGTCTATTCCCAAATTGATCGGTGACGTGCTCTGAACAATGAGTTGTGTAAAACGTTTGTTTTAATACCGACTTCTGAGATTTTCCTTTCGTTGGAATCAAGAACATCACTAGTCATTTTGGGTGGTAATTGATGTGGTTCTAGATAATTGATGTTACCTTAAAGGGATTATAACCCACATTAATCCACGCCGTGAATTGGGTACCACAATCGATAAAAGGGCCTTGGAAATCGAAATTTAATGTTGGAGAGGGTTCTCCCATGATTTTTTTGCTGCGAGTGTTCCTGAAAGTCTGCTAGCTAATTGATAAATGGACCTTGGAAATCGAGTTTTAATTTTGGAGAGGGTTCTCCCATGATTTTTTTGCTGCGAGTGTTCCTGAAAGTCTGCTGGCTAATTGAGGCAAAGGTGGTACCCCTGTAATGATTGTGGCCCCATATCTGGGCAAAGTACGAGAACCCTCCATCAAACGGAAAGTGTGAATTCACTAATTCAAAGTTACGTTATCTGTTGGAATTAAAAATACTAACACACATATTTACCAACTATTGTAATGACTGTATTGTGTGTTGGTATACAGGTTTTTTGATGAAGACAATTAATAGTAAATGAGTGCATTTTTGTATATCGTAAAATTTTATATTAATAGATTCAGCCTCATCCATATTAGGATCATTCACCCTCTGTTGTTTCACTCACTTACATGAATTAATTCTAGTCTATAGAAAAAGGAAAGATCTCTCACCTTTGAACGATGTTTTAGAGAGGTCAATGGAATCGTAATTAAGCAAATAGCTATCTTCTGGATAGAATCCGAGAGCTTCAGCGTCCGTTTGGCAGGCCGAACTGCAAACATGGGAACAGTACTCCAGTACATGTCCAATCTGTGCTTTGTAGATTATGAGGAGCTGCTAGGATATAAAATAGCTCTTGGCACGGAATAGAAGACCAAGTTTTTGTGAAGCGGTTTTCGCAATGGACCTCACATCATCGTCTCATGAGAGGTTGCTATTGGTGGTGATCCCGAGAATGGTTATGGAAGACTTCATAGGAACAGTTGTATCTGACATCTTCATATTAGGTATTGTAGGATCCGCCTTCCTGGAAAAGACGTAAGCTTGAGTTTTGGTTGCATTAAATTCTACTAGATGCCGGCAATCAAGCGATAAAACAGAATATTAGTTATTCACAAGTAGGGGAATTTTGAATTTTTGTAAATTATCGCTCCAATGTGTGAGAGCCCCTTCGATCAGTCAATCAATTAGAAGAAGTCCAGAGCACTTAGACCGCTTGATTGGGTCCATTGTGCGCCTCTCGATTCAAGACTCAGTCCAGCAAGTCTAAGGCAGCGCCGAAAGCTAGGATTCTGCATACATATTGACGCTGTAACGTATTGAACCCTTGCATGATGCTAATGAAATGTTGTAGGTACGTACTTGTTGGCGTAAAGAGATTTCACTGCTGTCAAACTCAACTCAAATTATGTCTTAATGCCTGCGAAGGCCATGAAGTTATATAGTTGGTAACTTAATATATAAGACACAATGTATAACTAGTATGACATACAAATATTCTCTTTTGTTACGCTGTTCCATTCTATTCACATGCTCTATACTTAATCATTGTTAGTATCCCATGTACTCCTTTCACGGGATATAGAATGTGCAATATACCTTGTAAACATTGAAGAACTTGAATATTTATTAAAAAAGACCTTTCAAAGTAACATATCCGACGGTGATGTAGGAAAACTCTGGAGACTTACTTTTAGGTAAGTAATGAGCTGTTTTCGACACATTAATCCCAACTTCGTCATTCGATATCAATCCCCAGTGTGTGTAGGCAATTTTCTTATACTCTTCGTCCATCATGTGGATAAGTTAATAGTTAATATGTTCCAATTTGGGATGACTTTTGTGTTTGTTAAATCTTCATTAATTCTGGTTATGAAAAACGTCAGATTTGAAAATTTTATTTTGATCAAAAATATTAATCGAGCTGAAAACTAGGAAGTCTAAGAATCGTTTCTATGACAAGCGTTTATTTATTTGTCAACAAGAGCGAAATAATTTGCAAAATCGACAGAAAAAATGAATGAGAATTTTGAGAATTTCTTCATTCTAGGTAAAATTCAGCAAGAAGCTCAAGAAGCAGCATCATGTCTTTCACCAGCGAAAAGCAAAAGTGTATACGAGAGCGAATTGGTGCAATTCGAAAACTGACTAACAAAAAAGAGCGTAGGAGAAGGAGCAATTACAGAAGAGGTGCTACTATCCTACGTTCAATGTGGAGGAACGGTTTGTTGCCTCTCACAAAAATAACGATATTTCGAAGTATGTTAAACTTACTTCATATTTGAAAACCGGAATAAAATATTAAAAATCAAAGAAGGCAAAAATACTGGAGAGAAACCAAATCGAAGAATTTTTGGAAACTGGATGAGGAATACATTCATATCAAGGTAGGAAATACGCGATGTTAATATTTCAATTATTGTATTAAACTTTCTATTTTGAATTTTTAACAGGTTGCAACGATCATGGGAGTCGCAGGTGCTTGTCAATGCAATGAATTAACTTTCTTGGATATCAGCCATGTCCAACACAAAGCCAGTTACCTATACGTACTTATTCCGAGAACAACAATTTCAAGAAGTTTCATGATCATAGAAGAAGCTTTTTCAATCAATGTGTCGAAAATACATCAATCTGCGACCTAAAACTATCGGTGGGAGATTTTTCTCGCGATATGTGACTGGGAAATGTACTAAACAACATGTAGGCATCAACAAAATCTCGGAAACCTTTTCAAAAGTGGCTTCATTTCTTGGGCTCCCTGATTCAGAAAGTTTGCCCGGACATGGAATGAGGCGTGCTTCGGCAACATTATTGACCAATACTGGGGGTGATATTCACACTGTCAAGCGTCACGGTGGTTGGAAATCGACTACGGTAGCGGAAATTTATATTGAAGAATTACTGTTCAGCAAAATGGCAATTGCTAAAAAATCCAGGTACTACCTAAAGTTGGTGCAGTTGGGAACGCTTTCAGTTCTTCAGAAGCAATGTGTATACTACTCAAGAAGGATAATCAATGAGAAATTCATTAGGTTCTTATCTGGCCAACATAGTTAGAATGAATTAGGATTGGATATCCACAAACAGCCTATTATAAAAAGATTCATTTATTGGCTTCGGTATGTTGACAATATATATACATGCTTTAATGGAACACAAGGACAATTAGATTCTTTCATTCAACATTTAAATAATGTACACCTCAAAATTAAATTCACGGTAGAAGTAGAAGTCAATCAAACTTTTTGAACATAACCACCATAACTAAATTAAATGGTAAACATTCTTTTTCAATATATCATAAGTCACGAACGGACATTATTATCCACAAAAATTCAAACCACCCCATACAAAATAAACTGGCTGCCTGGTACAATTAAGACTCATAACTATAGATCAATAATGTATGTAAGTAAACTTCCTGATAATGTATGCAATTTACTTAAAAAACGCAACGTTACCACATCTTTTAGAACAAATAATACGGCAGTAAAATATATTAAAAACAACAAAGACAAGAATGTAAAATATCAAGAAACAGAAGTATGTAATGCAGACTGTGGAGATTGTGATACATTCTATATAGGCCAGACAGAAAGATCTCTCAATAGAATTGAAGAACATTTTTATTTGAACAGAGGAGATTCAAAAATTGTAAACCATATTTAAGAAACTGATCATCATTCCAAAGATGATTTCGAGACTCTCCATAAGTCAGTTAGAAGTAAAGTATTAAACAACTTAGAGAAAATTAAAATTAATAAGTTTAAATATACAGGAAACCTTTTAAATGGTCAGAAAGACCTTACCAATTCTCCATTATTAAATTTATTTGTAAGGAACCTTATCCTACTGTACACGTACCTCACTCATCCCCCTCCTTCTTAATCCTGATTCTAATATTTAAGGAATAAACCATAGTTGGTGAAACCACCGTGTGGTGAAACATGTCACGTTTTGTTTAATAAAAACGAAGTTTGTGAAAATTGTGTGTATTTTTCATTAAAACTATAGATATGAATTTTCAACAAGTAAGCACCAAAACCAACCAAAACTTCAGAAGCTCCCTGCCGAATGAATTTGAATAATCCCGACCAAAATGACAAGATTCCTGAGATAAATGTTAAAGTTAATATTAATAATAATTCTAAATAAAATTATGTAAAATCGAAGAGTGGTATTTTGAATTTTAATCCACTAGTGTATTAGAAGGGTTCTAATTCACGGAAAATAGACGTATTAAACCTTCCTTCATATATTAGTCGTGGATAAGCAATCTATTAGATTTGTCTAGCTTTATATTAAATTTCTAATTCAATCTAATAATCAACTTTTATATGAATAAAATTTATATGAAATTATATATTAATTATTATGTCTAACTTATAAAACTTGATGTTTCATTCGTGACTATATCTCTTGGTATACTAAATAAATAAATTGAAGGGTATGATTGAAGAACTCTTTCAAAATTAATGGGGGAGTTTTTTTCATTAAAGTCTGTACTTATTATAATTCTTGCCATCTTCATTGAAGAATCAAAGGAACTATTATTCGGAAGAAGACACCTTAATAAATAAAGTGAAACTTTTCTTTTCATTTCTCCCATTATAATATATTTTTTTCATTCTACTCATTTAAAATACTATTTATGTTCATAATAACAATTTGTCATGTTGATTCCATCTCTATCATTTCCACTAATTCCATTAACAGTTGGCATCGTTGAAGAATTCATGAAAAATTCTATTTCTTGGCTCTCATTCCCTTTTCCCAATTTCCTAACATCAGGTTCATTATCGGCGCGATTGAAACTCCCTCACATATTAATTTGAAGGAAATTCATCAAAAATATCCTTTAATTCCATTGAATAACGACATTTCCTGATCGCCACCTTGAGTTTTCATTTATTCGACATTGGAAACGAATCAGCGAACCTATAAGGGCTTAAAATACCAATTTCAAGAGAAGTCATTGAATATTACTCGAGTTATCCTTTTTTTTTTCACTATATTTGCATGAAAATATGAGAGAAATTATCGTGTTAGCTATTCTCTCATGAACAGGTAAGGTTACTCTGAATAGAGCTGTAGCGATATAATGAATAGATCTGAAGAGCCGTTTCGCCTTCTCGGCCTCATCAGCGTAGCTCTAACAATCTGTTAATACGGTATTTATCTTCGATAGAACCGCAGATCAGTAATATCACCACTTACTCGCTCCCTTGATGAGCTCAAATCTGTTAATGGTCGATCTAGACAATCTACAGAAATCATACGTATGAATAATTATATTCATTTTCCACAACGACTTTACTATAGCAACCCGATTTTTCTGAAACGTTTACTTTTTCGTAGCTCTGCTTTTCGTCTAATTTATCTCCCTGATTACTGGGGTATTAAGCTACAACTAATATGTTTCATTTTGAAGTGGAACTGATAAAGTGGATCCATTGGAGCTCCCATAAAAAGCGCATCATTCATTCATAAGTGTTTATTTTTTGTAGAGGGCCCTAATAGTAGGGACTTAAGCCGAGAATGTGAGGTGATTTATTTGTTTGTCTAGATTCGTGAACATCCGACGTCTGTCGCCGACTTCCGTCACCCCAATTTATATATTTTTCATCTAGTCGCTTAGTGAAGTCTATCTACGAATACTGTATATCATTTCGTTAACACGTCCTTTGTTTTCCCCCTTTTCAAAAACTATATCGCGGTTTTATTGTTTATAAGAGACACATAACAAACATAGATTCGAGAAAGCGATGATCAATCGTTGTGAGAGGACCGATCATTAGGAAGAACCTTACTTATATTATGTCATTTAGTCTTTTCATATAACCCTCGTAAAAATTTATTGCGATCGGAAATATACAGGACATTAAATCTTATTGGCTATTTTATTGCTTTCTTGAAACATAATACACGTCACTTTTTCAGGAGCATGCAGAGAATAAACGGCATAACATCAAAACTTTCTCTGGTTGTACAAGTTGTAAAGTTTTCATGGGACAAAGTAACATTCTAAACTGTTGTTTGTTGAACAGGATCCGACCTCCATATTTAATTTCCAGTGATACGCCTGCTCTAGATGGAATATCATAAAGCTTGTCTATCCAGTCGATTTCTCTATAATATAGAACAAATCCCTTGATTTTATTAGTTGGTCTTCGAAATGAATCAATACTTGAAACATTGTTTACCTATTATTTATTTGATATTAAATATAAATTGTGTTGGCTGCTACGTAGCTCATTTTGCCCATTTTGATGAGTTGTTCAAATTACGATCACAACTTCATATATAACATAGTGATGTTCCCCATTTTTTCCTTCGATTGTGAAGTTTTCTGTAGTAGAAGATAGAATTTTGCTGAATAAGGTATCAGTCTGTTATAAAAAAGTTGTATGGGCAAAGGGAAACCAGCCTTTATTTAAAGGTTATTTACATATTCCGGCTTAACGTTCTAATGATTGTCCACATCTTATACTAGGTCATGTAACTCCCTACAAGGATAATAAACTAATTCAAAAAGCCTTAAAAGTTAACCGATGTCGTATTATTTTTTGTCGTCCCTCCGAGAGAAATCATAATGTTTGTTTTTTATTAAGGCCGAATAGGTTCGACGCGTAGATATTTGCATTTTTATGCGAGTTGTTCCTTTTCAACGCCATAACTACACTGTTATTTTAAATTAAGATGGATTTGGCCAACTTTTTTATAACTTACAGTTTTGTTACTCCAGATAAACAAGTGAACTTCTACCAGTGGGAAGAAGCGAAATTCCCAGAACAACTACACGCAATAAAATAATTTTACGAGAATGGGAACGTAAAAGAACTCCACAAATAGAACACAACTTCGGAGAAATGCAACATAGAAATTAACTCTAATAAAATTAAGTTTGATGGTTTTTTTTCTTGTATCAAAACGATTTAAACAGTTACGAATACGGCACACTTTATATATTCACGTTGCATCAATTGAGGAGGTTGGGGTCGAATGAGGCAGGTTATGGAATTGAAATTTCTCTCACGTTTAGATGGCAGCACTAAGTGAATTTCTAGAGATTAACTATAAATGAGAAACAAACACCCTTATCCACTAATACTGAGGACCTCTCGGCTACCAAGTAGCCATCATCAGAGTAAACTCAATAAGGAATTAAAATGTGCATTTTAAATACTATTTGGGGTTAATAATGCAAACAAGGGGTAACCCTCAGCTGGAGATGAATCTGAACTTAATAAATTGCTTTTTTGCTCATAAATTTCCATCCCTTCTAAAGATATTTGTCATCACTGTGTTCAAAAAGTCATAGATTTTCTTTAGAGATGGTGTGACCTGTATGTAAAATATGTTAGGCCAATGCTGATGTTTCATCATTATTTTCCTTCATATGAGCAGAATATTCTTTATACCGAGTTCAAATGTTCCATCTAGTTTGACCCACATAGCGTTTTGAACACGACTCACAATCTATTTCCTAAGTTCCGGTTATGTCGAAGTCGAAAACTTCAGGAAATGTGTTGTTCAAATGCTTTTTTTTTTGCTAGTTGTTACATCTATAAGCGGATTGTAATAATTGCTCATTTAGAAAATTATTTATGGAATTTATCAATTGAAGAAACATTTGAAAAAATATTTATTGGACAGAAACTCCTATGATGCTGATCAATTCCTTTTGTGATAGTAAATTAAATTTCATTTCCATTCTGTCGTGACACATTTGGCAACTACAATGTACAATTCTGTAATTCCATTGGTTGTTTGTAAATAAAGTTTTATTCTATTTCATTCTATTAATTCCTGATGAATGATGAATGAAACTTTTAGATTTTATTGAACGATTGGAAGGTTATAGTTTTGATTTGGTTACTTGGTTGTGTTCCAATTTCATCTTTTCCTCAAAAATTAAATTATTGATCAAAGTTTTGTCGTATGAATTGTTCAACGATATTTGCTGAAGCTCCTCAACTTCTCTATTATAATTTTCATGGCTCAAAGGTACGTTCAATAATCTACGAACACGAATATTAAATGGAGCATTTTATAATAAATTGCTGTACCTGGGTCCTCAGTAGTGTACCTTTTTGTTTTTGAAGATTTTCTGTATATGTTGAATTATAAGTGATTACTCTTTCTTATAATAATAATATAAGGGAACGAAGCTGCTTACCTATTTCTATTTCAACAGTGCATTTCAGTGGATCAAATTGGATATTAAATCTTCAATAATAATCGCCCAAATATGATTTTATTCGCATCATTGTTTCATTTCAATAATACCTATAATTTTTTTAGGATAATTTTGCCCCAAAACGTCATTTTTGAAAAATATTTCCAGACAAATCATAGTCGAGAAAACCGATTTTTTTTTAATTTTTTGCCCCAACCAGGAGACTGTCCCAAAAATTTAAAAATTGTTCGTAATACACTAGAAATGAATGGCTACCCAAAAACATTTCTCAATCTTATCATTAAAGAAAGAATAAACAAAATCTATAATGGAACGTCATATATGAATAACATAAACGGTAACACAGATAATTTTATGACATTGCCATACATTCCGTAGACCTCAGAGAAGATTAAGAAATGCTTTAAAAAGTATGCTTTGGATGTTACGCATAAACCTTCTAACTGTGTTGTGGAATAAAGCCTAAAGATGAATAAACCCACACAGTATACAAATTAAATTGTTTGGATTGAGATGGGACTTATACAGGAATAAGTATAGTACAAGAAACAAAAACTTAGCAAATTTCATAGCCCTTGCTGAACAGTGCTTTGATTATAACCATCAATTCGATGACAAAAATGTTAATATTTCAACTAAAGTTACCAATTATTATGAAAGATCTATTCTGGAGATGATTCACATAAAACGTGACTCCAAGTCTATAAATCATGGAACAGATATTCAATCATTAAGTCAGATTTATATTAATTCAATTAATTGAAACCCTTGCATATTCCTACATGCGTTTTTATAATATTAAAAGTATATTCAGGTAGAATGCTCAAATCGCAATATTTCTAATAAGGTCTGACAACCTTTTTCTAATACCTCATAAATCTTCAACATCTGGTTCCAAAGTGGATACTCGAACGTTATATTTTTAGTTTGGTTCTCCAGTCGTATGGACTATGATTTGATATGACTTCTGACTTTTTAAGAAAATTGCTTAGCAGTGGATTCTTGATTCATATACTTAAAACATCATAGTGTTACAATTTCGATTATTCGCGTTTCTGTTTGTTTCGGCGACTTGAGCATTTTTAATTGAAATTAGTGCGATAAGGATGCCTTGTGAGGACACAACTAGTTTCAGGAAATCACGTTTTAGACATTGATACGTTCGGAAATTATTTATCTTGGATATGGTGGTTTCATGAGAGCGTAAAGAATAGCTTACTAATGTTGAGAGAGCATTTCAATTTCAGGTCGGTCAGCTCAGAACGTAGGACGTCAGTATCATACCAGCACCAGTCGGGAGAATGTGCGAGTCGCAATTAACGCCTCGGTTGGGGTAAGAGAAGGGGCGCACAGCAGTGCGTCTCTCTTGTTTCTGTGGTATTATCATATCATTGCGTTCCTTGTTGCATGTGTAGATTTATGTCTATACCCCAGAAGAATTGTTTCCGATACTGTATATAGACCATTTGGATAAAATTTCAATGTAACATGGAGCATAACTTTACATTCCTCAATAGCGGTTTCTGAATAGTTTCCAATATATTTTCTGTTCCTACAATCATATATATTTGACAGGCAGGAGTGTCCGAAATCTGCATTCTTAACAAAATTGATCACAGCTTTTGTTAATTAATGGATTAGAATGATTTGCTACGATCGAGGCTTTTTTATTAACATTCTGTCGACTTGAACAAATATCTTTGAATCTGCAATATTGTTACCAATAATGGGAGTTACAACACACAAATTTTAATTAGAAAAGTTTATTTCTCTATAATGTATCTTAATGAATTTGGACTAGTCAGGTAGTGTAGAGATCTTTTCGAAACCATTTCATCTATCTCAATGTAGATCAACACTTCAAGATGTAATTCTTTAAATATAATCCAATGTGAAAATATGGTACGTTCAAATAGCGTTGGATGGCCATGGAAACTAGTGAGTTGAAAGGAGAACAACATAAACTAGTATTTTCATATTATCTTGCGAAAGGTACAAGACAGCAAACTCTACCCGAGTGACTTAGAACATTTAAATACATAATGCAGGCCAGGTATCTCTGAATTCATGAATAAAACTCATATCCAGGACCTAGTATATGGACCTACGCTTTCACGTCACCGAACTTCATCTCCCTCTTGCAAATCTTCGACGAATAATACTGTTCGACGTGAAGGTGAATAAGCCCTCAGAATTTTGCATTATGGAACGTCTTTAAAGCGAACACCTCTCTCTTCTGTGTTTTTCTGCATAGACTTAATTTTTCCGAGGTAATAAGTTTGTAAAGAGTTTCGGCAGTGTTGGCGAAGTGTCACCGCCTCTCCGTTGTGAAATATGGGAATCTTGAAAGGCTTAAATAGGTATTTTATATATTACCAGAGAGATAGCGTTGTTTTCTTTTCAGTTTTAACAGGTCTCGTACACGAGATAATACAAGATTCAGTGTGGAACTAAACTACTGCAGGTATGCAAATTGAATTTTCAATGCAGATTCGAACTTTTACACTTATTTACACATTTCTCTGAAAGGGTACATGAATAAGATGATCATCTGGTTATTGACAGATAAATAGGATTATGTGCTAGATATTATCTAGGAAGATGCAGATATTGACCGGTAGCACTGCAGCTGGCTCGTTCTGCTGATGAGTAGATATTATTAAAGTGAGAACGAAACAGATTTCCGTAACCATCAGCTGCTATGTTACTGGTTGATCCACATTTTTTCTTGAATCACTATAAAATCTTTATTAATTGTCCTACCTCGACTGGACCTTTTTACATTGTAGGGCCTACAGAAACTTAGGAGTGAAATTTCAAGAGTTCATATACGCGATTCACCACCTCTGAAAAAGGGCCTGTACCGAATCTTATCGGAAACTTTCGAGTAATAACGATTTATTGTACACAATACTTCTGTAACGAGGGTTTAGTTCAGGTTATATCCAATACTGAAAACAAAATCATTTTTAGAAAATTAAAATTTCATGTCAAATCAAATTATCTAAAAGCAGAAGTAACAAGAACATCCAGGGGTTGCCAGTTGTTTTCTGTTCAGTATCAATAACAAATTTCAGCGTGAGGAATAGTAAAAGAATTTCTAAAACGAACATAACTTAATCCACACCCACATCAAGGAGAGTGGTATTATATCATAGCTGGAATGGTCAAAGTGGTATAATTCCACAAAAGTTCCTTATTCTAAAGGCAATCATAAACCTTCCAAGATTAATAACCAAACCAATATAGGACAAAAAACGAATGCTAAGCTATGGTAATTGTTAATGTTAATTATCTGATGATGCAAAGGTAGCGGATTATTCCAGACCCGCTGTGATCTTAAGTTTTAAACGTCTTTCTTTCATGATACACACAATTATTGAAATTGTATCACACGTAAATCGGGACGTAAAGTAGTATCTACTCATCAAAATTGTAATTACGTATAACCTTGATTGTATTTGAGATATTTAATAAAGAAGAGAATCAGCTAGTAATATTTAGAACAGGAAAGATAAGTTTGAAAATCCACACTCAAAACATTCTGGATGAGAGGCCTCAAGAGAGAGAGAGAGGGAGAGAGAGAGAGAGAGAAAAATAACTATTAACTGTCTCACTACTTATTGGTTCAACCATTTTTTTCAAATTTACCAGAAATATCATTGGTACAAAATTGAAAGCAGGATCACTGTAAGTGAAATTATTGGTTGAACAATTCGGGGATCCTTCCCCTTATTGTAGGTTGGTTTCTGAGGAAAAAGACGCAATATAAATAACACCCGAAAAGCGGAAAACCTTCAGTTATATTTTCTTCTCAACTTGAATTAGTCTCTTGGAAAATCACGTGGCTCTTTGTCATTTTCAATTGATTTAATCTTGATAGATTATTCAGAGTCTGTTGGGTATTTTCGCTAAAATCAGAGTTTCAGTTTCAGCCAAATCAGTTTAACTGAATGAATACATTCAATCACTTCATTGAATTTCCATTCCCTAGGTTCATCCTGGTTGAAAAATCTAATTTTAGTTTCATTCCTTTAGTTTAGTTAATTTAGATTCTCTATGTAACATTATTTAACTTTAGGTTTCATTTTTAGATTATTCTTATTAGTAATTTCATAACATTAGTAATAAATTAAATTACAATATTCCTTTTTATTATCTTTATTTATCATAGACATTATTTTATCATTATCATTGTATTTTAATTGTTGTTTATTAAATATTTTATTGTTGTCGAGTACGAGTTTCTCTGTTTGAAACTAGCGTTTATCCCTCCATTTACCTTCCAGTGTTTAAATCCATTAGCGTCTGGTGAAATAAAGGAGATAAGTGTCAAGGATATTTTTCAAATTAGTTCTGGCTAATCGATGATTGAATCAAAAGTCTAACGTGACATGGTTCTCAAAATTTGGCCACACTGTAGATAAATGAATATTGGTGGATGGGAATAATATAAATTCCTCAAGTAAAGTTTTATAGAGTTTCTTAGAAAGAGAACCATGTTTACACTTCCAATTTTCTTCAATTTATTCTTAATGAAGTGATCCACGAAACAATTGAAATATAATTAATCAGCAGATGAAGCAAAATTTGTTTGGTAACTGATCAATGAGCACGTGAAAGAAATAGTAGATGGGTCCGAAATATAAATGTGTTCTAGTAACTGTGGTATTTTTGTGCTGTTGTTTCCGGAACGGTTATCGTTATCCTCCGAACATGAACTATAAGGATATATTCCATTTTCATCAACATTATTCAGCGGCAATGGGTTCTTCTGTAGTCAGCATTTGTTGATAGCTTCCCGTTCTAAATGAGCTCTTCTATGAACGATGCATTTCAGCATTCGATAGTAGAATCGCGCAACAGGGTCGGACTGGTCATGAGGCCTGAACGGCCATTGGGCCAAATGCTGAAGTGCCGTTTTCTAAATTATAATCATTTTCTTTATAAGCTGTATATTCCCTTTTAAAAAATATGTCATACCTGGTATAATAGGTATCGTCTACACGTATTTCATTTTCTCACTTTCTACTTTGACAAGATTATGTACTCTGGCCATCAACGAAAATGAGTTAGTAAAAGAACTAAGAAGTTTGCTAAACTGAAACAGCGGGACGTTTATTTCGAAATCGCTGATAACGCTGATGCAGATACCTATTGATTTTGATAGTGACAGCTCCAGTACCAGCTGCATCAGTGACACCAACACGGATGGAGAAATTCATATCTGCAATAAGGAAGTCATGTCGTGTGACGCAAAAAACAACAAAAAACTTCACATATTAATGGAATTTTTTGTCACGTCATTACTCCAAAATCAAGCTGGCGTTACAATCACATTTACAATTCATAATAACACTACTTGATAAATGATTATTGTTGCCTGTTGACAGACCTCAGACATTCTTGCCTTTTTCAAGTGGTGTATTAGCCAATGTGCCATCCACATTGTGGATAGAGTTAGGGGAGGGAATGAAGTGGAAGTGAAAGTCCAAATCGAAAGGGAACCATTCGGGCATTCGATAAGCTCTGATCTTATTTTGGCGTTATATGCCTCGTTCGAAACATTTATTGCGCCATTGCAGATATTTGTGGTTTTTAAAATATTCTGCTTTGGTCTCCTGACATGGGTTTTTGCCCCAACAACGATACGCTTATTCTAAAGCAACGGCCCTAGAACAGACTTTATTGAACCAGATGACGGTGATTTGTTGGTATGGGGTATGATGTGAGTCTTCATTCCTAGCCTGATGATATCCCAGTTCATTACGTTGGGTCATCAGAATAAAAAACCAAGAGACTGTGGGCAGTTTTTACAATGAATCTCACATGATCTCTAAGAAACTGAAACTGTTTTAATCACAAAATAATAAGCTGGGAACGAGTTTCTTTCTTTATGAAATCGATGATTCAATTTCATTCTGAATTGATTCAAATTCATCTATTTCTTTGGATATCCTGATAACATTCCATATATGTCCAGATCAGATTCATGTAAAAAATGTTGATTGTGAACTGCAGCGAAATAATAGGGACGAATAGATCGCATATCTCAACAAGAAAAGAAACTATT
Source organism: Endomychus coccineus (assembly GCA_958510875.1). Taxonomy (NCBI): domain Eukaryota; kingdom Metazoa; phylum Arthropoda; class Insecta; order Coleoptera; family Endomychidae; genus Endomychus; species Endomychus coccineus. Next base: position 297,634,877 of record OY294067.1, read on the forward strand.
CCATGTACTCGCTGTTGGAATTTTTGCTCTCTAGAATCAGTGATGGATTAACTATTAATCTCAGAGTGAGTTAAACGTAAAGCCAGTAACACGAGGTAAAAAGAAACTACAGTCGTTCTAGTTACTACGGAGCGCTACAAACTTACAATGTAATTACTTCCTACACCGCTGGCATGAGATGAGAATATGGGGCGCATATTAGTTGTAGGAAATTGCGGAAAAGCGGTTGATTCAAAAATTGTGATAACGGCACAGTTCACAAATTAGCTACAGATGCGTTGACGTAGCTTTGAAAATTATCTGAGCTATCGACTATACTCCTTACTTCGCGTATCGAAATATGGATCTACTACTATACTTGGAGAATTGCTGTATGTTCGCTATACAAACATGTCTCCATCTGTTTTTATAATATGCAACCCATTATACATACCTCAATCCCACTATAAAGATAAATCAGATCTATACCAAGAGAAATTTCGTCAAATAGATTACTAAGATAAATTTTAACGATGCCTAATATAGATTGCATGTGATCTTTCATAAGCGATTCTTTAATTAACGCCAACAGTGCAATTTTTTTTGCCACATTGCATTTTGAACACATGTAACAATTGAATGTCATCAACATATCTATACGACATTTTCGCGATTACAAGTGAAGATTTTGATTTACATGGCTTTTTGAACACACTTAACAGTCAATTTGATTCACTGAGATTCCCTTGTCGAAATAGAAACAGACAATCAGCTTCCCTTCCTTTATGAACGTCCCTTTGAGCCAGTAAAATTATCACAACGAAGTTGAGAAATTTCAGCATATTGCGTTGGACAATGGTTACCGAAAATCTTTGATCAATAATTTAATTTCGAAACAAAAAAGGAAATTGGAACGTTGCCTATTAACCAAATCAGAGCCATTACCTCGAATAGTTCAATGAAATTCAAAAGTTACACTTATCATTCTTCAGTAATTATTAAATTCCATAGTTTGTTCACAAAAATTTTCAATACAACCAGTTTATAGATATAAAAACAAGCTGAAACACCGTGTAGGAATCCCTTTCGATATTGTTTCCTATTTCGATAAATCCGGAATTTTCTCAAGAAAGTTTATCACTTTCAAAACACAGTACAGTATCTAGGTAATTTAGAAGGGATGGAAATGTATAAACGAATAGGCAATTCATTTAGTTTCGATTTATCTCCAGCTGAGGTTAACCCATTGTTTAAATTATTATCCCCAAATAATATTTAAACAGGCACATTTTGATTGATAATTTAGTTTACTCTGATTATGGCTACTTGGTAGCCGAAATGTCCTCAGTACTTTAATAATATCTTTAGTGGATAAGGGTGATTATTATCTCATCAATAGTGTTACAATATTAACTGACTTCTTCATTATGAAGTATCAATAGCGGATATAGTATGAAGAACAGATCACTCAGTTTCAAGTAAGCTAGCATATGCAAACATTCTCATCCTATTTACAAAATTGCCTGCGTTCTTATTAAGCTGAAAGCATTACAAACCACTGGCTCTTCCCTGAAGCTACCTCGAATCTGAATAGTGTATGATTTTAAAGTGATGAAGTTAATGCCGGCATGTTGCCTAGATGAAAATATATAAGCGTCCACGAAGTATATTCCATGGCGATTTAAAAGTTGGACAGTACTTATTTACGACCGTAACTGTCCATGTTATTAGCCTTACACGATCGTACATTCGACGGAGGAAACTTGATATCACAAATTTCAGCCAAATATTTTAACGGATAGAAATTTATGACATAATAAAAATAATGGTTAATAATTCAGAGACTTTCGAACTCTTATTTCATCATATCGTGAGTGGTCGTGCTATTCGAATCTTAGCTTCCGTTACTCTTGATTTGTTAGTGTAAAAAGATGTCCCATCGAATTTTCTTTTATTCCGGCGTCGTTCCATTTATCTCTTTTGGTTTCCACATCTTAGACTCTTTGCGTTTATACCACTTGATCACGGTACTCTATATAGATAATCCGTTTCCGTTCGCACTGTCCAAAATCATCGGTGCTTCAAAAAGGAACGAGAGAAAGCGCGATTCGACTCGCTTCGATTTAAGTTTGAAAAGTGTTTGGAAATGGTGCATTGTTAAGTAAAAAAAGGCATGGGAAAGGACCTCACTAGATGAAGAGTTCCACAACTTTGCTGTTCGATGAAAAAATGAAGTATGGTAGAAAGAAGTTCGGCAAATCTCGAGCTCAACAATGAAGGGGTCACTAGTTTGAGCTCGTCTAGTCCGTCTACCTGGCACCTCTTGTCGCTGAACAACAGACGAGATTTCTGATGAACATCGACCATGGAAATATCTATAGGATGTTCTAGAGAAGTCAATGAAGTCGTAAGTATGATATCATCAATCAGACGAATAGAATAGAATAGAATAGAATATTTTATTTATCCAGAAGCCAATTTACATAAATGGATAGGACACGGCATATTGAACAATAAAAAGTAGCATTTAGAATCAGAAAGTTAGATTATAAAGTTACAATGAGGTACAAAAACTATTATTAATGAAATGTAGAGATTATAACAATGATACGACAATTAAGACACACTAAAATTCTTAAAGACAATTCAGGTACACTAAAAATTTAATTTTTATAAAAGGCACGCTTGAGAAACATGGTTTTAACTGATCGAACTTTCGCAATTACAGAGTTCTTATATTATCAGTCAAATGATTAGAGGGTTTGATATCTATATAGGAAGTGGCTATTTCGTATTTACAAATATCATGCCTTTTGATGGCAGATGATGACTTCCGCCTAGTCTCGTAAGAATGATAGTTGGCATTTGTTTTTTAGTTATCGAAATTATGTCTTATTGTTAATAGGCATTTATTGATATCGATGCAGGGATATGTCATCAATTTGGTTGATACAAAAATAGCTCGACAGGAATCTCTTTTTCCCATGCAGAGCATTACTCTAATCACTCGCTTTTAAGCGACGAAAACTCGCTGGTGGTTTATCGAGTTACGCCACAAAGTGACATTGTTAGAAAGATGACAATATACCATTGCATAATGAACATTTATGAGACCTTTTCGCTCTATTATTAATTTTAATTGAGATATGGCATAGAAGCTTCCGTTAATTTTTTTGCAAACTTGCTCAACCTGTTCACACCATGAGAGTGTATTATCTAAATAAAAGCCTAGAAATTTCGAACACTTTTGTAGCTTCAAGATAACTTCATTAATATGAAAATACGGAGAGAAGAGAGAATTTCACAATTTTGGTTTTTTCCTCATTTAGTAATAGACTATTCGCCTTACCCCAAGAGTGGAACTGAGCAGCCACCGTACTTTCGATAAGGCTCAGCTCTTCAAAAGTTCATAGGGTCACTATAAGTAAAATCATTGGTTAAATAATTCGGGGATCTTTCCCTAATTGAAGAAAAACAACGCATAATAAACTTTAGGTTTCATTATTAGATTATTCTTATAAGTAATTTTATAATATTAGCAATAAAGTTAATTATAGTATTCTTTTATTATCTTTAATTATCATATATATTCTTTTTTCATTATTATCTTTTAATTGTTGTTTATTAAATATTTTATTGTTGTTGAGTTCGAGTTTCTCTGATTAAAACTAGCGTTTATCCCTTCACTTACCTTCCAGTGTTTTAATCTACAGGGTGTTTCAGTTTTTTCGTTCATAACTTCGGCAAACGATAGAACTTCTAAAATTTATAGGGGTCTTTCATATAAAATTTTTCCCTAAATCGCTTCGTTTTCGAGATACAGGGTGTTGAAATTGAAAAAAAAATTATTTTTTGAAAATATCTCCGGAACCGTTCATCGTACAGAAAACAGAATTTGTAAGCAATGTCTACTCATAGTAATCTATGTTTTGTGCCATAAAAAATATTTTTATTACATAATTGGTGAAGATTTTGAAGGGGTAGTGGTCGTTTCTCCCCCAACTTCTACGCCACTGAGAAAAGTACGGTTTTGAGACGCCCATTTGAACCGCCAATGTTTTCTACACAAAAGAGGTACTAGTTATAAGCTCTAAAGTTAACCGTTTTCGAGAAAAATTAATTTTTATGTTGAAAAACATGGTCAATTCTTACTAATTAAACAAAATTCATTCAAACGTTAGAACAAGTAGCAAAAACAAAAAATTGACCATGTTTTTCAACATAAAAATTGATTTTATCGAAAACGGTCAATTTTACAGCTCATGACCAAGATTACCTTTTTTGTGTAGAAAACATTGGCGGTTTGAATGGGCATCTCAAAACCGTACTTTTTCCAGTGGCGTAGAAGTTGGGGAGAAAAACAACCACTACCCCTTCAAAATCTTCACCAATTATGACTAAAAAGAAATGTTTATCACACAAAACATAGCTTACTATGAGTAGAAATTGCTTACAAAATCTGTTTTCTGTACAACAAACGGTTCCGGAGATATTCGCAAAAAACTTAATGTTTTTTTGAATTTCAACACCTTGTATCTCGAAAACGAAGTGACTTAGAGAAAAATTTTATATGGAAGACCCCTCTTATTTTAAGAAGTTCTATAGTTTGCCGAAGTTATGAACGAAAAAACTGAAACACCCTGTATAAGTGTCTAGTGAAATAAAAAGGGTAAGCGTCAAAGATATTTTTCACGTTTGTTCTGGCTAATCAATGATTGAATCAAACTCCAACATGTCATGGTTCTCTAAATTAAATAACCACACTGCGGATAAATAAATATTGATGAATAGGAATAATGTAAATTCCTTAAGTAAAATTTTATAGAGTTTAATAGAGAGAGTACCATGTTACAATAGCCAACTGAACCTTAATCCCTCCCCATTACTGAATCTGTCAACTTTGTGTGTAAATAATTCTACATGTTGTTGCTATATTCACTTGATAATGATGTAAAAGTCGAAACCGGTCGTGTTTATTGAAAAATAAAATCTCTTGTGGAAATTGGACAAAAAAATTTCATTAAATTAGTGAAAATCGAACTTTTAACAGATATTTTATCTAAATTAAGCGTAGTATTGAGAATCTCATTTTCTTGATTATATGGAAGAAAAACTACTATATTTTTATACCACTTTTATTGATAATAACGTGAAAACGTAACTAGAGTTTCAACACCGTAGTGCCATTATCAAACAAATATTCTCGTTTTCGGTTCGGCTCAATCACATCAAAGTTATATCTCCTTTTAATAAATGTAGGGTAATTCCAGTTATTAGGATTATCCCTACAAAAATAAGAAGCAGAAAAGAGAACACTGAAATTCGATAAACAAAATATTTTTATGGCAAATGGAATTTTATGCAAACTTTCAGATATATATGCAAATACGTATGTGAAAATCTGTATTATGAATAGAGAAAATTCAATTTCATAATGGTTAAATATAAGCGTAAACATTCATGCTTAGTTCATGGATTATCACAAAAATTCCGAGAACGTTATATCATTTAGTGCATTATATTGTAGAATCAAATCGACCAAAGTGAAATATTCAAATTAGAGCTTGTGTACCATATTTCCAGGCACCTCCCAACGAGGAGTCTCGTTTGAATTCGGGAAGAGCAGTTTTAAGTAAATTATATGTAAATATCACGTCTCCGGCTCCGACAAAATTAAATGCAATGTGTGAAAATGCGACGGCACGACGAGACCCGACAAGCTACAAGGCTTCGGTGTCCAAATGAGCAGTGCTTGTCTGTCGAATTATATCATCGCTCGACATTTGCATATTTCCAACTCCGAGATGCGCTTCGTCTTACATTTTAGCTACCAAACTTAATGACGAATTGTTCCCTTATTACATATTATTGAGTTATCCAACACAGAAATACGATTATACTCACGCCTATTCTCCATCCGGTTCACTTTATCAGGAATACAAATCGGTATATACTTCGAACTTCAGCAAAATCATCAACTATACATACTGTAAATTGTCAAATTACTGGTTCAGCTCATAGAGCCAAATTTCATTAGTTGGATTTCATTCTGATGTACAGGTGGACAAATTTCGATGTTTATATGGGGTAACTCAGTAACTGATATAAAATAGTATAGTATAAAAACTCATGGTTTTGTTAATAAGTAATTCAAAGGATTAACATCAATTGAACATAATTATATTAACATAGTTGAAAAATAATGTTTGCAGCTGCAGAAAAACCTTTAAATCGTGACATTTCACTTTGATTGGAAAGTTTTGTAGTTAAGTAGTCTACAACGATTTGTTTCTCTATAATTCTCCTCCTTTGGCGGTCCTCCAACGACGTGTGCTTCTTCAATGATGATATCTCCGCCACCGACTCTTAATCAATGTCTTGTACGTTGTCTTTCGCTACGCTGATTGATGTCGAAGGCCATTAAAAAAATTGTGAGAGAGCCCCATCAACCTCAATTTCCTCTAGGTCGAATGAAGGTTTTTTTCCCCGTAATGTAGGTTCTCGTTCCTATCTCCTCATCAGTCCGTTGTATTCTATGAAATTCAAACCCCTGATATAGGGGATACATCTGATTCTCTCGGGTGTAATTCTATCGTCACCAAGGTATGTTCGAGGACCAATCGCCGTGCATTGACACAGCACATGCATTTGTGTTTCTTCTTCCACGCCGCAACCTCAACATGTGCAGAGATGTATGTTGCATGGGCGTGTCCTGTCAGGAATGCAATAAGATTCCTTATTTCTGGTCTACTGAACGTCAGTAGATTTTTCACTCGTTTCTGCTAGAAGTGACCCATTAGTCGCTCATAGTGCGACATACGGGGCAGTTCCCTCCAATAGGCACCGCTCTGCATCAAGCCATTTTTTGACAACAGATTTCGCTGTGGCATGAGAAATGCCACAAGTTAGCTCTGGTCCAATGAGGTATTGTTCCGCCCTCCCACTATGGCAAGTGCGAGAGCAGTTTCAGTCCCTTCAAGTCTGATTTCCTCAGACTCCGAACGAAGGTCACGTTGCTGCAGTTTCCCCTTCCACAGTAAGCAACTGAGCACACACCACCGGCTTTCCTGCATCCGCAAGCTGCACCACAGTTATTGATTTCACATCCGCAGGTCATAAGCTTCATGACAATGTCAAAAGCTGGTACCCTTGTACTCATCTCTGGTTTATGTCCTTGCACCGTCTTTTTCCAACCACAAACTTAGGGATCCAAGGCATTTTTCAGTACACGAAAATAAACAACACGTGAAGTCGCATGAAAAGACAACATTGCACCTTTTTGCTCTACTCGTTCAGTTTCTCAAATTCTTTTCTTCTTACGTTTTTCGCCGCCGCTTGAATGTTGTCTAGGGAGCATGGTACTTATTATCTGCCACTGTAGATATAGAAACCTGAAAAAAACTTCTTAACTCTCAAATTTATTATAATATTGCATACAAGTTCAATCAGAAAAATAATTATGAAGATATTTTAGTAGGAAATTTTCATTTATTTACCCACAAAAATAGGTATTAATTTTTTCAAATTAACAATTTGAACAAAAAATATTCACTCTTGTAAATTTGAAAAATAGTGCCTGCAAAACATTAACTGCATGAACTATTAACCGAATAACCGGAAATAAAACTGCCACGTGTTTCGGGGGCGGAGCGTGTTGTCGTGTTGTCGGCACCTTCCAAACCTTGGACGCGCCGAACATCAACGTATCCTTTTGTGATGGCAAAATGTCGTCTTTTGGACATTATCACGTTGAATTTGGATCACGGATCGCAATAATAATGAAAAATAAATGGTAGCTATATAAAACATTTTTTAAATATATTGGTTTATTGTTGTATAAGAAAAAAACTGTTGTTTTAAGCAGTCACAGTTGGTTCGAGCGTGATCCCCTAAGGGGCCCTAGGCACGGGCCTATACTGGAAAAATAGGCCCTGTCTGAACCACATTCTCTGGAAATGTGTATTATATCAATGGACGAATGAATAGATACATCGAACGAATGTTCACAACAAAAACTTCGAGTGAATCACACACTAATATTTACAGGTCACTAGTACATTAACCATTGATTAAGCAGATATTTCTTTGTTCTCTATGGTGAGTAAGCTCTCTGCTAAATGAAAATGGTATCCTTTCATAGCTTAGTTATGTAAGCTAAGCCATTCAATTCAGTGGCGGCTCCTCGAAGGAGGCTAAGGAGGCTCAGCCTCCTCACCAATTTATCACGTTGATCATTATTCATTTTATTTCCTGTTTCTCTAATAATTTTTTTAATTTTACAATCAATTCTCCCTTCTCAGTAGTTATTTTTAATCTGGCAACAGTACCCTGAGGCTAGACTCTATAGAGTATATTTCAAACCTTAAACAGTAAACACCTGTTGCTCAACACAGTTGCCGTTTTTCCGACCAGTCCAATTGCTGAATACCGTAGAACATATCTAAAATGGCAACACCCTCAGTAGGCTAGCCTGCCGCCGGCAAAGAGTTCTCTCTTTGGCCGCCGGCCTTTCAGATCAGTACGCTCGGTGGTATGGAATACGACACATGCGTGTTGCATCGGTATTTGTTTTGTGACGCCACGCGAAGTAAAAAAAAGTGTTTTTCAAAAATAAACGGCCTTCACCGGATTTGAAAGGATTAGTGATGTCAGGTAAGTCTCAAAATCGATCGTTTAATACTGACAATTATAAAATATATTTATGGTTAACGGGATCTGCGTAATGGCGGGACATTTAAACGGTCTTCAAACAAAAATAAAATCAGTTTCGCCTCAGGCTATTTTCACCCATTGTTACGCTCACAACATGAATTTGGTTTTAAGTATTGCATGTACTTCCATTGCGGAAGTTAGAACTTCTTTTCCAACTTATCGTCATTTTCAAATTTTTTTAGCAAATCCACCAAACGAACTGAAGTTTTAAATAACATAGTAGGAAACAGAATTCCCTGTAATGCTCCAACTCGATGGAATTTTACATTACGTGCAGTGCTTACCATCCATAAAAATAAAGACAAATTAATTGAAACATTTGATTTTATATTAAACAGTGATGACTTTTCAACAGATCAGGTTTCATTAAGTGCTGCTGTTGGTTAATAATCTTATTTAGAAAATGAAGAATTTTTGTTTCTTCTTGATACTTTTGAATTAATATTTGAACAAATTGTTCCTATTTTTCAAATTTTACAACATAAATTCACTGATATAATTTATTCAAGAGATCGTTTGAAACATCTCATTGATAAAATTAATAATAAGATTCTTGACCCAGTATGAATTATATATAAAAATTCTCGGGAAATAGGTCACAATAACACTTTGTTTTAACTATTCGTCTTTACGTACGTTTCGGTCTCACGACCATCATCAGAAGACTCACTATGTCTAAAAAGGGGGTTTATTAAAACTAATTATAGCACAAGCGTCCAAATCGCACAATTAAACTTCAATTAAAAGAGCCCACGCCGTCGAAACGAACAGAACCACGAATAATCGAATTGTATCGTCAGAATTAATGTATAAAAAATTATTTTTTTGTAGTAAGAATCCGCTATTCAGTAATATTATTAAAATATATGAGTGCATATTGATTGGTATTCTCACAACAAATGAGAAGAACGAAGTTATTTGTCAAGTATCTACTTTCGAAACCAGATGTGTAGGATTTATGACAAGGCCCTTAAGAACGGTTTCAGGCCTGTACTGTGAAATAACTATTACGAATTCTTCCTAAAAACATTTTCTACACTTATAAAGACGTATGTAAGAATTTGCAAGAGATTATTTAATCAAATTAGTATAAATATGACTTAGATTTTGTGTGTCTACCCTATGATTTACAGATTTGGGGTCCCGTTTTATGTGAATCATCTCCAGGATAGATCTTTTATAATAATTGGTTTCCTTAGTTAAGATATTAACATTTTTGTAATCAAATTGATGGTTATAATCAAAGCAATGCTTAGCAAGGGCGGTGGAATTTTCTAAGTTGTTATTTCTTGTGCTATATTTATGGCCGTACATTCTTTTTTGTAAATATTGTTTAGAGATTCCAGTATAGGTTCCATCACAATCTAAACAATTCAATTTATACACTGTGTGGGTTTGTTTATCTTTGGGTATTAACGGTTTTAGATTTGAGAAATATTTCCCAACACAGTTAGTAGGTTTATGCGCAACATTTATATCATACTTTTTCAAACATTTTTTGATTTTCTCTGAGGTCTCCGGAATTTCTATCAAAATCTATCAATAATATAATAGGAAAAAATGAATTCTATGTAAAAGATTCATGGCACTTTAATGAATTTATAAAAAATCAATCCGTACCCGTAAACCATCAACTGATTTCCTTGGACGTTGTTTCTTTATTTACAAATATACCTGTTGTTTTGGCATTGAATAGCATCAAAAAACGTTGGGCAGAGATTAAAAACCACACACCTCTAGATCAATCGGAATTTATAAATGCTGTAAAATTTTGTTTAGAATGCACATACTTCCAGTATGGTGAGCAATTTTTTGGACAAATATTCGGCACAGCAATGGGATCTCCTATTTCAGCTACCATTGCTAACCTCGTTATGGAGTGCCTAGAGGAATCTGTTATGAGTTCATTAGATTTTCGGCCTGTATTCTTTAAACGGTATGTAGACGAATGCCTTATGTGTGTTCCCAACGATAAAATTCAATATGTAATTGATAAATTTAACAATTTTCACTGTAAACTTCAATTCACTTGTGAAATAGAATTAAACAATAACATAAATTTCCTAGATATGAACATTAGGCATGATGCTGATGGAAGAATAAAAACCTCTTGGTTTACTAAAGAAGTATGGTCTCAACGTTATCTTCACTTCAATTCCGTTGCACCAGCTTGTTATAAAAAAAGTGTCATAAACAGCCTTACAGATCGCGCGATAAAATTGTCCCACGCAGATGACCGCCCCAAAAATTTAAAAATTGTTCGTACTACACTAGAATTGAATGGCTACCCAAAAACTTTTTTCAATCCTATCATTAAAGAAAGAATAAACAAAATCTATAATGGTTCGTCTAATAAAAATAACATAAAAGGTAATACAGACAATTTTATAACTCTACCTTACATTCCGGAGACCTCAGAGAAAATCAAAAAATGTTTGAAAAAGTATGATATAAATGTTGCGCATAAACCTACTAACTGTGTTGGGAAATATTTCTCAAATCTAAAACCGTTAATACCCAAAGATAAACAAACCCACACAGTGTATAAATTGAATTGTTTAGATTGTGATGGAACCTATACTGGAATCTCTAAACAATATTTACAAAAAAGAATGTACGGCCATAAATATAGCACAAGAAATAACAACTTAGAAAATTCCACCGCCCTTGCTAAGCATTGCTTTGATTATAACCATCAATTTGATTACAAAAATGTTAATATCTTAACTAAGGAAACCAATTATTATAAAAGATCTATCCTGGAGATGATTCACATAAAACGGGACCCCAAATCTGTAAATCATAGGGTAGACACACAAAATCTAAGTCATATTTATACTAATTTGATTAAATAATCTCTTGCAAATTCTTACATACGTCTTTATAAGTGTAGAAAATGTTTTTAGGAAGAATTCGTAATAGTTATTTCACAGTACAGGCCTGAAACCGTTCTTAAGGGCCTTGTCATAAATCCTACACATCTGGTTTCGAAAGTAGATACTTGACAAATAACTTCGTTCTTCTCATTTGTTGTGAGAATACCAATCAATATGCACTCATATATTTTAATAATATTACTGAATAGCGGATTCTTACTACAAAAAAATAATTTTTTATACATTAATTCTGACGATACAATTCGATTATTCGTGGTTCTGTTCGTTTCGACGGCGTGGGCTCTTTTAATTGAAGTTTAATTGTGCGATTTGGACGCTTGTGCTATAATTAGTTTTAATAAACCCCCTTTTTAGACATAGTGAGTCTTCTGATGATGGTCGTGAGACCGAAACGTACGTAAAGACGAATAGTTAAAACAAAGTGTTATTGTGACCTATTTCCCGAGAATTTTTATATATAATTGATAAAATTTCAAGTTTCCGTAATACAGAATTTCTTTTTAATATTTTATTTGAAAATTTTTCAACTGATGAGGCTCCTCTCGCGAAATGGAGGAAAACATATAATTTGGTAGACAAGAAAATACATTATAAAAAAAACTTTTTCATGACATTTTGGATACTATTAGAGGTCAAATTGAGATTCGATTTTCCGATTTACATGAATTGAAATTTTTCGACTTAACGAATAGAAGATTTTTCGAATCTTTTTCAAAAGAGTTTCCCAATACACTTTTAGATAACTTAGTTCTAAGATATAAATTTTTTGATAAAATAGCACTGCACAATGAATTATACGTTGTATACTCGGATAAAGATATTTTAGGCCAGTACGACAGTCACGCCGATATGACATGGAAGATAGATAGACAATGATTTGCAACAAGTTTTACCTCAGTTTTATAAACTACTTTGTTTGACAGTCACCATTCCTGTCATGTCGACATTGGTGGAGAGATCAGTTTCTACTCTCAAACGAATTAAAACTTACATGCGAAATACAGTGGGCCAAAATCGTTTATACAATGTTAGTTTAATATCTATGGAAAAAGATTTAGCAAAACACTTTAAACATAATGATACATTTTATGATAATATTATTGATCATGTTCACAAACTAACGACTTTAGGATACAAAAAAAGTTAATAAAATTAATTTAAAAAAAATAAATATGAAAAATTCCAAAAAAAAGAAAAAATATTAAAATCCAAATAAAATAAAAAACAAAAAAGGAACAAAAAAAATGTTTTGCCAAGAGAAACTCTACACCTCCACGTTGGTTCTTGCTTGGCAACAATGAATTTTGTCACTGAAGTAGCTGGTACGGTCGCTGTGCAAAGGTTAAAAGGCTGTGAATAGAGTATATTTTTACAAAAACGTTTTATGTCTAGCCTCCTCTCTTGAAAAGCTCTCGAGCTGCCACTGATTCAATTCATATAAATACAATGATAACCATCATTATATGTAATTAACAGGCAAGTATGGAAAACTGAATACGTTAAGAGCTATCAATATTTTTGTACCTCCTGAAAATCCATTAATTCAGATTATTGCGGTAACAATGTACAATCTTTTGAAGTGAAATGATATATATTTCATGTGGGAGCTCGCGGTGAACGTCTCTCCACAGATAGAATTATAATTTACTACTAAATTGCCAGTAAAGTCTTATTCGCTATGCTGCACGAAGCGGTCGTATTAATTGTGGTTGAAAAGTATTTCCGAACCTGCACGTTAGCAGTATGATGAAATATGAATTAATACAGTCTGCAACCAGTTGCTAATTACCATTGACAGACAGTGAAGAATGAAATATGTAATATTGTTATTACGATGTACATTTCCGGGAAATTCGATCAATTCGTTAAGCATGCTCCAACCGAATATATAATGCCCTCAACAGTTGACGGCAACGACCTATACCACTACGTAAAACATGAAGTAGCTGAGACGTCTGCGGTTATTTGTGGCCGTTGCTATCCTCATTCGTCAAAACAGAAGAGACCCGACGTTGGATTTGACCTAACGTAACCTAATCTATACTAACCTAAACTAACCTAACTTAATTTTTTTATGAAGAGCGTATCATCATCATCACTTGAGGAAAGGGGCTTACTCCCCAGGTACATCTGGGCCATTCAGTGCAGTTCATTGTCCACCCCGTCCTCAGAAGCTTATTTCATTCTAGCAAGTTTTGGCACACCAGAAACTCAGAATATTACTAATGCTGGCTTCCATAAGTTTTTCTGTGAGCAGTTTTGCTTCGCCGAAGTACAGGGCATTCCAAAAACAGGATGTGAGAAGCAGATCTTCCACCTCTCTGCAGTTCCCAGATATAGGATCATCTGCGTCAGGATTACAATCATCTCTCTGATGTCCCTTCCGTTTAGAGAAAGGAGTTTCTTTGAGAGGCTAGGCACAGGCTCTTTGATAAAGAGCTTGGCCTGCCGAAAACATGGTGATTCTCTCCACACAAGTCATCAGGATAAGCTCGGGCATCAAACTCTGCCACATTGTCATTATTTCCCGATTTTTGAGTCCTCTAGATATTTGGATCGGCTCGATGTTGATTATTTTCTCCCTTACTTTATAGAAATACCCGATAGTAGTTTATATAATGGTGGATGCGTCGGAACATAATTGTTTCTGATATGTACTAGCTACCAGTGGCGGCTCCTCGAAGGAGGCTAAGGAGGCTCAGCCTCCTCACCAATTTATCTTAATGATCATTCTCCATTTTATTTCCTGTTTCTCTGATAATTCTTTAAATTTTACAATTAATTCCCCGTTCTCAGTAGTTATTTTCAATCTGGCAACAGTGGCCAGAGGCTAGATTCTCTATATATCTCAAACGCTAAATACGTGTGGTCAACACAGTTGCCGTTTTTCCAACCATTCAATTGCCCAGTGGGGTGAAACAGCGAATATGGCAACATAGTAGGGAGACTAGCTTTTCGTACCCATTCGTCGGTCGAATGAAATACGGGTACTTGCTCCAGCCTCCCGCGCTAGAAGAATGCAGCAGCTCAGTTGTTGTTTTTATACCACGAGGCGTAGTAAGGTTAAGTAGTTAATTTTTAAGTTATAATTTATCTAATCGGAATCGGTGAACGTTAAAATTATGAGTGACTTAGTTGCAGAGTTCTTAGAAAATCCATTTAGTGGATTAACATATGATAGAAAAGTGTTCTTCAAAAACAAACGGCCTTTACCGGATTTGAAATGATTAGTAATGTCAGGGAAGTATCAAAATCGATCGTTTAATACTGATAATTATAAAAAATATGTATGGTTAACGGGATCTGATGTACACAATAAATTATATTGCTGGTATTGCTTGCTATTCACATCAGATACAACTTCATGTTGGGGGCACTTGGGTTATAATGATTTGAAAAATTTAGCTCGTGACCTAGAAAGACATGAAAAATCGCAGGAACAATTACATCGTGTATTAAGTTTAAATTAACCGGTAAACAGAATATTGTTGATGCGTTTGATTCTACACGAACACGCGAAATCGAAAATCATAATAATACAGTTAAAGAAAACCGCGAAGTTTTTAAAAGAATCCTTGATTTCTTATTGTATTTATCATTTCAAGATTTGGCTTTTAGAGGGCATGATGAAACTGAAAATTCAGTTAATAAAGGTAATTTTAGGGAATTGTTAGATTTGTTTTGTAAATACGACAGTAAGCTTCGCGATTTTATGACTAACGCGTCAGTATTTGCAGGCACCTCAAAAACTATACAAAACGAAATTCTTGATTCAATAAATTATGTCCTCCGAAATCACATAGAGGATGAATTACTTAATGTCCCTTTTTTTTCGTGGCAGGTTGACGAAACAACTGATATAACGTGTAAATCACAATAATCAATAATTTTTAAATTTCTAAAAAATGGACAACTAGTGGAAAGATTTTTAGGGTTTTACGATGTTAGTTCGGGAAGAACAGCGATCAATTTATTTAATTTCTTAATGGAAACATTTCAACGATTTGACTTTGCCAATGAATTAATAGCTCAAACCTACGACGGCGCACCTGTAATGGCGGGACATTTAAACGGTCTTCAAACAAAAATAAAATCAGTTTCGCCTCAGGCTATTTTCACCCATTGTTACGCTCACAACATGAATTTGGTTTTAAGTAATGCATGTAATTCCATTAAGGGAGTTAGAATTTTTTTTCCAACTTATCGTCAATTTCAAATTTTTTTAGCAAATCCACCAAACGAACTGAAATTTTGAATAACATAGTAGGAAACAGAATTCCCTGTAATGCTCCAACTCGATAGAATTTTACATCACGTGCAGTGTTTACCATTCACAAAGATAAAGACAAATTAATTGAAACATTTGATTTTATATTAAACAGTGATGACTTTTCGACAGATCAGGTTTCATTAAATGCCTGTTGGTTTAAAATCTTATTTAGAAAATGAAGAATTTTTGTTTTTTCTTGATACTTTCAAATTAATATTTGAACAAACTGATCTTATTTTTCAAATTTTACAACATAAATTCACTGATATAATTTATTCAAGAGATCGTTTGAAACATCTCATTGATAAAATTTCAAGTTTCCGTAATACAGAATTTCTTTTTAATATTTTATTTCAAAATTTTTCAACTGATGAGGCTCCTCCCGCGAAAAGGAGGAAAACATATAATTTGGTAGACAAGAAAATACATTATAAAAACAACTTTTTTATGAAATTTTAGATACTATTAAAGGTCAAATTGAGATTCGATTTTCCGATTTACATGAATTGAAGTTTTTCGACTTGACGAATAGAAGATTTTTCGAATCTTTTTCAAAAGAGTTTCCCAATACACTTTTAGATAACTTAGTTCTCAAATATAAATTTTTTGATAAAATAACACTGCACAATGAATTATGCGTTATATACTCGGATAAAGATATTTTAGGCCAGTACGACAGTCACGCCGATATGATAAAATATATGATAGACAATGATTTGCAACAAGTTTTACCTCAGTTTTATAAACTACTTTGTTTGACAGTCACCATTCCTGTCACGTCGGCATCGGTGGAGAGATCATTTTCTACTCTAAAACGAATTAAAACTTACATGCGAAATACAATGGACCAAAATCGTTTATACAATATTAGTTTGATATCTATTGAAAAAGATTTAGTAAAACACTTAAAACAAAATGATACATTTTATGATAATATTATTGATCATTTTTCGCAAACTATAGACCGTAGAATTCCGTTAATATATGAAAAAAGTTAATTAAATTAACAAAAAAAAACAAAATATGAAAAATTCCAAAAAAAAAGAAAAATTATCAAAATTCCAAAAAAAATATAAAACAAAAAACGAACAAAAAAATGTTTTGCCAAGAGAAACTCTACACCTCCACGTTGGTTCTTGCTGGGCAACAATTAATTTTGTCACTGAAGTAGCTGGTACGGTCACTGTGCAAAAGTTAAATTAATTGGCTGAGTAGAGTATATTTAAAAAAAAAACGTTTTATGTCCAGCCTCCTCTCTTAAAAAGTTCACGAGCCGCCACTGCTAGCTACTAGTTGAAGAGGCAGTTTAAATCAAGTATCTGGACTCATACACACGCAAAGTTGATACAATTACATTCTAGGAAGAAGCGTGTAATTTGGTAGGAAAGTCTCACTAGTCTGTGCCTTTAGGTTGTACCCACCAAAGTGAACGCTGCGATAACCACGTTATCTGAAGAAAGAATACTGATGAATACACAAATAATATTAGTATATTACATACTGCCACAATCAAAGATTTGGTCGTCTCTTGATTTTTCTAAGTTATAGTCTAGATGATGTTGAGTGTGGCACTTGTAACAACCGATGAAGCCAGAGAAACGAGACAGAGACAGATCAACACAATTAATGAAGATCTGATATCTAGTAGAGTCTATCCTAAAATAGCTCAAGCTTGTAGTTTCTCTAGAAAAGGGGATCTGATATGATGCTGCCAGGTACAACTATTCCTATCGAGTTTTCCATATCCATGCTCTGCATCACCAACACCAGCACCCTCTCATGAGACGATCATGTGAGTTTCATTGCTAGAGGCGCTTCACAAGAGCCACTCAATATCCCAGCAGCTCCACATAATCATCAAAGCACAGATTCGATCTTTCCTGGAGTACTTCTAGCATGCTTGGAGTTCAGCATACGCCGAAGCTCTTGAATGTCGTAGAAAGGTGATGGATCTCTGTTAGCAGAGCTACAGCTCTTTATGTAATATTACACTAATCCTTGTAATCCCATCTTGTCCACATTGAGATTTAGTTTTTCTCCATTCAGAGCTTTGGTTAAACAGTCTGCAACCATATCTCGAGTTCTGATAGATTTAATCTCAATATCGCTTTTTTTTTTACTTCTCTAATGAAATGATGCTTAACATCTATGTATTTCGTTCTGGGTCGGTAGCCACCATTTTTGCATAAATCCACTGCTCCCTTGTTATCACAGTAAAGTGATAATGTTCTTGGTGTATCAGGAATGAGTTCTCGAAGAAGCTCTTTCAAAAATATAGCCTCTTGAGTTGCCATAGACAGATCCATGTATTCCGCTTCTGTAGTTGAAAGAGCTACTGTAGGCTGTTTTCTTGAAGACCAGCTTATCGCTCCACCATTCAGAATAAATACATACCCAGCTGTAGATTTGCGATCATCAACATCCCCGGCCCAATCAGAGTCACAAAATCTTTGCATACCGCAATTTTCCGAATACCAGTTTGTATTGAGAGGTTTCTTTCAAATATCTAAAAATCCGTTTGACGGCCTTCCAATGACTTTTTCCAGGATTTTGACAGTACCTCGCTAATTGCCCAACCGCATAAGAAATATCAGGTCTGGTGCATTGAGCAGCATACATTAAGCTGCCAATAGCTTCCTGATATGGAATACCTGCCATTTCACATCTTTCTTGTTCAGTTTTAGGTGCCATTTCTTTCGATAAAACTTGATTAGGATCCATTGGTGTCCGCATTCCGTGACAATTTGACATATTGAATTTTGAAAGAATATCTTCTATGTATTTTTCTTGATCCAAACGTATTGTTCCTTTCTGATCCTTCATGATTCTCATTCCCAAACAATAATGTGCATCTCCCAAGTCTTTCATTTTGAATCTTTTTGACAAAGCTTCTTTCAGTGATTTCGTTTCATTTTTGTTTTCTGAGAATATCAATAAGTCATCAACGTAAAGTGCTATGACTAATTGATTTCCTTTGATGTTCTTATGATATATACAGGAATCGTGTTTCGATTGGATGAAGTTCAAACTCTTCAAGACTGAATCGAGTTCTTGATTCCAGGCTCTACTTGATTGTTTGAGACCATATAGTGTTTTATGAACTTCAGAAGTTGGAGAATAAAACTCAAATTTTACACAAAACTTTTAACATTTAATTTAAAAATGCTGACAAATTGTTTCACCACACTGTGGCATTATCAAAGCGAGGAGTTATCAACTGATAACTCCTCGCTTTGAAAATGCCACAGTGTGGTGAAACAATTTGTCAGCATTTTTAAATTAAATGTTAAAATTTTTGTGTAAAATTTGAGTTTTATTCTCCAACTTCTGAAGTATTATGAATTTACACTACGTAAACGCCGAAACCATAGATATATGTGTTTTATGAAGTTGACAAATTCTTCCATCTGGTAATTCCATGTAAATCTCTTCATTCAGCTTAGGATGTAGAAACGCTGTGACAACATCCATTTGATCGATTTCCCAGTTGTACTTTGCAGCCAGGGCCAATAAAAGTCTGATAGAGCTGTAACGAACTACAGGAGAAAATGTTTCTTCATAGTCCAAACCTGGAGTCTGAGAATATCCCTTAGCCACAAGTCGGGCTTTATATCTTTCAATTTCTCCAGTTGCTGTGCGTTTCGTTTTAAATATCCATTTACTTTTGATTGGCTTTTTGCTAGGAGTATATGAACAGAGAGACCAAGTTTCATTTTCAATATGTGATTTCATTTCTTCTTCCATAGCTCCTCTCCATTTCACTGAGTTCGGACAAGTCAAAGCTTCTTCAAGAGTTTGTGGATCAGGATCATACAAAGTATCGCCAACAATGTTAACAAAATCTGAATTGAATATATTGCGATTTTCCTGTCTTTGTCTTGTAGACCTGCGTAGAAATTCTTTCGCAACATTCTCAGTTTGTGATTGTCCGTCTGTTGAAATATTGATATCTGCTGTGAAGTCTTTTTTACGTTCATTCCCAGATGACATATTTTCTGATAATAATGATGATGAGGATGAGGACACCCCCTCTTCAACAATAGTTCTAATACTTTCTATAATTTGTAAAGATTCTGACTGTTGTTGACAATCACTGTCATCAAATTCTGAAAATATGTCTTTTGACATTTCATATGTGTCAGATATGAATTCATTTTCGCGGAACGCAACATCTCTTTCAATAACTAATTTCTTAGTTTTAGGGTGAATGAAACGGTACCCTTTTGAATTCTTACTGTATCCAACAAAGATATGTTCTTCAGCTTTGGGGTCCATATTCCTTCTTTTCTGTTTCGGGACAAAAACTAAAGCTCTACAACCAAATACTTTCAGATGTGATAAGTTCGGTTTCTTTCCCGTCCAAATTTCAGATGGTGTAACGTTTCGAAGTGCTTTTGTTGGAACACAGTTTTTCAAGTAAGTAGCCGTGTTAACTGCTTCAGCCCAAAAACATGTACTCAACTTTGGATGGAATAAAATACTTCGAGCTGTTTCCATCAAAGTTCTATTAAGTCTTTCAGCTACGCCATTCTGTTGTAGATTATAAGGAACCGTAGTTTGATGTTGAATTCCAGCAGATTTGAGAATTTGTAGTAACCTTCCGTTGACGTATTCTGTGCCATTATCAGCTCTGAGACATTTCATCCTGCAACCAGTAAGGTTTTCAGCAAATTCTTTATACTCTTTGAATTTTTCAACAACTTCCGTTTTTGAACGAAGGAAATATACTTTCGAGAAACGACTATAATCATCAGTGAAGGTTAAAAAATATTTCGCACCTCCAATAGACATTTCTTGTATAGGACCACATATATCTGAATGAACCAGTTCCAAAAACTGTACTGCAAGAGTTACACTACATTTGTTGAAGTGACTTCTATGAAACTTTCCTTTAACACATTCTTCACATCGTTTGAAGTGTTTTCCTGGAAAATCTACACCTAATGCCAAATTCCGTTTCAAAATTTTCATGTAATCATAATGAAGATGACCAAGACGACGATGCCATAAACTTGTAGCATCCAAATCTTGTACAGCATTTGCAGACAACAAAAATTGATCGAGTCGATACATTCCGTTGATTTCAGAAGCTGTACTTATAATTTCTTCTGGCGCGAGTTCAATTATGCTTTCTGTGATCCTGCACCCATGATCAACAATCTCTCCCTTTTCTATGGTCATTTCCATGGTCGGTGTTCATCAGAAATCTCCTCTGTTATTCCACTGCGGAATATTCCAGATAGGAGCACTAGACGAGCTCAAGCCAGTAATGTTTGAACGCAACTGATTTGAAATTTCTTGACAACATATAATAAGTTATAAGAAATAAATGGAAATCAATAAAAATATATAAGCGATTTATTGAGATATAAAAGAGCGAAAGAACACGGTTATTGACGTGGTCGAACTGTATCACGTCCCTTACATATCCGCAGCACTTTGTTAGAAGTTGATATAACTCGTCAGCAGCAAGGAGAAAGCAAGTGTCTATACACATTCAACTCAACGACTTCATACTATCCTGAAATGTGGCGTATCACGTTGCATTCTTAATATAACACTTAAAACGTCTAATGAACCCTTCGCCTGTTGTCAGCAATAAGCCACTTTGCAACATTTTCATTTTGACAGTAACAAGTTTCTCAAACTCATAATTTATTCGTCGATGTGTAGAGTATCAGCATTCGGTGTTATATCTCCATCACTTATAATGCATGCACTTTCGTAATAATTATCTATCATGAATAACTTAATGGTAGATTAGAAGTCTCACATAGGGGGAATGTATATTATATAGATACAAATTGTTCAAGAGATGAAGTATGTAAAGAAAGTCCTAAATCCCTCCAAGGGCATAACATCCGGGTGCCGGAAGAGGTGGAATATCGCAAAATAATCCTTGACCCTCATAAACTCCAAATTGACATCAAGAGTAGTATAAAAATGCTGATAAAAACTCTCTTTGGCAGAGCACAACAAAATAAACTTTGATGGGATACAATCCCATGACCGTGTAACTTCAAGGGCAACGAAAAAGATGATGATGGCTCTTCAGACACAAAAAGCACTGTTCAAGAATACATACGGGACTAGCTTCAAACAACAACAAAGTGAGCACTGGAATGGAGCACCTCGCATGAATCCCCGAAAATCATCTAATAAAGAACCGTCGAAGTACAAAGCTAAAGAGCTACTCAACATGAGTGGGGTCTTAATCCAGTGAGAGGACATTTGCACAGAAAGAGGCTGTACAATGGAGAAATTTCCTGGAGACAATGCGAGAAGACAGGACATACTGTCATATTGTACCAGATCGTGAATGAAAAGTATATTCTTAGACTATCCTCCGAAGAGAAGAACCCAGCCTCATCCCCCCCCCCCCCCGCCCGGTGCAGAAACTGTCCTGGGAGCTACAGTTACAGAATGGGTCCTACGATCCATCCAACTGGAATGTACGAAAAGGCCTAGTGGCTGGGGCTGGAGGGTGAAAAGGAACAGTATTCGAGAGAAAAGAGGTATCTAGATAGAGCACTGTCATCGTCATCGATAGATTTGCGACAGAACTGGGTATGTTACTGTTAAGACAGCTCCATCCATCGAGAGCTCCAAAAAAAATTGAATAGTTTAGATATTTCAATCTTCCAATTACCAAGCTGAAGCTGCTGGTCTGAAGCATTACACATACGATCAGGGCTGAGTTCAACATCTTACAAAGACAAGCCTCAACGGCTACTATAGAAATTCTACTTGATCTATCTCTATTAAGAAACTGACAGTATTCTGCGAATAATCTCAGATATCATACCAACAACCACCAACTTCAACCTCATCTTCAAAATAAATGAATGAATTTGAAATAAAACTGACCTACTGAGAAATTCGTAATCTGTTGATACACAGACGGCTTCAAAACTCGCCAAAGAGTTGCGGTTGCAAGACAAGGCCTGAACTATCTGTAACTCTCGGTGAATATGCAATATGTTTCAAGCGGGAAAGCAATTTATTAAATGCAGATTTATCTCGAGCTTGCCAATAGAACAGTCATTTAAAGATTTTATGTCGGATTGTCTGGAACTTGTTGCAAAATGTTTTTGATGTCATAAGAATCATTGGTCACACAGTCTCACCATGGGAAATTAGCACAACAATAGTTTTATTAGCAAATTGACCGCTTATAAACAATTTAAATTAACACATTTCCCAGATCCCAAAAAAATTGTTATTTTGAGACAGTAATACTCACTTGGGGGTTCTTGGGGTCTCTAATTACGATTCCGAAGTCAAAAATAGCAGAATTATTCATCATCACCGGGAAATTGGCCAATTGGCACCGGAAATTGATATTTAACATAATTTATACCTTTTTGAGCTAGCAATTCATTATGCCCTATCCAAAAATGACAAGGTCATTCATAATCACCCGGAAATTGGCCAAGTAGAACCGGAAATGGATGAAATTTACCAAAAGTTAGACCTTTTTCTTGCAAAAAATGGATTCAATTAATTTTTTTTGCTAACAATCAGTATAAGATAAAATATCAATCTATTACAGTCCGAAAATTGATCAATTGGAACCGGAAGTTGATGAAGTGCATAAAATTTGATGTTGTTTCATTTTCTATGACATATTAAAATAAATCAATAATAAACATATTTTAATGATAACGTACACCATTTGGGGGAAATAAATAATTAAAAAGTTTTGGTTACTTATTATTATTTTTACATTTACAGTTCGTCGTTACATTCATAATCATTCAGAAAAAATTCTACATCTACATGGTCTTGCAGTAAAATTTTAATTCCAATCTTCATTCACTTGAGCAAATATAATCACAACTTGAAAAAATCGTATCTCAGACGCGTTCTTACAGGTTTTTTTTCTGTTATTATATAAAATAATAGCACAGTAACTGAGTCACCGGTAAAGTAGAAACGATTTATCATGGAATGCGTGCTTGAATTGAAAATATAAAGAATCTATTCACAAGATGAAGACATGACGTTGAAATTGTTGAGCTTTCAGAGTTACGATCTATGTGAAAAAGTACATTCAAATTACTAGTAACGAAATTGGTAGATACAAAATTACTATAAACCTTAATGAGAATCATTTACCATTAAATTTTCCTATATGATGTAGATACAATTATTTGATAGTATATTTGTCTCACAGCAAAGTTGAATATATTCTTATATTAATTAAACTTACCCAGCACTCATAGGTTTTGCACAACATACTTTTTGAATGAAATTTATTTCTTAGAATTGAAGAAGTTTTTGTTGCCTCTCCTCAACATTTTAAGGATACAAAAACTTTGGATCGGATTATAGATGTTTATCGTCCAAAAAATCTGTATTGAATAACGACACAAGGTAACCAGTCTGAAAATATTTTATTCCATCAACTTCCGGTTCCAATTGGTCAATTTGCGGAATGTTATAGATTGATATTTTATCATCTTCGAATTTGGTATACTAATTTCTAGCTCAGAAAACCAATTGAGTTCATTGTTTGCAAGAAAATGGTCTAAATTATGGTGAATTCCATCAACTTCCGGTTCCAGTTGGCCAACTTCCGGGCGATTATGAAAGACTTTGTCATCTTTGGATTCGATATAGTGATTGCTGCTCGAAACAAAATTGAGTCCATTTTTTGCAAGAAAAAGGTATAAATCATGTTAAATATCAACTTCCGGTGTCAATTGGCCAGTTTCCAGGTGATGATGAATAATTCTGTTGATTTTGACTTCTGAATCATAATGAGAGACCCCAAAAACCCCCTAGTGGTCATTTCTGTCTCAAAATAACAATTTTTTGGGATTTGGAAAATTTGGTAATTTAAATTGCTTATAAACGGTTAATTTGTTGATAAAACAATTGTTGTGCCAATTTCACAAGGTGAGACTGAGTGACCAATGATTCTTATGACATCAAACAAGTTTCAGACAAAGATCAACTGTACAAAGATATTCCAATAATTGCCGTTTTCTCGTCTGAAATGACTGTATGTACTGCAAATAGAACATGTACATTTTGTTCTTCAATTTAGTTCATCCTGTTGATGGCTACTTGGTAGCTGAAAGTTCCCTAGTACTTTATCGGTATTTATATTGGATAAGTGAGAGATTATTTCGTACTTATTAGTAAGATAATAGAATGTTTCAAGAAAAATAATGAGGAAATAAATCAATCTTCAATACTACAATATATTTCAAAAGATTCGTTTCTTCATTATATAATTATCCAGGAAATTCTATTGTTGGATGTATTGGGAAGTATACCTAAACAACTCTACGTCAGAAGTTTACTGAAATGGAAACCATTCTAATGTATTTGCTTGTAGTAAACACACTTCGAGATTGATTTCAAATCACAAATTAAACTTGATTATCCTTCTGTCCAGGAATTCCGTGGACAGAATGGAAATTGTCGAGTCGTTTTTCTATTGATTTTACTTTCTTACGAACTTCAGGCTCCAATTCTCTTTCTTTGTGAATACTACTTAAGGACAGACAAATGTTATTGTTACGTCGTGATAGTTGTGTTTTTCTGTAGATTGTTTCTTTTGTATTCGGATCGATACTTTGTGAGCTAAGAGGTGCATGCACAGTTCACATAAGTAATGCAAATGTTCACTATTATTAATATATTTATCTTGAAATAAATATTCCTAGCGATAACATTTGTAGGTTTCACGAAAACAAAGCATTATGTCAGATGGAGAAAGCTAGTTTCTCCTCTAAATTGGTTATTTATTTATATTAGGTAGAACTTGAAGATAATTAAGAGTGATATATTACCGGATTCAGGTCAAATGTGGAATTAATGGAATATGATTAGGTTTAATATTCCATGCTAAACAATTGAAAATTTGCTCCAATGTTGCTATTACTAATTCAACATATAAATATACCGGGTGCATCACGATAAGTGGTAACTTAGTTTAAAGTGGAATTTCATCACGTAATGACTGATTCTAATTGAAAACCGTTTTTGAGATATTTTCAGTTTCATAAAATTGTTGACAAATCTTCAATAATCTCAAAACTATTCAAATTATTCGAAATTTTGGCATCTGATTTAGAAAATGTCTCTCTGCCTATTACTCCAAAATAATATCAATAACTTGGATGATGGACTTCCGCGGACAGCTAATCTTGAAAAATCTTGTCTTCCGGTTGGATTCCGCGTCACAATAGCTCGACTTGATGCCGACGTTTCGCCAACCATTACAGGTGGCATCTTCAGGGCAGGCTTGAGGCTTGAACTGAAACTGATTCTACTGGTTTCTGTGGCCGTATTTATTGTAGGAGAATCCTTCACGCTAAATAGTTCACTGCCTTTGTTCCGGTGGTTAACTTCGTTCCGGCACCTGACCCTGCCGTTGTACGATCATGTGAGAAGTGGAATTTTCGAGGATGGGTTTCCAAATGTTGGGAAGGTAATATCCTGAGTCACGGTTCAGATTATTCGGATGTTTTAGGATTTCTATAGCTTCAAGGATTTTTCGCTGATAGAAGTTTGGGGCTCGGACTAGGATTTTAGTATCTTCAAAAAGGATTTGATGATTTGTGTCAAACTTGTGTTCCGCAAGTGCAGATCTACTGGTGTCACGAAGCCTTGTACAGCGCTCATGTTCTTTCACACGAGTAGCTACTGTACGACCTGTTTCCCCAATGTAGACTTTACCGCAAGAACAGGGAATGCTATAAACAGATTGATATCAATAAGTTATACAGGGTGTTCTATCAATCATCCACCAATTATTCATTTTTCACTTCTCTCGCTAGACTATTTTTGACACGGTGTCTGTGTACCCGTAAATCATAGAGATGATTGCGCCGTTCCTATCGGTCGTATGGATTTTAAATTCAGCAAATCCCTTCAAAGTACTGAAAATAGGGATTGTATTGTCTTTGGGCCATGTTTCGAGGGGTATTTCTGACCTCCATCTTCATTTCTTCGAAAGGAATGATGGTATTTCATTGAACAATAAGGAGAAACGTTTTTTTCTGGCTATAAATATATAATATCTCACGTACAGTGCTGTCAAATGGGTATTGGACCCGTAAATCGATTTTTGATGGGACAATTTGAATTCTCTTCAGAATGTCATCAGAAAAAAAGCCGCAAATAAAGTTGTGCCAATTGTCTTTGATCAGATGAAGATTTTTTGTTATAAACAATTTATTCATCAACAAGATAGGTGAATTGGACCAAAACGTTCGTTTTCGGATAATTTTGGTATTCTGAGTTCGATTTTATCGTCAATATCGTCGAACTGCTCCCAGCAACTTTTGTTATACCAGTTTCACTTGATCAACTATCCGTAATATTTCCCTTCATTCATGAATATATTCTTCATAATCCGATATCGGTAAAACTATTATCTAGGAATTAATCATAGTTTCTGTCTGTACAGATTAGTAGAACCCAAGTGAATTAAGTCATTCATTTATATATTATAACAATAAAGAAACGTGTTTTTGTTTGTTGAGCAAGCGAAATACTCAATTGTCGAGCATATTTTTGCTACATTTGATTATTTAATCAAGCTGAAGCTGATCTGAGAACATTCTACGCTTGTCGACTAAGCATTTCCACAAAATTTTACATAACAAAGACATTTGTTACAAGAAAATAGACCATTGAAACATTTTGAGGACTGTGGAAGTATAAATAAAACGGAGATTATGTTGTTTAAACTTTTTAATTTTAGTTACTTCGCCTCTATTTCACATATAGTTAGAAGCCAGGAACGAACAAAAAGATTACGTAATACAAATGATGTCAGATAAAAACACGCTGGTATCATTTTAATGAAGCAAATGCAGATGTTTTAATTAGAGTATTTTAGTTTAACATGAAACACAGTAGAGCTTTACCGTGCCATATTTTGTAGGGTTATCTGTAACTGTAACCGGTTACAATTTCACTTTTTTAATTACTTTTCCGTTGAATGCGCGTTTTATTCGCTTATGGGTATAATCATTTTTCATTGTTGAATACAATAACACGATTAAATGAAAACATAACACTAAATTATAGCAAGTCAATTATCATCGAGTAGCTTCGTTGAATCTTATTTCAATTTTACATACGCTTTGCCCGTTTCGATGATTTAACTTACGATGAACGTATAACAATGATGATTATTTTCACTTTAACGCAAATATTTCCATCTCCTCTCGTTTAATTATTAAACTGTGTTATGAACCAAAAGGCGAAAGAAATTCTTAAACACAAAATCAGTGGTGAAAACATTGAAATCTTCACGGACAGCAGAGCCGCAATACTAAAAATAAATATAGTAAATAAAAGGTTTATATTTATATCCTTCTTAAAACAGTTTACATTTTATAGCAAGAGAGAAAATAATGGTAGCTCATGAATGATCAATATAATGGCTGGTAATTAAACTTGCCATAAATTTAAAAATGATGGTCGAGGTTTATAAAATATATACATAAAAAAGAAAAAAGAAAAAACTACAGAAGAGAAAAGAATGCTGCTCATATGCCTTAAGTGGTAGCGTAATGCCCATACATGGGGAAAAAAGAAAAGGAGTAAAAAGAAAGATATGAAAGAAAATGATACATTATTATCGTCAAAGTCACCAGGTCCTCATTAAACCACACATTCTGGTTACACCAGAATCAAATGCCATCCTGTAGATATTTTTTCAAATTTTAAGGCTATGAAAAATTCACTTTTCACTAACGCCTTCCATATATAATATATAAAACTGATATCTATATTGCACTTCAACGTATTAAGACAAGGTGGACATCCATAGATAAAAATATTTATACAGTTGAGTTTATTTCAGCGGTATATAGGAGAATCTTAAAAGTTATAGCAAGCCAAGCGCAGTGTATTGTTGAACATAAGAAACAAGTAAAGCAAAAGATACAATTCACTATAGCGGTTGTATCTAACAGTATGCGATATGCACAAGCCGACTGACTCTCGGTTGACTTACGGCAGTAGCTCGCGATAGAAGCACAGTTATACTCCAAATCGATTCTAGTTGTAGCACCAATTTTAGATGATTTCTGTTGAGAACAACAAAATTATTCGAATGCAACGTGCATATAACTGACAGATGCGATATGGATAAAACACTATAGACTGCTGATTTAAACTCAATATGTATATATTCTGATATTCATCCAAATATAAAATTAACAAGAAATGGTTACTATTAACAGATATGGATTGGTATGAGTTCATTTTAACAATTATAAATTTGTAGTTTGATTCTCACAATCCCTATTTCAAATAGTATTATATAGTCCAGGAAATAAAGTACAAAATCGACCCAAATCAGAAAAATTTGAGGTAAAAGGCCGATTTTGATATGTGAGGGCTCATTCGATTCGTTTTGACCTCCTGATCAGAATCTGCCACAGCTACATAGACGGAAATTTGTCCTATTGTTAATAAACAATAAATAATGGCCAATAAATGGCATGTTTTTGACATAATAAAAAAAATTGAAAACGCTATTTTCCATCAATTTTTAGCGGGTAAAGTAAAAAATTGCAGTTATTTGATCAATAAACAATTTGAATTTAAGGTTTATAACAATTTGTCACTTATCTATTTCGTAATAAACAACAAAATGGAAATTTCCTAAATAATCAAGATTAGATTCATTTTCAGGTAATTTGAGGTCGCTGAATACAAATTCGATATTATTTTTCTAATTGGCTGCTAATCTAATTAGTTAATTAGCAATTTGTTAATAAGCAAATTAACCCAAAAAATGGAAATTTAAAAAATAATCAAGACTAGAGTCATTTTCAGGTAATTTGAGGTCGATGAGTAGTTTGATGTTATTTTTTTGATTGAATGTTAATACCATTATTTAATTAATAATGATACTTCGTTACCGAATTAACAAAAAAATTCAAAGTCTCAAAATAATCAAGATTGGAGTCAATTTCGTATAAGTTAGGGTCGCTGAATACGAATTTGATGTTATTCTTTGAATAAATTGCTGGGAAACTATTTTTTATCAATAACATGAAAAACCACTCTTCTCCTTTACGGCTACGGCCCTGGAGGTTGAATTACTGGTTCTGAATTCAGCACATACGTCCCTGCACTTCTCTCAGTTACCATGGCACCGCTATCAATCAACTAATAATATGAACAATTTATTGAAAAATCACATTAGATTCGAATTTAACTACTTCAAAAATTGACTGTAATCTTGATTATTTTAAAACTTTGAATACCTATTTTTTGTTGATTCGCCAAGTGAATTAATTAATTAATTAAATTATCATTCGATTCAAAAAGTAGCATCAATTTCGTGTTCAGCGGCCTTAAATTGTACGAAATTGACTCCAATCTTGATTATTTTGAGACTTTGAATTTTTTTGTTAATTCGTTAACTAAGTAATTATCAATAAAATGATTAAATTAACCTTTAATTCAAAATAACATTAAATTCATGTTTAGTGACCCGAAATTACCCGAAAATTACTCTAATCTTGATTATTTTGAGACAGTGAATTTTTTTGTTAATTCGGTAACTGAGTTATTATCAATTAATTAATTGAATTAAAATTTAATCAAAAAAATAACATCAAATTCGTATTCAGCGATCTCAAGTTACCTGAAAATGACTCTAGTCTTGATTATTTTCAAAATTTCCATTTTTTGGGTTAATTTGTTAATTAACAAATTGTTAATCAACTAATTAGATTAATAGCCAATCAAAAAAATAACATCGAATTCGTATTCAGCGACCTCAAATTACCTGAAAATAAATCTAATCTTGATTATTTTGAAAATTTTCATTTTGTTGTTTATTAACAAATAGATAACTAACAAATTGTTATAAACCTTAAATTTGCATTGTTTATCTATCAAATATCTGCAATTTTCTACTTTATCCGCTAAAAATTGATGGAAAATAGCATTTTTAGTTTTTTTTTTTATTTATTGTTATAACACATAATTTTTTGGTGGATATTTATTGTTTATTAACAATCTCTGAGACATTTCCCCCTATGTAGCTATGGCAGAGTTTGATCTAGAGGCCAAAACGAATCTAATAAGCCCTCATACATCAAAATCGGTCCTTTACCTCAAATTTTAATCTTCAAAACCTTTATTTCCTGGACTAATAAGTGGCTACAAGGAAAATCATGTTTCAAATATTGGTATTTATTGAATATGATATTACAAAATGTCTTGTTATGAATTGAATGTGATATAATAAAACTAAATTACGCATTTTTTTGCTGAGCTTATTGAAACTTTCTTAAAAAGAATTGAACAAACAAATATTGATGCCACAATTGATAAGAAATAATCACCCTTAACCACTAAAGCGTACTATTAAAGTACGCTACGAAGTAACCATCATCAGAGAACACTAATTTATGCATCATAATGTGCCTGTTTAAATACTATTTGGGGATAACAATATACATAATGGGTTAACCTCAGCTCGAGATGAATTGGAATTTAATACATTGCCTTTTGGCTTATACATTTCCATCCCTTCTAAATTACCTAGATATTTGTCTGTACTGTGTTTTAAAAGTGATGGTGTGACTTGTATTCAAAATGTTGATTTTTCAGCAATATTTCACTTTATGCGTATGGTCAAAATGTTCCTTATAACCAGTTAAAATGTCCCTTCTAGTTTAACTCACATATCATTTTAAACACGACTCACAATTGATTTTTTAAATCCCGAATTTATCGAAATCGGAAATTTTATATCAAAGGTATTGCCTAAACGGTGTTTTGGCTTATTTTTACATCAATAAACTGTTTGTATTGCAAATTTACAAAACAAACTATGCATAACTTGAAATACAACCTGTTTATAGATGTAAGAACAAGCTAAAACATCGTGTATGCAACACCTTTGATAAAGCTTCGGATTTCGACAAATCCGGAATTTACAAAATCAATTGTAGGTCGTGTTCAACATGCTATGTGGGTTAAACTAGAAGGAACATTTCAACTCGTTATATGGAACATTTTGCCCATATAAGAAAGTAGTGCTAAAAAATCAGCGGTAGCTAAACATATTTTGAATACAGGTCACACCATTCCTTAAGAAAGTTTATCACTTTTAAAACACAGTTCTAGGTAATTTAGGAGGGATGAAAATGTATAAACCAAAAAGCAATTTACTAACTCCCGATTTATCTCCAGCTGAGGGTAACCCATTATTGGCATTATTATCTCCAAATAGTATTTAAACAGGCACATTTCGATTTATAATCTAGTTTACTCTGATGATGGCTACTTGGTAGCCGAAAGGTCCTCAGTACTTTAATAATATTCTTAGTGGATAAGGGTTATTATTTCTTATCAACATTGTTATAAAATATCCACAGTGTAAACTCTTCGATAGTTTATTAAATAATGATAGGTGAAGAATTTAAATTTTCTGAAATGTGTACTACTTACATTCATTCATAAGTTAAATTGTAATTACAATCATAGTTTGATACTTTTTTTTTCTTCCATTGTCATTGATCATGTTTCATATTTGGAATTCAAATCGCTACAAATTGGAATTATTACAATTTAACTTAAAAGGGGATTGATTGAAAACCGAGATATGAGAGTAATCATTTTTTCTGTGTAAAAAGTTGAGTTTAATTCTCCAACTTCCGAAAGATGAAATGATTTCCCTAAATATGTTAAACTGCGATTTAACTCTTACTTCTTTTAATGGAAGAGAATTTATCCCGACCTTCGATTTGGCAAAATATATTCAGAGTGGCATTTGAAAATATAAAGTAATAGTTCAACGATAGCTATTAAACATTCAAATTAAGCAATATATTATTAACTAAACTCTTATGAGTTTATTATTTAATTATGAATTATTATTAATTCTAAAGGCTAGCTTTCTTATTGTATTTTGAATCTTATTAATGTTTGTTTAATTTGAATAATGAACTTTTACCTTTTTATTTTATATCTATGGAATTAAACACAACGTTCTTTGAATGTTAAAACATTTTTATATTTAAATTTCTATGACTCTATTTTTATCTCGGGTATCAATTTTAACAATTTTATGTTCAAATAGATCTATGATCTAACCTCAAAATTATTTACTATTTATCTTTGTTTACAAAGTTATAATCTACAATCTTTCTTTCAGATTTACAGACAGATAATAATACAATGGAGAAATAATAAATAAACTTACGTTTAGTTTATATCCAAGAATATGTTTTAAAATGTAGGCAATGTTCACTTGGCTTGATCTTCTTATTAATTTGATAATTCACTTTAACC
Organism: Endomychus coccineus; assembly: GCA_958510875.1. Classification (NCBI taxonomy): domain Eukaryota; kingdom Metazoa; phylum Arthropoda; class Insecta; order Coleoptera; family Endomychidae; genus Endomychus; species Endomychus coccineus. Next base: position 297,668,024 of record OY294067.1, read on the forward strand.
GTACACAATTTCTTTGCTATACACAATAAACACAGGTAAACTATTTTGGTTACTTCTTCTGAAATCAGGAACTGTTGAAAATTGTTAACTTAGTTTTATTCTTTTATTAAAGATATAAAACTCTTTAATGATGTTTGGAACTTTATCAAAGACTGGCTATCGTTCGATGTTACTTATGAATTGTAGGTTATTGTAACCTTTAAACTTTGTTCGGAGACTTGGAACAGTACTTGACTTGTAGAAATTATTTATTTGCTTCGGTTACTTTCAACCTTACGAAGCTACTGGAACACTTGGGTTCACCGATGTTTATTCAATAAAGTATGGTTACGGAAACTTTAAGAGTTGCTTGAGTACCTTGACTCTTCAGATGTTGATGGCTAACTGACTTGGCTTGTCTTCAGATGCCTTTTATAGGCCTTCAAAACCGATGCTACTTGATGTCATTTTCAACCTATGAGGTGCTTTCTTCACCTATCAAGAATGCTTTGATGATTGTTGAAAACTGACATAAGTTTACATTGTTATCAGTCTGACGTTTATAATCCGTCTCGACCAATCAGAATTTAGTATTCTATAAATTTTGAATTATTGGAGATTTGCAACTTATTTTAGATAATGATGATTCCTTCTTTTTAAATTAATATTGCCTACATTTTTCCACACACTTTGGTATAAGATAACCTATGATTAGGTTATTATTAATATGATTATTCCAATAATTATTATAAATTTGACAGTTGTCATTCTTAAAAATTAATACATAATATAATATATCAATAACATTTCTTTAACATTATATAACTCAAATTTACTAATCCTAACTTATATCTATAACATTTTTCAATAGTTTGTGCTATCTCATGATAGTTTTTGTAATCATTTTAATTATGATTTCTGTCTTCGTAACACTGTACGTTTATTCACTTTCACTGAAGTTCTTGTTTTACATTTCTAATTCTAATTACATTGTTGTTTATTATGTTTTACATTGTTTATTATTTAACTTTTAATATTGTTTTTTAATTCCATATAATATCATTTTATTAATCTTTTCTAATTTTCAATGTTCGGTAAGTTCTAATTTTTATCATTTTTGTTGTTTAGGAACTGAAATCATAACAATATGTATAAGGTACTACAAAACAATGCTTAGAATAACAAGTTACACGAAAATGAAACCAAACAACAAATTAGAAGTAAAATGTGCAAAAAGTCAGATTTCTCAATTAATGCATCAAGGAGCTTGTTACCCGATCATAGATTTTCAATGAATGAAATAGGACTCGCCAAGGAATATGTTGAAATGGAATATTTATGATGTACTCCTCTTACAGAACTTCAATTTGATATTTCGTATCTGGAGCTCTAAATCTATGATTTATTCGGGAAGTGCGGGATTATTTGCATTATATCCTGGCCACGATTTTAATATATGGTGCAATAGGTAAGATTGAGAGAGATGAGACGTGTCTACTTTGGTTACAAATGCGACCCACAGATAGAGTCACGTCTGCTCTTTTGACACCGTATTTATGGAAACTGTTACGTTCGATCTAGTAATCGACGCGATGGAACTACCAATGAATTAGTAAATTCACAATGATTGTTTCATGAGGTCATTCGTGATCATTTGAGAGTACATTATTCCGATTCATTCAAATACAAGGAGTAAAATTTAAATATTGCTAACCACTCCTAAGCATTATTTTCCTTCGATTTGAAAAATACGTCCATATTGTTAAATTACACGCTACTTACACTTTTATTTGTAACTTCCGTTACTCGAGTTTCAGCGTCATGACGCCATCTTCACAAGATATTCAAATACAATTAAAATACATAAGTTCAACTATAAATACTAGAAAATCTATAGTGGAAGCCGTTACTTTATGGTAATTTATCATTTTGATTATATGAAAGAATAACTACTTTGTTTTTATACCACTTTTATCAATAATAACGTGAAGACGTAACTATATTTTCAACACCGAAGTGCCAGTATCAAACAAATAGAAAATTATGAAGAAATCAATGAAACAGTCCAAGTATAAATAGAATAGAGTAAAGTAGGGTTGAGATTAGGGGATCAACGAAAATTCCAAGGTAGATCCTAGTAAAGTGCAGTATTACATAGTAAACATAGTAACAATTTATGAATTAGTGTGATTATAATTTAATATTCTAAAAATTATTTTGAGAGTGGTTTCAAAGATACATGAAAAGGTCACTTTGATATAGGTCTAATTGATCATTGAGGATATTTTTATTAGAGTTTTTGACACCTTCATAAATCTCTGTTGATTCTAATGTATTCAATTTGAAACCTCTGGTTTGGTTATGTAAAATGCTTAGTTTGTAAAAAATTATTAACAAAGGTAAACGAGCGAAAATGTTCTTCGTATCTTAATTTGAAATTACGACAAGTTCTACCTATATAAAAGTCATCACAGTCTGTGCAAATCATCTTATAAACTCCAGGTTCACTATACTTATTGGTTTAGTAATTTTCGAGCATCAGCAATAACTTCAGGTAGATCATTGTTATAGATTAAGAACAAAACTGGGCCAATTATGCTACTTTGACGAAGTCTCATTCTAGTAACAATTCCCCAGATACGAAATTTTGTCCACCCTTCGAAATTTTCACTCTCTACGTTCTACATTCTAAATAGCTTTAAAAAATGTTTCCAAAAGACTGGATTTATTGAAAACGATCCAAAAAGATGAACCTTATGAAGAAGAAGATGACATTCCACTCGGTCAGTTGTCGTCTCTCTTGAAAAATATGCCAGGAAGTCAAGATCTGGGGAAATATCTCCTAACCGATTCAAACTTCTTAACGGAGAACCCAGATTTTGATTTTCAGGAAACAATTCATGTATTCATCGAAAAAAAAAACAAAACCGACCCTATTGAAGATGAATAATGTGGAAGTTACCATGACGAAGAGATTTTGTGTTCATTTGTAGGAAATATGACTGAAGTTTGTGAAAAACTGAAGGACATACAACATTTTTTATTGACAAAAAACAATGACGATTTGAACATTGATGTTTCCCAAAATTTAATAAAATTTGAGAACGAAGTAACAAAAACCAAAATGAATAATTTGAAACAGACTTCCATTGAACAGTTTTTCCACAGAGTGTGAGGTTTAATCATTTGGGAGCGGCTCTGTATTCCAGTCAGGGCCGGATTTAAGGTGGTGGAGGCCCCTGGGCCCAAGTTTGGTGTGGGCCCCTATATGTCAGAGGCTAACATTTTTTTTTAATTCAGTATACACCGACTGGATACTGAATGCAATTTTAATGCATTTTAAAATGTTCTTGTAATAAAAAATCTACACAATATATATTATTTAATGTATATAAATATCAATCTTATTCCGATCCATTGTTTAGATCTTCATGCATGTTCTCGCTTGAAAAGTATTATGACGGTAGCCATGCAGTGACAAAAACTAGGAACTCATCTTAAATACAGCTCCACCTACTGTATACGCTGGAAAATTCAAATTACTTATTTCAATGAAGTTCTTATTATGTTGTGTTTTAGAGGAATGTGATATTAGAAATAGATTTTTAATAGCAAAAAATATATTGCAAAATCTGTGCATGCAAATTTTGCACTAAATGACGCAAAAAGACGATATTATTCATTATTGATTACCAATATTCACATCAATACTATTGTAAACGATACTATGGATTACTACATTAAATAATTGTCATATGATTTCTGTAATAAGCAAGTTTTTTATCTCCACTTGATCTTTGGCGGGGGCCCCTAGGTGGTGGAGGCCTCTGGGCCATGGCCCACCCGGCCCACCCCTAAATCCGGCCCTGATTCCAGTTACATCACATTATGTTGACAAAAATATGGATATGTAAATACATACATAGTACATATATTATTGTTGTTATTTCTTTCACATAATCGCCAAGAGTTTGTCTTCCGTTATTAGCTAGTTTTTGTTAGTCTAAAGCATCTTTTATGTTCATTAAACCTAATAGAAAATCAGCGTCCTGTTTAGCCTATAAAGGGGAATCGCATTTCTACCTTAAAAGCTTGTCATATCAAACCTCAGTCGATCGATTTGTAGATAATCTGAAACGGTTTTTTCCTATCGGCAATCTACGCAAACATATATGATTGAAACATACATAGTTTACAATAATATGATGGTTTATGTGATTATGTATTCAATAAAAACGAATCACCAGTGATTCGTCAAGTTTCGTTATGTTCGAACATGAAACCTCATAATATTGAAGAAAGCTTTCCTGTTCCCATCCAAGAATTTACAGAAGCTTAACCTCATAACATTCGACGTTGGAATTCCACGGTGTCCCCCTTTTTGAACATTATACTATGATGAAGTTTAAATCTGTGTCTTTATAAATTCTCATTCAACTCAACAGCAGAGTTATAAAATAAACGATAATACCAAAACTCGAAAGTTTTGCAAACAGCTTCACAATTTTAATAAAAACAACTTAATGAAACTTTGAAACTTGTCTTCAAGTTACTTAACAGTAATTTTCTATAGTACGTTATGAGAAAGTAACGTTTCAATTTGATTTAACTTGTGTAAGTTGTTGATGCAATATCAATTAAGACTACAATATCAGTTCTACAATATTTCATTTAGTAGAAAGTTCCCAGCACAGCTATTTTATTGATTAAGGTCATCTTGATTATAGCTAACCGCTAACTTAAGATTGTTCTCAGACCGTATCCAGGCGAAAACCTCCTTATGCTTATGACTGGATAATTATGATGGTGGATGATTCAAAGTGAGAAACTGGAAATGAAGGGATACCCTTCTGGGCCAACTGAACGAAGAATGGTCTGACTTATGCAGAGAATCACCAAGCATGAGGCAGGCCAAGCTGTGCCTGGGTTCTCAAACAAACCCGTTTCTTACACAAGAGACATCATAAAGATGACTGGAATCCTAACGAGTTACTATCGTCTCAACAAACACCTTCATACTATGGGCATCGCAGATGATCCTTTATGTAGGAAATGCAGAGAGGTCCATCACATCCTGTTGGAATGTCCGGCTTTGACAAACCTGCTAGAATAGAATAGATTTCTGATAACGGGGTACACAATGGGCCCAACTAAGTGGCCTGAGTATATTTGAGGGTTGAGCCACCTTCCTTCAAATGATAATGATATTGAAAATGCTAGTGAATTACAATCATATTCATCCCGCAGAAGCGTCAGTCCGAGAGCAAAAAATTAAGTTAACAACATAGGAAAAGGATGAGGGAAGTCAGTAATCTACAGATCAGTTAATTTACCATCTTTCTGATGACATCAGCTTTAGATACCTGATATATTCCTACAAATATCCTTTCGATTATATTATTAAAATTTCTATCAGTTATAGAGAACCGTTACCTTTCATTTTGTATGAAGTTGATCTATTTCTAGCATATATTCTTGATGCAAATACCAAAGGAATGAGGAATCATTCACACATGAATTAGAATAGTGAATCAGAGCCTAAACAGATAATAAAAGTAAATTCCCGCGATATTGCTGTTTGAAAGTTCACATAAGATTTACTTTTCCTCGCTATATAGCGGCACGATTTAAAATAAGATCCTCACCGGGAGTAAATATCATGAAAAGCGCTCGCGAGCCGTTACCAGGCCGCCACACCGTCAACCTTAGAGAACAATTGGCATATACGAGATCTCCAAGTCGTTGGAATACACGTGGATGTGTTACACGCAACGGAAAGCGATAAATTGGCGGAGGTGTTCACGAATCCTCGAAATGTAAATGCCGGAGAGTGTTTACTTTGGGCGGCAATGGTGGCTGGCGATGAGGATTAGAGACTCCATTATCTCAGACCGCGCGTCTCGTACCGCGCCGCGGCATTTACATACGCTGAGAATGGCGCTTCTACCTTTCTTACCTAAATATACCGCGTCATAGACAAAGGCTCTCTTGAAACTTGTCTCCCTACGGCGTAATATTTTGTACAGATAAATCATGTTCAAGCGAAAGCAGGATTCTACTTTCAGCGCTCTATCGAGCAATACCAGTGGAATGATTGTGCCCCGCTTTTCCCCGTGGTGCTTTTTATAAAGTCATTATCTTTCGCAAATATGCCATATTTTCTACTAGCGAAATTACATCGAGTACAAGAACTATACACTTTTAACATGAGTTGATATTTCACTTTACCGCCACAATAGCACGACTTGATGCCGACATTACAGGTGGCTATTTCAGGGCAGGCTTGAGGCTTGAACTGAAACTGATTCTTCTGGTTTATGTGGCAGTATTTCACATCACACCATTTCATAGATCACACCACCTCCAATCGGAAATTTTTCCTAACCCTCTGGTTCGTTGTCCATATGTCGATGACCCACAGGCAGGATTGCCATGTAATAGTCAGTTATGGTCAAGCATGGAGTGGTTATGTCGAAAACGTGGTTCAGGAACAGAGGGGTGGAATCGCATACGAGTTAGAAAGGATTCATCTTTAATGACTAGTCAACACTTACTACTATATACACTCTCTACATCAATGTATAATCTCTACTGAGACTTTCAACTATACTATTAGATAGTATAATACCTTTGTGGATCAGATTAATTTGCAACAAGTCATTTTTTTATACTTTAACTACACGAGAGAGAAACCTATAATGTTCGAAGAACATCTGTGAGCCAGCAGTGGAATGTAGGAAGAGGAGATAGGCTTTCGTATTTTTCTTCAAGGTTTGGTGGAACAACAGACGAGATTCCTGATGAACACCGACCATGGAAATATCTATAAAAGAGGGAAAGATCTCTCACATTTCTACTATATTCTAGAGAGGTCAAAGAACTCGTAAGTATGTCAGCTGCTGGGATGTAAAGTAGGTCTTGGCATGATCGTCCCATGGTGGTGAACCCAAGCAATGTTATGGGAGATTTCATAGGAATAGATGTACCTATCATATTAGGGATTGTTGTATCCACCTCCCTGGAGGAGACGCAAGCTCGAGTTTTGGTTGCATTAAACTCTACTAGATTATCAGATCCTTATTTCGAAAGCGTATTCAGATGTCAATTAATTGCGTCACACTATTCATGTGTCGCTCCTCTGGCTTCATTGCATGGTATAGGGGCTCTAGATGAGAAAGCGGTATGAAGTGTACCATCATCGGCAAAATTGTGGACGAGACAGGTAGTCACTTCCAGCAGATCGTTGATATGGAACAGAAACAAAGTTGGTGCCAAGACAAGTCCCTGCGGAACACCAGCGTTGATAGTCATTTTATCGGAGGATACTCCGTCAACTATTGACTGTTGTTCTAATGGAATCTATCTTAGCTTGATAAAAATTATTCATAATCACGATAGTTGAAAGTATAGACTGTTAAATGTCCACAAGACACTTCAAGAATAAATTCAACATTAGAAAACTATCAATAGCCTAGCGTTGCCGCTTGGAGAATAGATGAATAGTGTTCGTGGCAAAGTTACTTTTCGCAAATCATTTGATTTGGTTACCAATTCTTATATAACTGTATCACATTATATAAGATACTCTTCGCAACATATACAATACAATACAATAAGCTAGGACTCCTAAAGTGCTGAGTCCGTCTCTGATCTCGAACGTACTTGAGACTTCCAAAATTACCACCAAGGTAGATAAAGTACCAGGATGAAACTATTCGCAAAATCGAGGCAATTAGAACGAACTGAAATTGTATTCCATAATACATGGAGATTTCAGAAACCAATTAAAATTAAACATAAAAGTGAATCTAACTGAAGCAAATGTTAATTTTCCTTCAATTCTCAACGATTATACAAAGTATTAATAAAGCTCCGTCTTTAAAGTTTAATTGAAATCAAAATTCAAAATGGAATAATTACGGAATACGGCGAATGCAAACGTTGCGAAACGCTGAGACGAAATGAGAAATGACCGTCAGGTTTGTAAGAAACCGCCAGAGCTAAGTGACGTCTCCAGTACGAAATTAAAGTAACGTTAAAATATGCTTGGCTAGTTCAAGCAATTGCCGCCTCAGGCTTATTTTCACACCAAAGTGAAGGAAACCGTTTTAAATTTTATTTCAATGTAAACATCTCGTTGCTTGAAGAATATCCATTTGATAATTTACTTCTCTGGAAGCTAATTTTTTCACCTCGAAATCAAGCTGCATTTCATTTTGTCATTTATACATACAACCCCAGTGTTTGTTCCGATCTTTCTGCCATCATTCGAAACGTTCAATTGAGGTGTTCGTGGTATTATAATTAATTTTCAGAAGGATTCAAGGGCAGTGCTGGCAATTCCCAACCGGACAGTCCCGTATTGCGCCTTGCTCAATTCCTGCGGTATGCCCGTTTGCATTGTCGTTCAACAAACCAACGCCCCCTGTCTTTTTTGGTCGATTGACAGACACCAAGCTTTTCTGATTGTGCTTTTCCTTTTCCCCTCCATTCCATCGACTCACTTTTGGACGAAGAACCATAGTAGAGAACCATGGTTTCATTTCCTGTCACAATTATTGTCATCAACTCTTTATTGCAATTGTTTCAAAAGTTGAATGTCAGCTTGTACAATTTGATGGATTATCTCATTGATTGATGCCATTTGAATAAATTGTGTGATATCCCAATTAGGGGTTTATCTTCTATAAATCCTAAACTATATAAGCTCCTAATATATAAACATATCATATACGAACGAGTAGCTCTTATTATTCAGCATGGTTGACAAGGTTCAAACAAGTCAATGTCGGTCCAGCAAGCGGGTCAACCTTCGCAACGACGAAACGATATTTGGAACATCGTATGAGTACAAGGCTTTCCCCTGATATGTGTTAGGTATTTAAGATTATCAGATCCTGGTATCAAGTAAATTATAGAAGTTATTAGTCAGTCATAAGTTATATAAGAAATTATCAAGGATATGTAGTAAGTTATTATGGATAAGTGTGATTATTTCTTATTTATAGTGCTATAGTGTATCAACAATGTGAACTCTCTTGTGGTTTAACAGTTATTATGGAATTAGTCTCTAGTAATTAGTAAGCTATATAGTGTTGTTAAATCATGTGATAAATCACTAAAGCCCATGATGGTATATTTACACTTTCCCAAATAAGACCAATTACCAACCTCCAGAACCCTCGACCTCCAAATGGATATCCTACCAGTAACTTACATCAGTAATACACTATAAAAGAGTTCACACTATGGATACACTAGAACAATATAAATAAGGAATATTCACCTTTATCCACTAAAAATACTGAGGACCTTTCAGCTACCAAGTAGAAATCTTCAGAGTAAACTGGTAACCGGCACATCAGTGCCTATCAGGAACCTTTACATAGCGATCCTTAGTCATGCCTTAACAATTGGCAATTCTAACAATATACACCTCACTTGTTTGATTATACTGGAATTACTTGTTCAATATGGAGGAGATCTTGTTATTCTGTTCATATCAACCGACTAGAATTGGTTCAAGAGAGGTTGGTTAATGGGATACAATGTGAATTATGATCGCAGCCTTGAATATTCAGTTTTATCGCCAGGTTTATTATTATAAATGAGTTGTAAGTAATTGCCTCAGGTCGTCGAAGGGATACAGTTATCCAGGTTCCAAATCCCAGTAAGAGCCGTTAGGAAACGTTTGATGTTGGTGTGAATGAATTATTGAATTTCGCCAACAAATGTTCTATTGCATGTAAAGCTTCTCAATCTACAATAACTGTGGAAAATGACAACAACCAGCTAGTATGCTGTCTTATTGAATTGTACTCATCAATTATACGATTTCTCAAATCTCACACATTTTCCACTGGAGTAGTCTAAGCTGATGACTTCAGAAGGCCTCATACAAAATGATCCAGGGGCTTGAGTCCGTCGATCGATCGGGCCATAAGTGAGTCACACCTCGACGAATCCAGCGCTCAAAATATGTTGAATGGAATCAACCGTTACGTAATGAGAATCCATTCTAAACTTAGATAAAAACACTATGAAAATCTCCATATTGCTGTTAAAAACATGAGCAGTCACAATAAAATGCGGTGTTGCACCAACGTGCATAAGCCACACAATTGTCGTTATCAAAGGTACATCCTCCAGTAGATGATATTTTTCCGAAAAATTTCGATAAATCCCTCCGTCAAGGATTCCTGGTAGAAATACCGGATCAATTAGCCGGTTACCCACAGTTCCAACCCAAAAGCTTAACGAAAATTGTTATCAAAAAGATCTTCGAGTTAATTTTCTTCATACGTGGCTATTATGAAAATTCCTTTTTGCATTCTTTGGCAAATTTGCTTCATCGTGAAGAAATATTCCTCGAGGCTTACAAATTGTTCGTTTTGATTGCTACAATAGCAGTAACAAGTACCTTGGTTGGGAGACATTTTATTGTCTGAAACGATCAAAACATACAGCAACTAAAATTTTGCTGGAGCCATTTTCAAATGCGCTGTCCTGCATCCGCAACGTGCCGGAAAATGTGCCAAATTGACCCAATTTTGTATTGTGTTTTGTGATTTTTTATTAATCCTTCTAATGTTTACTTAAATTCCAAACCCAAATATTCGCAGAAAAACACGAGAATTCATCAAATGTCCTCTTTTTATTGCACATGTTCCGAATTAAAGAATATATGCCATAAAAAAAGAGCTCGTGATATCCCAAAGAGATCCATCTTGAATTAGATAACTAACAATATTCTATTTTATTTTGTCATAATAATGTTATTGAATATAAACATACAACATATTTGTAATTTGTATTATATAGCATAACAAGTGATGAGTCGACAAGGTTCCGACTGTGAGTGCATGACATGACTGTTAATGCCGGCACGTAGGTAAATCTTCACCGAACTACAACATAGACTATTATTAGCGGAGCAAGGCTTCTCCCTTGGGAATAGACATCTCAATACTTTAGATGATAGCAAGAATACAAGATGTTCAGTAAGTAGAACAGTTAGTTAGTCAGTCTGAGTTAGTATTAGAAAGTATCATGTAGTGAACATTAAAACCATACATCACATTTCGTACCCAGTATTGTGATTTCAACCATCCGTCCTTAAGTGTAAGTTCCATACGAAACTTCTACCATAACCCAGCATCAAACCTGTTGACTGATAAGACATGGCATTCCTTGCAAGCCAACGAAGGAACGCTTGTTCAGATATTATAAGGCGACACGGCCAGCCCTTTCATCAGTTATTATAAGCGTACGTTAGGTATAATGATTCGCCTTCCTCTACTATTCGCGTCACGTACCACGTTGATCTTTTCGGGGACCCAGCCCTGTTCTGACGATGCCAATAGGAAATTGCCAAAATTCTCGCCTGTAGCTCAGTACTTTGTCGCCTACGCATTCACAAAGGTCACGAGCCGCCACTGGTAATAAATTTGCAAGTTCAAGTACCATTTGTTCACCTGAAAATCCATTAGGTGGTGAAACATTTCGTGTCCTCTTTTATTTCTATAATAAAAGTTTATTGTAGTGTTTTTCATATTCAATTTTGTTATTGTTTAGGAAATAATTTTATTTTTCAAATAAAGTGCAATAAATAGTTCATATTTATTCATATACCTACTAATAATAATAATATCTCGTATTGTTTTGTTCTGCCCCACCGTTATGAAAATTCTGCTGGCATGTATGTGATTTCTTGAAGCTAAATTGCACAAAATTCTGTAATCAGTTTGCTTGGAGATGAACTTCCACCAAACAAATGAAACTAATTATTAATGGAATATTAAATATATTCAAACATCTCAACATTCAATTTAGTTCAGTTCAGTACTATATATAGTTTCAAAAGGAAGATTTTAAATATCAAAGAGACGCGACTGACAGTGGAAAATAAGCCAGATGGAATAAAACAACCCGAGAATAGTAATGGAGTGAAAGAATAGTGCCTCCAAACAATGTAATGAGGTAATTAAAAATTAATTAAATATCATAAATCATTCCCGAAAATACGAAGATAATACGTAGTTGTAAGAATGGCGGCTGTTCGAAAAAAACAACCACACATTCACTGAAAACGTTATGACGTTAAACTTGAATCATTGCATTTTCATTTGCGAGTCTTATAGAGGAAAAGACATTTTTTATCTCGCTAACGAGCAAACGTATTCTTAATAAGATATCTCTCCCAAGGATGTCGCTAGACTGTGACTCTATATTTACATAAGAAAAGGACCTTTGACTCGAGATTCTTCCATATTCTTTATAACATTGTTTTGTTGGCGGTTATTAAACTTCTCTAAAGCGTTGACCGACCACAAATTCCTTTTGTACAATAGTACTTCCATTAAATATTTCCCAGACTAAATAATATTTTGGCTCACAACTTTAATTAAATTCTTTATTGCTGCACTACACTTTTGTTATACGTAGAAATCGAAATAAATAACTTCATCAAACAGACAATTTATATGTGGAATATTATGTTTCAGATTTGTTCATTGTTAAAATCGGTTGTGTTTGAAATGATTAATCCTGCTATACAGATGCCAGTATTACTTACAGGGAAATAACATCCCATGTTTTATTGCAATTTCAAATTCTCTGCTATTTTTTCAGGAGGTATTTGGCCCCGCTGCTCGACAGAATCTTAAGATCTGTTTTACGCTTAGATCCTTCATGTCATCGACCGTGATGAGCGGGCCTAGCGCAGGAGATTCAAAATGAAAGTGGGTTGACGAATCCACTTTGTTTCCCTCGCGTCTCATACAGAAGGGAGTGTCGCTCTTTCCCCCTGTGAAGATCTCGGAGATTATCCTGATGCTTTGCCTACTCAGCGAGAGTATCTCGCTTAGTCTTAAACCTACCTCATTTCCAAGAAATGCTTTGAGGATACCAGCAAGGCGATTTTGAGGTCAGATTGACCTATGCACATCTCTCAATTGTATGGACTTGCAATAGAAAGAAACTGGTGTGTTTGGTTGTTTTGGTAAATGCGAGGACCTTACCCATGTCATGACTCTTGGTGCCATGAGTATTGGATGCTTCTTCTCTAAACTGTTACGGTATCATCGCCAAAATTTTCTAAAAAATATGACCCAATCACGCCGCCAACTTTTGCATCAAAACTTTGTGAATGTATTTGTTTCTCCGTGATGGCTCGTGAATTTTCAAGACTGGAAAATCGTCATCAACTTGGTGGTTGTTCAACATCCATTCATTAAAATCTCGATGCTATCCGATTGCCTACTTTCAATTCTTGACATAATTGTATTCATAATAGACATCCGACACTCAATGGGAACTGACGGATTCTTCTCTATTCAAAGCTATTGATAATGATATTGCTACATAGATAATAAAGTATCTACATTTTCAATTATAGTTTTTTTGTATTTCCAAGGATTCCAGTGTATTCAGCTTATGGCCTGTTTTAATTTGCAAAATTCTGGTAGCGTCAGTGACATTATGAATTAATCCCAAGAGATGGTTGGCGTAATTTGATTGATTTGCCTTGAGGCGGCAACTATTGAGGTGTTCTTGAAATCTTGCATGAAGGTTCCATCCCGTTTGGCCAATGTATGATGTATCACAATTTCTACAGCTACACTCCAAAATTTATAATTTTTTTTTCATTCTATTTTGAATTATTTATGAAGGAATAAAATGTGTTTGATGTACTATATGTGACATATTCTCCTTTTTGTATAATGAATGATGCTATGGTTGTTGAAAATTTCCCAATATAGATCACAGAACTAAATAGCCTATTTCCATTAATCAGATATTGTGGATATAATAAATTGGGAATTTTTTATTTATTGTTTGTTTCAGAACAATCATATTTGTGTTGTAGCCATTGTTGATTAAAATTGCTTTTATTCTATTGATTATCGAATTGTGATCAGAAAGCGAAGAAGAACTAGTTAGTGCAAAGAAGTATTGTGTATTGTTTTACAAAACACTTAATATTTAACACATTGGAAGGTAAGTGGAAGAGTAAATGCTAATATTGATCAGATAAACGTTGTACTCATCAAAAATAATAAAATGTAATGATAAAAATTTTACACCGAATAATACATATCTATTACCAGTATTGGCTATACATTTATCTGTGCGAGAAAGACAGAATATCCATCAACTTTCCAGTAGTCTACTGTATCTATAGAACTCTTTGGTGCAAAGATGCTTGCTGGTCTCAAGGGCAAGTGAGACGAAAGCAGTTTAGGTGAAAATCGTACTTACTCGTTGTCTGTTAGAGTGCGATAACGTGAATAATATGAAGACAGTATTGTCATCCAACTACGAGGCTCTATCAATATATTATCGTTCGTCTGACATAAACTTGCCAGTTTACGAAAATATTATTGTTGTAGACAAAGAGAATCAGGTGATTGGTATTTCATGTTTTTCTCTGGAACGTATTTAGCTAGGAGTCGTTCTGATTGCAAACATTACATAATGTCAGTCTAATCGTATGAATTCGGAGCTTCAAGTAAAATAATAGATTGATTGAATAGCAAAATGAGAATGAGATACAAATAATCCCTTCACTAACAGTATATTAACAATTGTTTTAACATACCGTGAATCAGATATTAACAGCGTTACTGCCTACAACTGACTTTTTTAAATAATATGACAATCTTTATTGCATATTTTATTTTACAGGTTTCTATTGATTATTAGAAGGTGAAGTTCCTATAATATAACATAGTGTGATATAATTTGTATAATACTATTTAGTTCAGTACAATGCAATACAATGTTGTGCAATAAGTAATATAGTAATTCTCACAGTATCTATTTATACTTGCCCGTGAGATATAGATACATAATCGAATTAACCAGTTATGCTTTATATTATCCTACCATTATATATAGATGATATCCAATAGATAGATAGACCGTTTATTCGTTCAATTTTACAGATATGCCCTCAAGTGGCGTAGATCACGTCAAATAACAGGTAAATAGTTAAAGTATAATACTGCAATAAAATTAAATATTCAATAATTAAAATGAGTAAAATTAATCTACAGATACGCAATAGCATACTCTATGGAATATGGGAAACATTTCAAAGAATATCTATATGGGGATCAGTTAAATAATCATTAAGCGTATAGTATGCTTTATGGATGAGTATTTTCTTTAACTTGTTTTTCAAGATTAGAGTAGGCAGTTTTTGCACTTATGAAGGCAATTTGTTGAATATTTTCAGGATGGTGTACTCAAAGTTTTTTGTAGATACGTGTAGTTCAATTTATTGCACTTATAGTGTGCCATGATCGTGTTTCTGTAAGTATAGTCTCTGAATATTTCCCGATTTTTGGAAACAAAGATCACTACCTCGTAAATATATAAACTATGTAAGGTAACTATTCCATTCCCTACAAAATACTGTTTACAGCTTTCTCTCTGAGGCAACTTTTATATACATCTAACACATCTTTTTTGAAGAGCGAACACCCTCTAAACGTCGCCAGAGTTGCCCCAATAGTGGGTTTGTTTCTTAAATTTTTGCAAGGAACATCCCTACCTTACTGTACTAGGGAGTAAGTGGATTTTTTTTTCTCATTTTCACTCTTTTTTTACTCGATATGTCTCTCGTATCATAGTAGTGATCGACTGATTTTAGCTGAACAGGATGCTTTTTATAATAGATCAGGGCTTGCTTACAATATATTTGTCTTGGGCTTAATATTCCTGATTCCTTGTAGATTTGTTCAGAGTTATATAAAATAGGTTGTGTAGCATAATTTTTAAAAAGTGCTTCTTTGCAGTTTTTCAATTTTGATGTAATTAGAATAAGCGGTCACCATGTAAGTATCCCACATTAAATTGATTCCACTAGAGTATAGTATATATAGTTTTCAAATACGAAATCGTGGGTATCTTGCTAAGTGCTTTGAATTTGTAGATTAGGTGTCTTAATTTCTTATTCAGTTCAGCAGCATCGTCCTTAGCTACAACCATAGAGATCATCTCAAGCTTTCAAGTTGACATTTATGCACTTTTTGTGGTCTGATTAATTTTGTGAAACATCTCCACGGAAACAACGCCGAGTCTGCATTTTGTTCATGGATTCGTCAGGAAATATCGTAGGTATATCCAAATCCCAGGATATCGAATGCACTTGTATTTGTCAACGTTCATGAGCGTTTCCGTGAGTTTGTTTTGAAAACCGTCATGGATATGTAATCTAGGGAAAAAGATAATGAAGACAATCCTAATTTGGAAATTATTTGTGTGCAAGAAAATAATAGAAATTTACTTGTTAAAACCATTGGTTTCCTTCAAAAAACAATTTTTTGTATAACCGTACGCGAAGAGAGTACTTCGCAGGCGTTATACAGTCCGCAAAATGCAATTTCCCTGATGATGGCTACTTGGTAGCCGAAGAGATTCCTCAGTACTTCAATAACATTTTTACTTCTTGTCATTATATTACTTGTTAAGGAAGTACTTCCATTATCTTCAATTTTGAAAACCGTTAATGAAATCATCTCAATTATATTGAATAAGTAATGATGGTGTTGTACAGATTCAGAGATTATTGATTCATTCAGTTGTGTATTGTGTATTCCAATTGTTTAACTGGGTATTATCAACCATGTTCTTCTTTATTAGCTCCTTCAGAATGTCCGATTTCAAGAGAGTTCCTCCGATCATTTCCATGTGAATTTGCTTTAGATTGTATTACGACATGATCTTGAGATTAAAACAAAACTCCGATTCGATAGATATTAAAGACAATAATGGTTCAATATTTCCATAAATAATAATATGAATCGAAAATAAGTTAACTAGCCGAAGCATCAATTGTGATACAATGCCATGTGGAAATACAATGTTTTCCTCACTTTCTACAAATTCAGTATTGTTCATATCATTCAATTCGTTGGATTTGATTTCAGAATATTCTCCCCTAAGCTAACGCATCTGATGAAATCTTGTTTACGAGTGAACGAGAATATAATATTGCGAAAAACTCAATACCTACTAATGTCGAATTTCTCTTCTTATTTTCTTACAGAGGAAAGGGCGTAGCAGAGGCTATTGCTTCTAAGTGGCTACAAGGATCAGACATATAGTCACTAACTTCCTTCCTCTTCCATTCTTTTCCTGTCATTTATCGCTTTTTCTTTTGTCTCTTTGAACAATTTTATCGTCAAATAATGCCTTCAAATGTGCTGTAGAGCAAATAATAGACCTACAGTTGTGTTCCATTGCTGTGCCAGTATTGAATTTTCCCACTTGATATGCTACCGAAACTCATAACCGTAAGAAGTTTCCTCAAGAACGTCATCAAATAGACTAGAAAAGAATCCATTTAATTATATTTTTCAACCCCAATTTTTCCTCTGATATATAATTCAAAGCGTTACAAAATTTGGAGCTAAGTGTTAATAAGAAAGTTTCGATTTTCATTAAATACATCACTGATTGTTATAATAAATAATGTCTATCAAAATATTCGAGAAAGTCATTTACAATAGATTGATAACCTATTTAGATGCTAACGATGTTTTGTCTGAATCCAAAAATGGCTTTAGGGAATGCAGATTAACCACAAGAGCTATTTACCAACCAATTCTCTTGAATTCCCTGAATGAGTCCCTTGAGACCTTGTTACTATGTCTTGACTTAAGTGAGGCATTTGACAACTTAGATCATGAGATATTCATAAAAAAATTATAAATATATGGCATAAAGGGCATCGCCTTGAATTTATTCCGGTCTTATTTCTGTAATCGATTCCAATATGTCATTAATCAAGCCTGAATTGCCATTAAAACAGTTGCAATTGTTTGGAAATATGCAGGGGAGTTCACCAGGATTCAATTCTTGGACTTCTTCTGTAAATTTTATATAAGAATGACTTATTTGATTGTCTTGTAGGAAACATAGAACAATTTGCCGATGATGCTTCTGCAGTTATCACTTACATCTGATGAAACAGTGTATCTGATGAAGCATGAAAAATGATGACATTTGTGATGTTTATTTATTTATTTATTTATTTTCAAACGAAAAATACATTTCATTTTCACAGTTGAGAAAAAAGAAAAAAAAACAGATACATATAATAGTAGGGATACCGCCACTTGGGCCCGCCTGATAGGGAGCCTTATCAGATGTAGGCAACCAGTAGCGCATGCGCGGTATTATCAGCTGGGTAGATGGTTAGGGTGTGGTCGTCTCTGACCTCTAGGTGTTACCGGGTAGACGGCTAGGGCTTGATCGTTCAAGGTAGACAGCAAGCAATATGTGAGGTTAGGGAGAACTTCAATGTAAAGCAGCATCAAAATATTTTTTTTTCTACACACGGGAATCGAACCCGAGAAATGAAATCCATAGCCGGTTCCTTAACCGCTCAGCTATGGAGGAATTGAGAACAAGCGATTTTAATGTTGTAGATATAACCGCAGGGTATCCGGTCTGAGTGCGAGTATATTGCAGTCTATATGATGCAGGTAATTGTTTTACATGACGTTAGTCATGCAGGTATGTCATGAAGCGAGGTATGGAATGTGAGGCTTCATAGTCCTAGGGTTTTGAAATAATGTTGTTTGTACATATCGTCAGTCACGTGATTTTTGAAAGAGACCGGGCATTCATCGGAGGTATCATGGGAGGGCTGCTGTTCCTTGAATGCATAGATGGAATGTTATATATAGTATAGAAATGATATCTTCTGCATCTCTCTCAAACGCGATGTTTATAAGGAAATTACTTTCAAAAACGTTTTATTCAAGCTGTCTGTACCTTACTTGATTGCTATATTACAAAATGCGATTTCAATCATCTTAAACATATATGGAAATTATTTTTAGTATACAAAATGGAGTTGGGAGACTTCAATGGGGTATGGAATGTGAGGTTATACAGATTGTTTATGTATGACGTTAGTCATGTGAATTTGAATGAAGCTCACGCGATCTCCAACGAGACAGGTGTGTATGTGAGGTTATACAGAGTGTGCAGGTATAATGATGTCTATCACGCAGGTCTTCAGCGAGGTATCTACCTTGCAGGATTCTTCAACGAAATGTGGGGTTGTTTGTACATGCCGTTAGTCTCAGGGTTTTGTCTGAGTTATAATGATATCGGTCGCGATGCATCGGCTGCCCCCACAAGTCTTCAATAAGGGGATCATAACATCTAATATGCGATAGTTTACAAAAATGCTGCTTCTCATAATAGCGATATTATGAAGCGTTTGCAGAAATAACTATTAAATCATCTAAGGACTTTTTGCTTGATTAGTACTAGCGAGTACAATATTCGTTATAATATTATAAGTATGTATCATTAGCTTACTTGTGCGATAAGGTTGTGTTAAATCATGTCCAACAGCAATGTATTCAACTTGGAATTATCGTAATGATGCGCGCGATCCTTCAATGTTAAAGTAGTTTCATAAGTTATCCGAAAGTAATATGAATATATTAAATGTTTTTCCAAAATTAGTTCCGAAGTAAACATAATTCGCTATAATATTCATTCATGTATGTTACATAAATTATCCTATATAATTCAAATAAGGTTGAACAATATTCACTATCATATTTTGCGGTAGAGATAAGAAAGATACGCCGATCACCTTCAAACGCGATGAGAATACTTTATTTTAAATCACACATATAGTATGTATATATTCGAATCATATTGATTGTAAATTGCATAATATGATCCGAAATCTAGCTGCTGCTTGGTGTAGCCCTATACAGAATCTAGACGAAGCGGTGTTACACATCACGAACTGTCTGTACAGCTCGATTGCTATATAACAAAATACATTTTTTAATCATCTTAAACATATAGATGTGCTAATATAATTTTTTCGGTATGCAAAAATATACTAATAAAACATTTTTCATCGACACACATTTCTTCATAGGATAGTTAGCTTTTTATAAAATTCAATCAATTTCAATGGGAAACATATATGCGAGGGAGTTTTATAGAGATCGAACTCATTTCCCCAACCACCCCAAGAGGTAGAACTATGATGAGGAATAGATGTGGATATTGATCATATGAATATCTTCATAAGCGCTAATCTATATGACATTCAAACACATGCTTCATAAAAGTCTGAATATTGAGTAGAGCTATAGTATCTTCATAAGCGATCATTATCATCATTCAGACACTTGTTTAGCACGTGATTCAACAGCCTGACATCATCGTTCACGAACTATGATGGGCTGATGAGGAATAAAATACCAATAATAATTATATAAATATCGCCATTAGCAATCTGTACATTTTCCTTCACGAGCACAACTTTTACAAACTCCATACGTTCGCGTAAAAGATTATAATGATAAACACATTTTTGTTCATGGGTTTACATAATCATATGAATATCTTCATAAACGCTAATCTATATGACATTCAAACACATGCTTCATAAAAGTCTGAATATTGAGTAGAGCTATAGTATCTTCATAAGCGATCATTATCAACATTCAGACACTTGTTTAGCACGTGATTCAACAAGCTGGCATCATCGTTCACGAACTATGATGGTTCGATGAGGACTCAGACATTGAACAGATGAATCTTTGAGGTTAAATATCTGCTGTAGAAATTACCCCACTTTTATTACCTTTTTTATTTGAGAATATCGATATCTCCCATGTAACTAAACTAAAGCTATTTTGTATGCAACATTGTTATCATTTGCGAGCCTACGAGGACCTGTGTGTGTGTGTTGGTCGGGGCTAATTGAATATGTTTGACTATTATTACCTGTGGATTTATTTATTTGAGATTCTTCAAGTTTGAGATTGATAACCCACATGAAGAAAGAAGCTTCAACGAATTGATATCAATGAATATTCGTTATTCTGAATGTGACAACTTTATCGGCTTCAATACTCGAGATAAGAGAGAATATTTACCGCTGATGTAGGGAAAATCAATATGATGCATACAAATTGGGGTGGGTGAGAACATCAGCTTTATGTGTATCGGAATACATAAGGATTTGACGAGTAAGTGGTGTTTTATTGAATTGAAGATCCGGCGATCATAGTTTACGAACGATGATGACGTCACTGCTTCAGGCCAATGACAGTAACTGATTCAACCCGGCGATCATAGTTCACGAACGATGATGACGTCACTGCTTCAAGCCAATGACAGTAACTGATTCAATCCGGCGACCATCGTTCACGAACGATGATGACGTCACTGCTTCAAGCCAATGACAGTAACTGATTCAATCCGGCGACCATCGTTCACGAACGATGATGACGTCACTGCTTCAAGCCAATGACAGTAACTGATTCAATCCGGCGACCATCGTTCACGAACGATGATGACGTCACTGCTTCAAGCCAATGACAGTAACTGATTCAACCCGGCGACCATAGTTTACGAACGATGATGATGACGTCATCATCGTTCACGAACTATGATGGACTAATGAGGAATAAAATGTGAATAATCATAATGTTTGTAATACATTCATGCACATGTTTTATCGCATGATTCAACACATGCTTTAACATTCAGACACGTGTTTCAACATTCAGACACGTGTTTCAACATTCAGACACGTGTTTCAGCTTTCAGACACGTGTTTCAGACACGTGTTTCAACATTCAGACACGTGTTTCAGCATTCAGACACGTGTTTCAGCATTCAGACACGTGTTTCAGACACGTGTTTCAACATTCAGACACGTGTTTCAGCATTCAGACACGTGTTTCAGACACGTGTTTCAACATTCAGACACGTGTTTCAGCATTCAGACACGTGTTTCAGACACGTGTTTCAACATTCAGACACGTGTTTCAACATTCAGACACGTGTTTCAGCTTTCAGAAACGTGTTTCAGCTTTCAGACACGTGTTTCAGACACGTGTTTCAACATTCAGACACGTGTTTCAGCTTTCAGACACGTGTTTCGGCTTTCAGACACGTGTTTCAGACACGTGTTTCAACATTCAGACACGTGTTTCAGCTTTCAGACACGTGTTTCAGACACGTGTTTCAACATTCAGACACGTGTTTCAGCTTTCAGACACGTGTTTCAGCTTTCAGACACGTGTTTCAGACACGTGTTTCAACATTCAGACACGTGTTTCAGCTTTCAGACACGTGTTTCGGCTTTCAGACACGTGTTTCAGACACGTGTTTCAAGATTCAGACACGTGTTTCAGCATTCAGACACGTGTTTCAGACACGTGTTTCAACATTCAGACACGTGTTTCAACATTCAGACACGTGTTTCAGCTTTCAGACACGTGTTTCAGCTTTCAGACACGTGTTTCAGACACGTGTTTCAACATTCAGACACGTGTTTCAGCTTTCAGACACGTGTTTCGGCTTTCAGACACGTGTTTCAGACACGTGTTTCAACATTCAGACACGTGTTTCAGCTTTCAGACACGTGTTTCAGACACGTGTTTCAACATTCAGACACGTGTTTCAGCTTTCAGACACGTGTTTCAGCTTTCAGACACGTGTTTCAGACACGTGTTTCAACATTCAGACACGTGTTTCAGCTTTCAGACACGTGTTTCGGCTTTCAGACACGTGTTTCAGACACGTGTTTCAACATTCAGACACGTGTTTCAGCTTTCAGACACGTGTTTCAGACACGTGTTTCAACATTCAGACACGTGTTTCAGCATTCAGACACGTGTTCCAATATCCAGACACGTGTTTCAACATTCATACCTATTTAACATGTATTTGATACCTGATTTTGAGAGAAGCGTAGAAGTACCTAACCGCGTGATCAGACTTACACAATATAACATCATCATCTAGTATATAAACAAACAAATGCTTATTAACATATGTTCCAGTATGATTTCGATTCGCCTTCAGGCATGATGAAGATTGTTAAGCAAAAAGACTCGTTGAGTATTATGAACTTAGGGTCAAGCAATGAGAATGATGAACAACCACAACGTCACAGCTCTTTGCTGCCTAATACTCTACGAACAATAATCTGTGGTCCAAGTAATTGTGGGAAAACAAATGTGATGTTATCTCTATTGTTGGATGCTAACGGCCTGAAATTTGAAAACGTGTACATATATTCAAAGTCTTTACACCAACCAAAATACCAGTTACTAAAGGAGACATTGAAGAAAATTGAGGGGCTTGGATATTTTCCTTGTACCGAAAGTGATGAGGTCATAGACCCCACAGAAGCGAGGCCTAATTCGATAATAATATTCGATGACGTGATGTTTGAGAAACAGCAGAAAATTCGTGCTTATTTTTCAAGAGGGAGACACAACTCAATTGATAGTTTCTATCTTTGCCAGTCTTTTGCTAAATGTCCAAAACATGGATTGCGCGACAATGCCAATTGCTTGATTATTTTCAAACAGGATGAGCTCAATTTGAAACATATATTCACCGATCATGTAAGTACCGACATGTCACTCGAAAAATTCAAAGAGATATGTAGCGTATGTTGGAAAGATAAATATGGATTCCTTATGATAAACAAAGACTGTGATATGAACAAAGGACGTTATCGCAAAGGTTTTGATAGTTATATATACATCTAACATGTATATATACTTTCATTTGAAATAGACAACCCGCTCATCATGGACGTGGGTGTGCTAAAGAAAAAACAACAATTGAAGAAAAAAAATTTGGGAGTTAGCAAACGTTGTGAGGAAAAAATATATGGCTGTGAAATTGGGTAAAGCTGAAAATGATGAGATTCTAGATAATATGTTCAGGAATGTATCTAAACCTCTGGAGGAAATTGCGAAAAATGCTGAAATAATCAAACAAAATTCGTTGGTTAAACCTAAAAGTATTGTTTCTACAGCAACACAAATGGAGAACATACCAATCCCAAATATTGTAACTGAAGGGGAAGAGTTCGTATATAACCCCCAAAATACTGAGGAGGATGTGTTTACCCTCGAACCTACTATCGATCAGATTCGTGAAGAATTCAGAAAACATAAGAAAGATAATGCAGAGGCTACAGAGGAGTTTCTGCAACAATACCCCACATTAGCACGTTATTACTTGGAAGGATTCCTATTGGATGATGATGTTAAGAGATATGATGATAAAATGGGTTTGCAATATAATTCAACTTTAGACAAATGGTTCATGGGTAATCAACCTATAGAAATTGATAGTGAGAGTAATATAATTATCAAGGGTACTCCGTTCAAGGGTACCACAGGACTGTATAATTTGATATTTTATAGAGATGTTCTACCTGATACTTACACTGTGGAAGATAGGAAAAATTACAGTCAAATGATGGAAATGACTAGTGCCCATAGGCGTAATAACGATCCAGCTGATCGAATAAGAAACATTGTAAAATACAAAAATGTACTGAAACCTTTGATTAATTCCATGAAAAGACCCAGAGCCAAAACATACACTGGAAGTGCATATATCAAAAATGATATGCTTGAATATAACGAGAAGCCTATGGAATATATTTTTTGGGATGACGTTAACGAAATGGTGGATAGACTGAGACTTCTTGTTGCATCCTCGCATGCAGGTAACCATAATCATCACAATGAGATAATCTCTATAATAGAAGAATTGATAGAGGCAGGGGTAATTGAACAAAAACCAGGTGTAAGACAAATTCATCACAGTTATAAAGATGGTTTCAATGGATAAGTTTGGCAGAGCCTCCTCTTCCATGTGGATATATGATACAAATGTATTTAATAATAATTTCAAACAAGTTCACGGACAAGGATTATTCCTAACGAGCGATGGAAGTTATGATATGGAAAATCGTAGATTGTGTAACGTAAAATCACCGAATGATGATGGAGATGTTGCAAATAAAGTGTATGTTGATAAATTAACACACAAACTGAATCTGAAAACGGAAACCAGTCTTAAAGATACCTTCAATGTTAGGGTTGATAATTTGATCAAAGATATCAACAAGGATCTGGATGAACATAACTTAACGAATGATAAGGTTATTCTCAACATTGATAAACATCTGATGGACATTCAGAATAAATATAATGAAATGGGAATCTATATAAAATCAGAGTATAAAACAATCAGTGATAGTGTGAGGGAAAACAGAAATGAATTGGAAGAGATCAATAACACATTTAACAGTATGAACATGCGTCTAAATGACATTACTAGTAAAGTGGAGGCGTTAGAACGACGGATGACATCTGTGGAACCTTCTAAGAAGAGACCTTCATCATCCATAACATCAAAGCAGGCCTCTGTGAAACGTATATCTCCAAATCCTGTGAATATACCCAAAAAATTAATTCTACACTAGATTTCCACATTGATAAGATGAGTAGAGAACAAGTTGTGCATGAGCTTCATGAGCACAGAAGAAAGAACTTTTACCAGCGTCGAACATACATAAAAGGACTTCAATATAGGTGGAAGGGGTAGGAATATGCAATACGACTAGGACGATGAATCAAGAGTCAAGATTGAGATATTTGAAACATATATTGTTAAGATTATACTTAAGTCTTTTGTATTGAGATAATTAATAAAAAAAATTATTTTGAGATCTTTGGTCTTCCTCCCACCCCTCGTTAAATAGCGGTGCAATCTTGAATTCTCATCAGTCTGTATGGAAGCGTGCGTGGGAGAAGTTGTTCTCAATACGCTTATAAACAAGCCCCCGTTTGAACTTCAAATCAATACCAGGGGCAAAATTAGAAGAACGGTTGAGGAGATTCAGGGTATCAATTCATTCGATAAAGCTTGCCGTCTACACGATATTTCATGCAATATAACACTTATAATTGTAGCCAGTTATATTTGGAATTGGTCGACTAACATTTATTAGTATATAAATAGATTGTTGATGAAGTTTTCATCAATCATGTCTCAGACGTTCACTATCACGGGTAAGAGCTCTCGTTTATCTGTAGATTTCCACCCACCTATAGAACTAGATCCTCATTCATATTATTCTATCGCACTTGTTGGCTTGCATACGTACAATAGCATTCCGAACATTGAAGAAGGTTTTAATAAATTTTATTATGAAGATGTGAAGGGTGAGGAAAAAGTAGTTACTATACCTACGGGGTCCTACGAGTTGACAGACATCGAAGATTTCATACAAAGTACAGTTTGTGGGATAGGAGTGAAGCAAGAAGAGCGTGACCGGAAATTATCAATAAAATCTAACAACAACACTCTACACACAGAGCTGAAGAGTGATTTTCAAGTGAATTTTATTCCTAAAGATAGTATAAGCGAACTGTTGGGATTCAGCAAAAAGAAATTGACATCTCGTGAACTACACGTATCTGATCGACCTATAAACATAATCAAAGTTCAAACTATACGCGTAGAGTGTAACTTAACCGCGGGAGCATATTATAACAATAAGATAGCTCATACGATATATGAGTTCTCACCTCTTGTACCACCTGGGTTTTCCATTGATATAGAGCCGAAGAATCTTATTTATCTACCGGTTATCAGCAAGACGTCCTTCGATAACATCACACTGAATATTCTAGATCAGAATTGGAAACCGGTAAATTTTCGTGGAGAAGAAATTATTATACGATTGGAATTGAAAAAGATCGCTATGGCTCGCAACAATAAATAATAATCCAATACTCACCACCACTCATTATATGAAAGGAATTCAACTGAGAAGGTTGCAGTAGCCATCACTTGAGAACATGGGTTTGGATTTTAGCAATAAAAGACATCTCCATAGTGGTCATCAGTCATTATCTACAACGAGCTCGAGGGAGAAGGTTGCTTCTGCATCACTGTCATTGAAGAAGGAGAAGGTTGCTTCTGCATCACTATCATTGGAAAATATAAATTTTTTGAAGTCCCTTGGTTACAATGTCGGAAAAACTTCAAATATTCAACGAGCCAAACTTCATTGAAGACATCATCCGAGAAGAAACTCATACCTACTATCCACACACAACATCTTTTGGCAACAGCGATGAAATTGAGATATTAATCAATCAACAAGATGTGTTGGTAGATTTGGCATCGTCTGCTTTATTCATCGAGGCAGAATTCCAGCCAGAAGCAAGTGGTGATGGTGAATGTAAACTAACGAATAATTTCGGAGCGTTTCTCTTCGAATATATTAGTTATGAATTGAATGGAAAAGAGATAGACAAAGTACGTGATCCTGGTATTGTCAGCACCATCAGAGCTTATCTAACATATGCCAAACATGAATCTATACCTCTAGCTATTTCTGGATGGTCATTTAAGTATGCATTGAGTTCAGTCTACAATAATAAAATCAATTTATGGATACCGTTGAATTTTCTACTAGGCCTATTCACTGACTATAACAAAGTCTTGAGTGGAAAACATAAGCTGCGCTTGATAAGGTCTCGAACCGATAACGATTGTTATACCAATAGCACAGGTACGAAGAGGGCTAAAATAAATGTGAAGACGATAGCATTAAAAGTGCGACATGTGTTTCCAAGTGATCAGGTTAAATTTCAAATGTTGGAGAATTTGAGTGCTGAGAAGCCTATTTTGATTCCATTTCGCAGCTGGGATCTGCATGAAAATCCGTTGATGAAGGAGAGCACTCGTGACATTTGGGCTGTTAAAACATCAATGAATTTGGAACGACCCAGATATGTGATTTTAGCTTTCCAAACTGATCGAAAAAATAATCCTGTTAAGCACAGTGCATATTTCGATAATATAAACTTGCTAAATGTAAAATTATACTTGAATTCAGAGTGTTATCCATATGAAGCAATGAAATTGAATTTCACCGACCAGCAATACGTGGAAGCATACCAGATGTACTATGATTTCCAGAAATCATTTTCAAATAAAATAATAAGCGAACCCATGTTAGATTATATAGCATTCAAGAATAGAGCAATTTTTGTGATTGACTGTTCAAAACAAAACGATGCTATAAAGTCATCAACAGTTGACGTCAAACTAGAGATGGAAAGTTTCCTGAATTTCCCCAAAAACACCAGGGCTTATTGCATCATCATTAACGATCGTATAATGGAGTATTCTCCGATTACAGGATCAGTTCGGAATTTGGTGTGAAGAACCATGAATCTGTTATTATTTTAATTCTAAATGTATTTTTCTAAATAAATGTTATTATTATTATTTTTGGTATTTTATTTCTCTCACTTTCCCGCAAGACATCACAATAATGAACGAGCCATTTGGTAAAGTACAGTCCCTGGATCAACCCATCAGGATTGTAATCTAAATTTTAAATATCGCTTCAGGTCTAGAAACAAAAATTTATGCAACTATCTAATTAATAAATATAAAAGTGATTCAGATTATTATGTTATCTTTTCAATTATTATAATATGTAGTACCTAGTGGTTATAAGACAGTTTGCGGTAAATATTCTCTCTTATCTCGAGTATTGAAGCCGATAAAGTTGTCACATTCAGAATAACGAATATTCATTGATATCAATTCGTTGAAGCTTCTTTCTTCATGTGGGTTATCAATCTCAAACTTGAAGAATCTCAAATAAATCCACAGGTAATAATAGTCAAACATATTCAATTAGCCCCGACCAACACACACACACAGGTCCTCGTAGGCTCGCAAATGATAACAATGTTGCATACAAAATAGCTTTAGTTTAGTTACATGGGAGATATCGATATTCTCAAATAAAAAAGGTAATAAAAGTGGGGTAATTTCTACAGCAGATATTTAACCTCAAAGATTCATCTGTTCAATGTCTGAGTCCTCATCGAACCATCATAGTTCGTGAACGATGATGCCAGCTTGTTGAATCACGTGCTAAACAAGTGTCTGAATGTTGATAATGATCGCTTATGAAGATACTATAGCTCTACTCAATATTCAGACTTTTATGAAGCATGTGTTTGAATGTCATATAGATTAGCGTTTATGAAGATATTCATATGATTATGTAAACCCATGAACAAAAATGTGTTTATCATTATAATCTTTTACGCGAACGTATGGAGTTTGTAAAAGTTGTGCTCGTGAAGGAAAATGTACAGATTGCTAATGGCGATATTTATATAATTATTATTGGTATTTTATTCCTCATCAGCCCATCATAGTTCGTGAACGATGATGTCAGGCTGTTGAATCACGTGCTAAACAAGTGTCTGAATGATGATAATGATCGCTTATGAAGATACTATAGCTCTACTCAATATTCAGACTTTTATGAAGCATGTGTTTGAATGTCATATAGATTAGCGCTTATGAAGATATTCATATGATCAATATCCACATCTATTCCTCATCATAGTTCTACCTCTTGGGGTGGTTGGGGAAATGAGTTCGATCTCTATAAAACTCCCTCGCATATATGTTTCCCATTGAAATTGATTGAATTTTATAAAAAGCTAACTATCCTATGAAGAAATGTGTGTCGATGAAAAATGTTTTATTAGTATATTTTTGCATACCGAAAAAATTATATTAGCACATCTATATGTTTAAGATGATTAAAAAATGTATTTTGTTATATAGCAATCGAGCTGTACAGACAGTTCGTGATGTGTAACACCGCTTCGTCTAGATTCTGTATAGGGCTACACCAAGCAGCAGCTAGATTTCGGATCATATTATGCAATTTACAATCAATATGATTCGAATATATACATACTATATGTGTGATTTAAAATAAAGTATTCTCATCGCGTTTGAAGGTGATCGGCGTATCTTTCTTATCTCTACCGCAAAATATGATAGTGAATATTGTTCAACCTTATTTGAATTATATAGGATAATTTATGTAACATACATGAATGAATATTATAGCGAATTATGTTTACTTCGGAACTAATTTTGGAAAAACATTTAATATATTCATATTACTTTCGGATAACTTATGAAACTACTTTAACATTGAAGGATCGCGCGCATCATTACGATAATTCCAAGTTGAATACATTGCTGTTGGACATGATTTAACACAACCTTATCGCACAAGTAAGCTAATGATACATACTTATAATATTATAACGAATATTGTACTCGCTAGTACTAATCAAGCAAAAAGTCCTTAGATGATTTAATAGTTATTTCTGCAAACGCTTCATAATATCGCTATTATGAGAAGCAGCATTTTTGTAAACTATCGCATATTAGATGTTATGATCCCCTTATTGAAGACTTGTGGGGGCAGCCGATGCATCGCGACCGATATCATTATAACTCAGACAAAACCCTGAGACTAACGGCATGTACAAACAACCCCACATTTCGTTGAAGAATCCTGCAAGGTAGATACCTCGCTGAAGACCTGCGTGATAGACATCATTATACCTGCACACTCTGTATAACCTCACATACACACCTGTCTCGTTGGAGATCGCGTGAGCTTCATTCAAATTCACATGACTAACGTCATACATAAACAATCTGTATAACCTCACATTCCATACCCCATTGAAGTCTCCCAACTCCATTTTGTATACTAAAAATAATTTCCATATATGTTTAAGATGATTGAAATCGCATTTTGTAATATAGCAATCAAGTAAGGTACAGACAGCTTGAATAAAACGTTTTTGAAAGTAATTTCCTTATAAACATCGCGTTTGAGAGAGATGCAGAAGATATCATTTCTATACTATATATAACATTCCATCTATGCATTCAAGGAACAGCAGCCCTCCCATGATACCTCCGATGAATGCCCGGTCTCTTTCAAAAATCACGTGACTGACGATATGTACAAACAACATTATTTCAAAACCCTAGGACTATGAAGCCTCACATTCCATACCTCGCTTCATGACATACCTGCATGACTAACGTCATGTAAAACAATTACCTGCATCATATAGACTGCAATATACTCGCACTCAGACCGGATACCCTGCGGTTATATCTACAACATTAAAATCGCTTGTTCTCAATTCCTCCATAGCTGAGCGGTTAAGGAACCGGCTATGGATTTCATTTCTCGGGTTCGATTCCCGTGTGTAGAAAAAAAAATATTTTGATGCTGCTTTACATTGAAGTTCTCCCTAACCTCACATATTGCTTGCTGTCTACCTTGAACGATCAAGCCCTAGCCGTCTACCCGGTAACACCTAGAGGTCAGAGACGACCACACCCTAACCATCTACCCAGCTGATAATACCGCGCATGCGCTACTGGTTGCCTACATCTGATAAGGCTCCCTATCAGGCGGGCCCAAGTGGCGGTATCCCTACTTATAATTATTTTGAAATAAAATTATCAAAAATAACAATACTATACTTGTTGTGCACAAACATATACAATATAACTAAAAATTAAATAGAACGAGGAAGTTTAAGATTAAAGGAAGTACTAGAAAAGGAAGTTAAAACCTCAAGTTTGGTATACTGATTGGCATTTCTCATTATGCGTTTAAGTGGAGAGTAAAAAGAATAATTTGTTGTATAGGAGGGAACATAAAAAATTTGAGTTGAATTCACAGTTTGACGTGTAAGAAGTTTGGGATTGTGAAAGTTAGCTCTAAAGTAAAGTGAGATAACTTCGCAACAAATTATATTATTAATAGACTTAAAAAGTAGTTTAAGATCGAAGTGTGATCTTCTCACAGTAAGTGGAACAATGTTAAAAATAGTTTCAAGAAAGTTATAATCACAGTTCCACTTGGCATAACGTATTCCACTTTTGAAAGCCAAATATCTCAAATGTTATGCTGGACCTTTCCAATATTGTAGGAATGAACGTTATAGTAAGGACACCAGACGGTCGAGCAGAAATCAAGATGTGACCTGACAAGAGAAAAATATAAAGTTTTCAAAGCATTAATATTTCTGAAATCAACAGTCAATTTTTTTATAAATCCCAACATCTGAAGAGATTTGCCAATAATATGGTTAATATGAGGGGCAGAACTTACAGATGTATCAAAAATCACGCCCAAATCTCTAACATTTAATTTACTGTCCAACGATGTACCATTAATTCGATAAAATTGTAAGTAATGGGACTTCTCAGACGATGAAATCTCATAATATTGCATTTTGAAATATTAAATTCCATTTTGTTAATAGTGCACCAGTTCGACATGTTATCTAAAGCTTTTTGTATCAATAAACATTGATCTACAGATTTTACTTTGAAAAATATTTTCAAGTCGTCCGCAAATAGTAAGAACTTGATATCACAAGGGAAAACATCCTTGATATCATTAATAAAAAGTAAAAAAGTAATGGACCAAGATGTGAGCCCTGAGGAACTCCAGAGTGGACATTTATTACATTGGAGTAGTTATTTTTTATTCGAACTATTTGCGAACGATTGGAAAGATAGTTCTTAATCCAAGAAAGTATTGGGCCGTCTATGCCAAGTGATAAAAGCTTAGAAAGAAGTATAGAATGACTCACCCTATCGAATGCCTTGGAAAAATCAGTATAAATAGCATCTACCCGATACCCATCCTCCAACGCATCAACAATGTAATTCATGTATACTAACAAGTTAGTTTCAACTGAGCCACCACTTACGAAGCCATGTTGTTCAGCCATAATATGATGTCTTAAACTAGCAGTGAGTTGATCAGTTACTAAACTTTCAAATACTTTTGGAATCGATTACAGAATGGAGATTGGGCGACAGTTTTTTATATTCTCACGGTCACCAGATTTGAATATGGGTGTAACAAAACTAGTTTACCAAATATCAGCAAATTTACCTTCGACGAGGGATCTATTGAAAATTTTATGTAATGGTCTGGAGAGTACAAATGAACAAGTTTTGAGAAGAATAGGTGGAACGCCATCAGGACCTGGACTGGTTTCACTTTTGAGAGAATTTAACTTGTTCCATATATCACTAATTGAAATTGAGAATGAATTTGCAGTAATGTGAACTACGTTATTTGTGGTGTCATCCGAAGCAGGTTCATCATCCACTTCAAATACAGAAGAAAAGTGTTCAGCGAATGACTCCAGCAATATCCTGACCATTATTATGGATTGTGTTATTATAAGACATCAAGTTAGGATATTCATTAGAATTCCTTTTACTATTGACAAAGCTCCAAACACTTTTAGGATTTAATGAGATATTGGTTTCAATTTTCCTAATATAACTGGAATAATCTGTATATTCCATACGACCACATTTCGATCTTAAACTAGAAAAAATATGATAGTCAGCTCCAGATCCGGAAATTTTATATTTTTTGTGTGCTTCTTTTTTTTTAAATATATTTTTCTTTAATTCATGAGAATACCAAAATGGAAAATTAAATAATTTTCGTAAGCCAAACTTTTTTAGAGGAACGAATAAATGTATTGCTTCCAGTAATTTATCATAAAATAAGTTAAGCATTTCTTCGAAAGTAAGATCTAAGAATAAGCTATCCCAGTTAATGGTCGACAAATACTCATTAACTAAGCCAAAATCAGTGTTCTTAAAATCAAAGGAGTAACCTTCACTTTTGAGGATATCATTGGGAAAGTATACAAAATTAATTGGAATCACAGTTTCAAAAGCTGGATGATGACGGTCAAGGGGAAGAAGAGGAAATGGATCACTAGTAGTGAGCAAGTTTGAGCTGAACAATAGATCAAGAGTTACATTGCGGTAATTTTTAACATGATTGCATTGAAAAAGATTAACAAAAGAGCATAGCTGATTTAAAATAGGCGAGGCACTATTCTCACAAGAAATAGCCGAACTTGATGCTTCTGAACTGCCACAAATGTTATTGTTACTCCAGTTTAGGTTTGGTACGTTGAAGTCGCCAAATACATAAAAGGGAATACTGGGGTAAGTGTTTTCGAGGTTTTCTATTGAGCTGCAGAAGTCATCGTACTTTTCTACTGCTGATCCAGGAGGTATGTAAACAGCACCAATGTACCATTTTTAACTAGAAGGCATTAAAATTTCCAGACTGATATGTCATTCAATTCTGTTTTAACACCCATCGAAAGCAAGCAACCTTGAAGATTTTTGTAAACATGGGAGAAAGTGAATTTTGCGTCTTGATTAAACATTATTTCTTGCGTGAGAGAAACATTACCCAAACCAAACTATCGCTTGTTAAACATCATGGGGACTCTTCACCATCGGTTGGAACGATGCACAAGTGGTTTACAGATTTTCGTTGTGGTAGTATGACCACAAAGTACGCCGAACGTTCTGGTCATCCAATTGAAGTTAGAAATCGTCGATAAAATCCATGGTATGATATTGGACGATCGGCGAGTTAAAGTGCACGAGATAGCTGTGGCTATGGGCATCTCAACCGAACGGGTGTGGAACATTTTGCAAACATTTTTGGACATGAGAAAGCTATTTGCCAGATGGGTGACAATGTCAAAGGTATCGTCCAAATCGATTACCTCGAAAAGGGCAAAACCATCACCGGCATATATAATGCAGAGCTGTGAATTGGATTTGTTTTTGTATAACTTGGAATATTCTCTGTGTAGTATTTATAATGTAGGGCAATTACTAATAAAATAGTCGTATTTCAGGGACACATGCTGCAAGCAACGTTATTATCACAGACGCAGTAATTTACTTAATTTGCCTGGAAATTCAGCGACTGAAGATGGCTCAAGGAAGTATAATTGCGCTCATGCACGAGATGCCGGAGTTGAACTAAAAATATTTTCTCAAGTTATCAGATTAATTTAATCCGATATCCGATTTAACAGGCTTATTCTTTATGCACTCATGAACGCATATTAATAGCATCGTTAATACTTGCAGAAATTAAGATTGACGGACGTAAAAATAAAATGATTACAGGTCGGTATTAAGTGTCACGAAGATGTCTATATCATCATTCCTTCTTTATTGCTATTATAAAAAAATTTTGACAAAACAACATTTTTTTTTGAGCAAACGTCAGAACACAATGTTAAATTTAGACATATAAAAGTAAAGACAATTAAATATAGACATATCTACGTAAATAAGGACTTAGAATTAAGAAATTCGTTCACCATGTAAAAGGAATGTTTTAACAGTTCTCCCTTGATTTTATGTTTAAAAAGTTTTATGTCAGAAATAGATCTAACAGAAACTGGCAAATGATTGTACAATTTAAATGGCATAATTAAATGACTATTACTTGTAATGGATAAGTTGTGATGAGGAAGTAGGATTTTATCTTTATCTCTTAAATTATAATCAATGCTTCTATTTGAATAAGTAATAGAATTACTCAAATATGATTTCATGTAATTTAAACAAGATAATAAATATAAAGATGGTATTGTCAATATATTTAAATATTTAAAAAGACTTGTACAAGAATCAGTAGGTTTTTTATGAAGCATAGTTCTGATTATTTTCTTTTGTACAACAAATAAATATCGAGCATTAGGTGAGTTACCCCAACAAATAATGCCATAGTTCAATATAGACTGTATATGTCCAAAGTAATAAACTTTTAATGTGGCAAGACTGACATATTGTCTAAGTTTCCATGTAACGTAACATGCGGTAGATAGCTTCCTACTTAAAAACTCAGCATGGTTATTCCATTTTAAGTGATTGTCGATGTTTAAACCGAGAAATTTAATACACTTAGAAGGTTGAATAGTTTTTTTATTTATTCGAATCAAAATGCTAAAGTTGATTTCACTAGCTGAAAATAGTACACATTCAGTTTTAAGAGGATTTAGAATGAACCTGTTGTCGGAACAATAAGCTTGCATCATATCTAGACACATACTAATTTTAGGTGAGAGCCTTGAGGTACTCCCATTTTTATTATCTTATGGTCCGATTTATATTCAACATTATTGCGTCTTATTAGGACATGTTGCGAACGATCAGATGAGTAGGAAGCAATCCAATCCAACGCTACACCTCTGATACCATAAAGGGAGAGGTTTTGCACTAAAATATTATGGTCCACCATGTCAAAAGCACGCGACAAATCAAAAAATATTCCTACAGCATGTTGCTTTCGTTCAAAACTATTCAAAATAAATTCAAGAAATCTCAGTATTGCATCCTGAGTAGAGAGACCCAACTGAAAGCCAAATTGCTGTTTAGAAATGTGTTTTTTTATGAACGATTGCAGAATCTTGCAATACGCAGTTTCAAAAATTCTCGAAAAGACTGAAAGAAGACAAATTGGTCTATAGTTAGCCATATCGGTACGCTCATTCTTTTTATAAACAGGTATTAAAATTGAATTTTTCAGAATAGAGGGGAACACACCTTGCCGAAAGGATAAATTTACAAGATTGCATAAGGGGTATTTTAAAACATCTACCACATGTAGTAATAGAGACCATGGTATACCATCGAACCCTTGAGCATGTTTTTTTGCTACTTTCCGCATCAATGACGCCACATCATCAGGAATTAATGGAATAAGAAAAAGTAATGAGGTTATACGCTTGTGTAGTATCAAAGGGACATGATTACTTTGAGAGGAAAAATTCTATGAATGATTGAGTTCATAGAAATGATTACTGAATTTCTGTGCAGCTTCCTTCAATTCGATTTCAGTGCCATCAGTTAGTAAGAACTTGTCCGGCAATTGCTCTTTGCGTTGAAAATTAAACTGATCTTTGATTATAGTCCAAGCCGTTAATGATTTATTATTAGAATGAGCAATTTTTGAATCATAATAATGTTTTTTAGACTTATTTATTAAGTTTTGGTGTTGTTCTTGTAGTATTGAATATTTTTCCCCAATTAGTGGATCATTCGAACTTTTGTATAAACTAAATAAATCTCTCAGAAGATAACTTTGATTTAGAATATGAGTAGAGATCCAAGGCTTATGCTTCAGATGTTTGGAAGATTGTATTTTCTTAACAATGCGTTCGGGTGGAAATTCTCTATCAACTATTGTGGTAAATCGTTCATGGAACGACGAAAAGAGAGTATTAACATCTATATTTTCATCATCTAAGGTTTCATTACTGAATTCAAGGGCAATTAGATGCTGGAATAATGCTATGTGATATTTATAAAAATAAATATATTATATAAATAAAATGATCACAGGTCAGTATTAAGTTTCATGAAGATGTCTATAATAATTCCCATAATTATTCTCCACCACAACAATGCTTATCCCCAAAGGGAAATATGCGCTATCATTAATGGACAAAAGAAATTCTGAACCGAAAAATCATCGGTAGACATTGAAATCCTCACCGATAGTACAGCCTCAATTACTACTGGCAAGATCATTTCCAAAGTCGTATTAGCCGATTAACGTTTCATTTATTTCGCAAAATTCAGTCAAAAAAACTCATTCATTTTATAAATCAATTATGCTAAGCTGTATGTTTTTTCAATACGTAGTAGTGTAATAAATCATTAGAAATTATTCTGATAACCCTCTTGCACTCACCCGAGTTAACTTCGGGCCTATAAAATTCATGAAATTCTGAATGAATAATAGGGAAAATAAAGTAAGCAATCATATAGAACTATTAAAAATTAGAGTTAATATGGTAAAGTCTCAAACAGAGAAGCACATAGTGGCACATCACAAACTGGGTAAAAATATCTTCTTGGCACTAAAGTAGATATACAGGATGTTTCTTAAAAAAAACCGACACAGAGCAGGAGCATGTAGGATCTATAGTGGCACGTGACAAACTGGGCAACAATATCTTGACAGCACTAAAGTAGATATAATATCACAAAAATTATGTATGCTGCTATAAGCCTTTGCATATATTTAGTACGATTTCTCAAAGAATAGAATGTTCATATAGGTTGTGAAAAGAATACTGAATCAACTGACAACTCACCTCACCTAACAGAGTCCCATATGACCAGAAACGATGAGCAACTCGGCAGGCAACAAACACAGCGTAAATACATTCTCAAAGCTCTTAAGCAACGGCGAGATGAAATTCCAAATTTTAGACAGACCAAGGAACCAATGAAAGCATCTTGTCAAAAACATCCGAATACTACTACTCCAAAGAATCTGGGTGTACTTACAAGAATCTTTTCGGGACTATTTGAACTAAAAAAATACACACACACTGTTGGTCTAGTCTCTAGTGGATAACCCGTTGTGTAAGGCATGAGAAGAAGAGAACGGTACGATAAAGCACGTGCTGCGTACGTATTTGCCACTCGCCAAAATTAGAGAGTCCATGTTGGTGCAACTCTGGCTGAGCATGGTTAGAATCAGGGAGATACTCCCCGGTGATGTGCTCTTGTTCGTCCAATATAGTGGCGACCAACAAAATAGCTTTCGCCACCAGAGATTAACGTGCTTGCCTACAGAACACGTATATGACAGAGATCCATCGAAAAATATGGGGACTCTCTGGTTCCAGCAGTGAATATCTTCAACGCATTTCACCGAGTCTGGATCCAAGAGCATCTTGGCAAATTTGCATCATATTGCTCGCCTCCCCAAGTTTGTCTTTTACCATCGATAGATCGCTCCATATGTGTTGGTTGACGGAGTCACTGCAATGCAATGGGTATCAACGCTGGTGTCCCGCAAGGTACTACCTTGGCACCAATTTTGTTTGTGCTCCATATCAGCGATCTGTCGGAAGTGATTTTCTGTCCCATCTACAGCTTGCGGGTGATGGAACACTCCATATAGCTTTCTCCTCTAGAGTCCTTACATCATCCGATGAAGCCAAAGGTGCAGACTAGTCGATGCAATAAAAACAGATGTGACAAGAATTTTGGAAAAGGGATTCGATAAACTAGAAGACTTCAAGACAACCAAAACTTAAGCATGTATTTTCTAATGTCAGGTATGTCTACTCTACAATAAAATTTATCTGCCGAGATAAAGCTCAATACTCAGCGATTGTACTCTATCTTCCATTAATTCAATTCATCTAATTATAATTACTGAAATTGTTTATTCCTGGAAACCTTTGTCGTCAAATGTGCCCTGCTATTTCAAAAATCAGCCATAAGAAGTGTGATACAATTTTCATTGGAATAATGGAAGTCTCAAAACAAACAAGTGCTTAGACTTTAGCGATTCGAAGAGCTGTTGATAGAAAGGAATAATTAAATAGGAAAAACGATAATTGCATGATCGTAATCAGAACCGACGGAATAATATAAAATCGATGGAACGCTCTCAAGTCGACAGTTTCGATTATCATTATTATTTTATTAGTGTAAGTAAGTAGTACCCTTCCATAAACTTGAATATCCCCTTGGCGTTCAGCTCACTTGGTTACTTTCGTGATTCCACAGTAATATTCTACGGTCCTTTTTATCGTCGACGCCGCCAATAGCCTCTCTATCTGGAGATAACTTTGAAAGTTTATTCCTTTTATTTCAAAACTTTTATTGCGTGTAACATTTAATAAAAAATCTTATATTGCATTTCTAAAGCATGTCATTCAGTCGAGATACCGCAATTCTGGCAGGAATTAAGGGACGCCGTGTTCGAAATGAATGTTTAAACAAGGATAATAAGAATGAGGTCACTTTGTTTTATTTTTATCTTTAGCTCAGCATTTCTGTCCAATACCGTTGGTCGAGTACATTTGCATCTACGTAAACATTATTTTTCTTTTCATTCCATCAGGTTTTCCGCACTGCTCGATTCGATATCCGAATGTTATTACATTACATTAAAACAGATGAGGTCAGCCCTCTTCATTCTTCACGTTCGAGACAATCATTTAACAAAATGTATCTTCACTGCAAAGATTTGAAGTATGTAATGTTGATTATTACTCATGATGAGGATGAAGTTTGAGATGCGAGATATCAACCGAAATTATTAGATCTGTCTAGATCTGTTTAGATAATCGCGGATGCTGTTGGACCAAGTTCAGGAAATACCCTCTATAGTAAAAGGCCTGTATGGCTAGGTCGTGACGTCACAAGTCAGAGGCTATGTTGCAGCTGGTCCCCCTGTACGTTACACACAATACTGTAATATCGAAAAAAAGTGTTATGTTTTCTTTAGGAGATATACAGGGATCGTTAATGAAGCGGGAAATTTTGAAAACTCTGGTATTCATTTAACGTTTGAGTGAGGGCGCTGAAGCTAATGATAGATTGTCAGTCATTTAGCGCCATCTAGTAAACATGGAACAGTGGTTAGATGCTCATCGTGCTTTCTGTGTTAAATCGTTTTATAAGAATGATGACTCCACGACAACTGTGAGAAGGCTATTTCGAAATCAGTTCAATATTCCGCGTCATGGGCGTGATGATCCCCGAACCTAGCAAGGTAAACCTGGTCCAAATGAGCGCAGAACATTCACAAAGAAAGTGGGTTGACGAATCCACTTTGTTTCCCTCGCATCTTATACAAAAGGGAGTGTCACGTTTCCCTAATGTATGTTCAAATATCGTCAGATTTCCGTGACCTGTAAAGATCTCGGAGATTATCCTGATGCTTTGACTACTCATTTTCAAGTAGCGCTTAGCAGGTCGGCAACCGTTAATGATTCTCCATGCTAAGGAATGTTGATCTCTCAGATGATTCCCCAAGATCTGTCTACCCCGTTGTAGGTGATATCAGCAAGGGGATCTTGAGGACCGTCCAATCTGGCTCAGTCTCTGGTCAGTTTGTCTGCTTTCTTACTCCCTGTTCAACCTGAGTGAACCGGAATTTAGGTCAGGTTGAGCCTGTTCCCACCGGCTAGGTTATTAAAGATCTCCTTGGTATCCCAGACAAATCTCGAGGACACAGTCGGGCTTCAGTGCGTTGAGTATCGCTTGACTGTCCGAACAGATCGAGATGGTCTCATTTATCTTACCATAGTCGAGTAGCTTCTCCGCAAATCTGTAAATGGCAAGCATCTTAGCGTGGAAGACTGTATGGGAACGCCATTCGCACAGAGTACCCATCAATACATCTAAGACCTCAAAAGCCTGATTCGACTCTTATGTTTATTCTAGATCCATCCGTATACTAAACTGTTCAGTTCTTCGGTGTTCACATCCCTCCCTCGACATGATGACGACCCTGAAATGATGCTCCACGAACCACAGGGCTTTGATTATGTCCTGCGGTTCTAATCGCAGCCTTCCAGGCTAACCTCTGAATAAACGGGATTAGGCTGCACTCTATCTCTTCAGGGAGCCATTGCAGCTAAGCCTGTGAACCGCCATCATTGCGAGATTCCTCATCGTCATTGATAGGGTTGGCACGCTCAGTAGGGCCCTCAATACTATAGTTGGTGTACTCTTCTTCGTGGATGTAACGCCTCTGAGGGAGAGTCCCTGTATTCTGTTCAGAAGTTTTTGGGCTGCGACTAGTTCGATTCTTTTCCACCATACGAGAACTGCTTGAATGAGTCTTGGGATAATAATAGCTGACTAGATTCACATCAGCTGCTTAGGCCCCAAACTCAATTTCCTGCTAATTGCTCTCTTACACTGTCAAAAGATTATCATAGCATTTTGGCACCTAGTCTCCAGTTGCTTCTACCAGAGTGAATCCCAGATATTTCATCGTCTCAAAAAAGTCAAGTGACTTTCCCCCGATTACCGTCTTCTTCAGAGGCTTGATTCTGTACCTTCTGGAGAAAATAATAATGATAGTTTTGTCTGAAAGAATGGAGAGCTTATTCTCACTATACCAGACTTCTGTAATTATCGAGGCGTGTTGAAGAAGTTCCTGAAAGGTAGTAGCCTAGCTAATTCCCGCTCCGCCCTCTCCCGTATAAACTCTTTGCGCACCTTCCTTTTTCTGAAAAGAAAGTGGAAACAAAATAAAGAAAACGAAAATAAGAAATATACTTTGAATTTCAACTAAAAATAACCAACATATTTTGATTATTAAAAATAATTTGTTATTTACACGTAATTAATAGTATATCTTATAATATAATGTATTTTTGCAACACTCAACATTTTCTCATGCGCCCCCCCCCCAATGCGGGGGTTGCGGGGGCCTTATCTACGCAACTGCTGCAAGGTACCCTCGTAGGCGCCTCTGGAGAGCAGGCACAATATACTATGAAGTGATTTTTTTTCCTTCCCAAGGATTGCGAACTATATTATACCTATTATTGTTGATGAAGATGTTATACAACTAAAGGGAACTTGTGAAGACTCATCTTGAAAAGACTGAAGAAAATTACTGACACAATTTCAAAGTACTTACATATTTAACGCTCATTTGTGTAATTTACGTGTAATTCTCAATTAACGAGAATTTATAGAACATTAAATACCGCAATGAACACTGGAAATTTGTATTTTATTTAGTTAGGGTGACAAATTTAGATAATGGAAAGGAAGTTCTGCATGGAATTTTCCTTATCCCTAGACTTCCCACCTGTGCGCTGAAGTAGGGGAGTTCCATTTCAGCAGTTCTTGGCCATTCTTTGTAGCAATTAATCCACTTCATTAATTTTTGAATGCTTGCTTTGCAATATGGTTTACTTCTCCTATAGAATTCACGCACGTGGCTTTGTACGAATTAAATAATGTTATTTGATATTGAATGGAAATTTCAACTTCATTGTTTCCAGTTCTATTATAAACGAACAAATTCGTTAAAGAATAATTGATTGTATATTTCGTTATAATGAAACAAGCTTTATACCTTCAATATATAACGTATTGCATTGATTTTATATTTTTGTTCTCGGAATGAGTTGGATTGAGAGGCAATTAGAACTTCAACGTAATTAAATTACAGGCGCCATTACGTGTTGGCTTTCATTCATTTGTAACCTTCTACTTTCTCACAATTCGTATTTTTTGCCAGCCAAACCTCCATAAAAGTGATAACGACTTCATTCACTCACTGATAAGTATGGCCATGAAAAATCTCTCGGCCCGGAATATTCATCACTTATGATCTTTACATACATATCCATATACAGAATGTTCCATCTCAGACGAGCCACCCCGTATATTTCTTATCCCATAATGAGTGGAAAAATCTCCCGAAACACGTCGAATGATTTTGTTTGGGGGACATCTTTTGACTTATATTTGAGGCTTGAACGAGCAACCCCCTAATAGGGGGCGTTTCAACCCCTCAAAATTGAATAAGGGAGAGGGGTTGAGTGATACGTCATTTGAAAGGTCTTGGAAGCCTCTTTACAACGGTGTATGAAAAACGTAAATTTGATGAACCGTTTTAGCCAAAAATTAGTTTTGTTGCTCGAATGCGCCACCTTGAATATTTTGGTTATTTGTACAATGTACAAGCTCATTTTTATTAAGTCTTTTTTACAAACTTAAACAGTCTTCAAAAAATCACATTCGTAAAAAAATTGAATTGTGTTGTCACGCTTACAATGAAAAAAATTAAATCTGCGTGTTTAAATCAAATGTTCAAATTGTCCTCCATTGACTTCCATACAATAATACAATCTTGACGTGGTTCAGCATAATTGGAGTTATTTGACGACACTCATTTACAATTCGTTGGTGTAGTTCGTCCAAATTTTCACAAAAATCTTGGACTTAAGATGTCCCCACAAGAAGAAGTCCAGAGGGTTCAGGTCAGGAGATCGGGCAGGCCACTCCATAGGACCTCTTCTTCCAATCCAAAGACCGGGGTATTGCAAATTGAGGTATTGGCGAACTGGTGCGGCGCAGTGAGGAGGAGCTCCGTCTTGTTGGAAATGCAATTGCTGTTCAAGTTGTAGAGGATCGTTTTCTAATTGTTCAGTTATTAACGGATCAATCGCATTTTCCAACATTTCAGGATAAATTTCGCCATTTGAATTACCAGGAATAAACAGAGGTCCAATTAGGTGGCCTCCCAAAATTCCTACCCAAACGTTTAGCTTTTCCCGATGTTGAGTGTGAGCTTCTCGAAATACATGACGATTTGTGTCGCTCCAAATCCTACAGTTATGCTGGTTAACCTCTCCATTAAGTAAAAAAGTGCATTCGTCAGAAAAGCAAACGTTGTACAAGAAATTTGGGTTATTGTTGATACGCTCGACCATAATTTCGCAAAACTCTTGCCTTCGATCCCAATCATCATCATATAATTCCTGAATTAATTTAACTTTGTACGGATGTGACTTGTGTTTATGTAAAATTCTGAAAACGTTAGATTGACTGATACCGGAAGCTGCAGAAAGTTGTCGTACAGATTGCGTGTTTGGCATAAGTTGGACATGTCCCAATACCGCCACAGCTGCTCCTTCATCATTAACAATCCCAATGGGTGCCCTTTTTTTATCCATTACTGAACCCGTCTCCACAAATTTTGAAATCAATACCATTACGTACTTATGGCGAACGCTAGGTTCAGGATGGTTTTCGTTAAATATCCCTGCAGCCGCTCGGGCATAATTCTGATTTTGGTAATGAAGGCTAACCAGATCAACACGTTCTTGCAATGTGTACACCATATTTTTTGAAATTTTAAACAAATCAGCAAAGTAGTAACTCAACAGATTGATTAAAATCATGAAATGATCGAAGAAACGTTAAAACCAGATAAACACATTCTAAGAACAAAAAATGAAGGCAACATAAGGAAATGTTTTGCTGTTTTTTTATTTATTAGTTTGAGAGAATGTATTTATTATTGTATGGAAGTCAATGGAGGACAATTTGAACATTTGATTTAAACACTCAGATTTAATTTTTTTCATTGTAAGCATGACAACACAATTCAATTTTTTTACGAATGTGAGTTTTTGAAGATTGTTTAAGTTTGTAAAAAAGGCTTAATAAAAATAAGCTTGTACATTGTACAAATAACCAAAATATTCAAGGTGGCGCATGCGAGCAACAAAATTAATTTTTGGCGAAAACGGTTCATCAAATTTATGTTTTTCATACACGGTTGTAAAGAGGCTTCCAAGACCTTTCAAATGACGTATCACTCAACCCCTCTCCCCTATTCAATTTTGAGGGGTTGAAGCGCCCCCCTATTAGGGGGTTGCTCGTTCAAGCCTCAAATATACGTCAAAAGATGTCCCCCAAACACTATGGGATAAGAAATATACGGGGTGGCTCGTCTGAGATGGAACATCCTGTATATAAATGAGAAATGCCAAGAGTAATCGAAATTGAAACACATTGATATTTTAAGTATATGGATCAAGCTTAGCAATTTTCTTAAAAACATAGGAGTCATATCAAAGCATAGTTTGTAATACGACTTAAGGGCTAAACCAAAAATATAAC
Source organism: Endomychus coccineus (assembly GCA_958510875.1). Taxonomy (NCBI): domain Eukaryota; kingdom Metazoa; phylum Arthropoda; class Insecta; order Coleoptera; family Endomychidae; genus Endomychus; species Endomychus coccineus. The sequence goes on from OY294067.1 coordinate 297,713,021, forward strand.
GATCAAGTATTCGCTTTCGAACCAGATGTTGAAGATGTATGAGGTAATAGAGGTACCATTATAAAGACGCATGTAGGAATTAGTAATGGTTTCAATTGATTAATGTAGTATAAAACTGACTCAATGACTGATCTGTTCTATGATTTACACACTTGTAGTCACGTTTTATGTTAATCATCTCCAGAATAGATATTTATAATAATTGGTTTCCTTAGTAAAAAATATCAACATTTTTGTAATCAAATTGATGATTATAATCAAAGCAGTGTTCAGCAAGGGTGATACATTTTCTAAGCTTTGTTTCTTGTACTATACTTATGACCATACATTCTTTTTTGGAAATGTTGTTTACAGATTTCTCTTTAAGTCCCATCGCAATCTAAACAATTCAATTTGTATACTGTCTGGGTTTGTGTATCTTTAGGTATTAAAGGCTTTAGATTTGAAAAATATGTATCAACACAGTTAGTAGGTTCATGCGCAACATTTATATCATACTTTTTTTAACAATTTCTCAATTTTCTCTGAGGTCTCCAGAATGCATGTTAATGTTTTTAAATTATCTGTATTACCGTATATGTCATTTATATATGACGTTCCATTACAGATATTGTTTATTCTTTCCTTAATGATTAGATTGAAAAATGATTTTGGGTAGTGTATTACGAACAATTTATCAATTTTTGGGACGGTCCTCTGGGTGGAACAATTTAACCGCGCGATCTGTAAGTCTGTTTATAACACTTTTTTCCTAAATTATAATAATTTTATAACGAAAATAATAAGCATATGTGTTAGTGTGACCCATTTTCTGAGAATTTATATATAATTCATACCTGGGTAAAGAATCATTATTAATAGAATAAGATGTAATGTAAATGTGTGGTTTTTCTTTGCTTAACACTTACACTAATTACTTATAAACTACAAAATTGTATAGATAAAATCAACACGCTTTACACAGAACAAATCAAAAATCTTAAACGCATCGACACATCTATATGAAAGGACCGAGTAATTGATCATTTGCCACACCATACGTTAATACTAAACCAACGTTGTTCCATACAAACCGAAGTTGCGTGGCATGCAGATTTTGGTCCAACCATCGATTAATATTGTGGCAGTCGTTATGGGACAACGTCATCAAAGTTAACTTGATAACTGAACCGAAACATCCTGTATACGACATTATCAAAGGTTTCCAAAAATTACATCGTTGGGAAACGTCATAATGAAAATGTGGGTACTCGAAAAATCGGTGCCTCGGAACGCCCCTGGTGAGAATCTTTAATGGCATGAAGGCGTGATTAATTTGTACACAATTCGGATTAATTAAACCACAAATCAAACGTAATTATAAAATTATGAATATAAATCAGTAAATATCGTATATTTCGTATATTATCTTCCAAATGGATGATTGCAAATTCCTAATTCGAATAGTATCTAGTGTCAGAGCCAAAACAACTATATCTCGTTATTTATAGTACTTAATCAATTAGTTCATAAACAATACTAAATCGTTGATAAACACACTAATAAACACAGACATAATGACTGTAAATATTTAACAGTATCATATATTAAGTATAATTTCCGAGTAAAATCCGTTATTTCAGTTATATTTTCAAACCACAATGACTGCATAAATATTTTTCAATAATATGTTTCCAAATAACTGCTGATGGAATTTGTTCACATTGCTCGCCACTATACTAATTAGGTGATGAATATCATTGGATAATTTCATTATCATGATAGCTTATATACTATGCAAGCTAAGGGACGTTTTTACCTCTGTGGAATTCGCAATCTCTCATGCTATGCTTACCGTTAAATCATACGTAATTGGATTATATTACATTTATTCTGCTGCATTCACTGAAGTGAGTGACGATTAGCATCAGGTACGGTTCTGATAAAATTTCTCCATAAAAGACCTTCTGTCCAAAATTAAAGTTCTAAAGTTTGTGTGAATGGGCTGCAAGAAACTTAAGAACAATATGCAGAATTCCATCTAGTACCATGATCTTTTTGAAAATGGGATCAAGCAAAATGTGCTTAATTGTGCGCTAATGTAAAACAATGAAAATTACTCATCCACTAAAAATATCTACTCTGGTTCTGAGAACCTTTCGGATACCAAGTAGCCATCGTCAGAGTAAACTAAATTATAAATCAAAATGTGCGAGTCCAAATAGTCAAATACTATTTGGGGATAATAATGCAAACAAGGGGTTACGCTTAGCTGGAAATAAATCGGAATTTAATAAATTGCTTTTTCGCTTATAAATTTCCATCCCTTCTAAATTACTTAGATATTTGTCTGTACTGTGTTTTAAGAGTGATAATCTTTCTTGAGAAATGATATGACCTGTATTTGAAATACGTTCGGCTAACGCTGATTTTTCACCATTATTTTTCTTTATATGGGCAAAATTCTCTTTACACCGAGTTAGAATGTTCCTTTTAGTTTGACCTACATAGCATTTTGAACACGAATCACAATCGATGTACAATGAGATAAAATTGTGTTATAAATATTTATAATAAATGAATTGTTATTGAAAATTTTGTTTTTGCTATTTTATGTTTTGGGCAGAAGTGCATAAAATATTTGCTTCTAAGCACAAGTGTGTCAAAGAACGACATTTTGATATTAAAATGATTATGCACATGACAAGTTGTTGTTGTGTTTGCTATGTGCAAAATAAATCTGTTCTGAAATTGTCTACATCAGTTTCAATCCAGCTCGAGAATGAAAATTAATGAATTTTTTCACATCCCTTCTAAGAACAATTTTCCAATCATAACAAAAACTTGAAAACGCACTGCACTTTATTAGTAATATATTTACAATTGGATTCAGCTCCTCATTTCGAATTCCGCCATTGTCTCCGTTGATTTACATAATCTCGAAAAAACAAATTCTTTTTAAAAAAGCATCAACTTAAGAATCATCATAAACCGGTTTATTCAGATCGCCAGGCGTCACATTTAGCAGCGGGAGGCTTTATATTCGGAATTATGTTAATTTTTGTAGTGAGCGTCTGTCAGTATAACGGCGCATATTAAAATGCACGCAGCCAAAATTTATTACACAACTCCCGACCAAGATAAAATGACAACACCTCTCGCAATGTGGTTTCACTTCGAGCTAAATATTAATTTATCTTGGGGAACTTTATTCTCTTTCGAGGATTCTCTCAAGCTGCCACATCAGTCATGGAACATGTTGGCTAGCTATTTACAATCACCAGAGTTGGTGAATAGAAATAGACGGAACTCACTTAAATGTTGTTAGTTATCGTGAAAAAGAACGAACATCAAACGTCAAATGGTATAAATGGACACCTGGATCCAGAGAGCATCTCCGGGGAGGAGAATATTGTTACGACGATTGTAGGGAAGCAATAGGAATTAGAAATCTAGCATAGAAAAAAATGCAGGGTAACTTCAAGGAAGAGAGGAAAATGCAGTATAAAGCAGCAAAAAAAAAAGAGAACAAACATATCGACAAAAGAATCTAATGCATAGAAATGAAGATCACCACCAGTATGTGCTAACTGCTGTTTTTTCACTCTAAACAGGCATATGACTCGGTCAGAAGAAGAAGAATTTATTAAGCATATAGAGCACTCTAAATATCCTGAAAGATTATTGAGTGAGTGGAAATGAGAATAGAGAAAGTAAACACGGTGGTGGTGGAAAGGAAGCCTTTCAGAAAGATTTATATTGAAAGAAGGACTGAAACAAGGGACTCCTCCTTTCCGATTTACAAAAGTAAAAACTAAGTTTCAGCCTATGCTCATGTCCAAAATCGCCCTTATCCACGATAAATACTGTTAAAGTACTAAGGACCTTTCCGCTACCAATTAGCCATCATCAGGGTGAAGTATTTTTTATTTTACTCTACGCTTTAACAATATTTCCAATGGATAAGGGTGATTATTTCTTACTCTTTTATAGTTCATTATGATAACTTGTAAAAGTGAAGAAAAGAATGAAATCTAAAAGAGAATAGTAGAGGGGACAAGGCCGTAGAATCGATACACGACTCATACAAACCCAATATAATAATAATAATAATGTGGAAGCAGGGTGATTGACAAAAAAGAAGAAGAAAAACTTCTGAGAACGCAGAGTGCTGAAGAAGATGGATATGGAGGGGTTGAAGTACAAGAGAGGAATAAATAGACCAGAAGAATGAATGCTGAAATTGAGCAACTGTACAAATCTGTATAGTCAGAACATGTGACAAGGATTCTAATGAATAGAGGAGCAAAAACATTATTCTTAGAAGCGGAGTTTTGAAAGGAGAAAATTCCCAATTAGGAAAGTTGAAACCGTCTGAGGAATATCTAAGAACCTAGGTACAATCAAGAAGAAATGAAAGATAATAATAAGCCAAGGGTTTCTAACGCCATTTACGCTGTTATCTGTTGATATAGGCCTGGAAATCCGACTTTGATCACAGGTTCATTGTATCTCCTGATTATCATAGGAACAAAGAAAAAAATGTTGCGAAAACATCTCTTTATAACATCAGAAAAAAATCCAAAAAAATCATTGAAGTACTCAAGACTGGCAAAAATTCCCATTTGCACCTCCTCAAGATTTTGAAATGGATGAGGGAATTTATAATCAGATGGAAGAATCCAGTTGATTATTAATAATCTTTTTTATTAACTAGCCGCTCAATATTGAGTAATTTCCCAATGTCATTCACATTAACATCACTGTAACTTGGATTGGAATATTACACTTTGATATTATTGTTGCTATTACAATTATTAATAACATCTTGGTTCTCAATGTCTACCAAATTTGTTGGTCATTAACAGCTATATCCGTGCTAAGGTTTTCCACCTTTAACTATTCAATGTAAATTAATTACACGTAGTTGAGTCTATAATTACCTTTTATGTGTTCTCGCTTTGTGATGCTTGCTTGAGAGTTCCTTTTTATTATCAGAAATCATTTCACCTTGTAATTCCCTGTGGGATAACGTAAAATGTAAGAATAACAGATTGCAGCAAATGGTTCAATTTCGGAAATTACTTCATCAGCAAGCAGACTCAAACGTTAATTTGTGGGGAAAGTGTAGAATAATAAATTGGAGCTCTCTAATTAACATGATTAGATTGCGGTGAGAGTTGTATTTCGTGTCAGACCTACTCTGAATTTGGGTTGACCACCAGCAATTCAGTCGCTTGTTTCACATCGACTTCCTTAGCTTACATTACGTAAAACGAATAAAATTATAGAGTTTCAGAAAACGAGCATCTGCCAGGTAGGTTCCTCCGGGTCACCACGGCTACAAATCTACTGATATCATCTTTATTCTGTCTATGGGATAGTCTGAGGTGATGCATATTGCCTGATAGGCTTTTCAAAGTATACTTTTCGATATTATACGCAACGGTATATGTAGTCACGTCGAAACCATATCTTTATTTTGAAGCATTTATTTCAAAATAATTCAATCTCATCTACCAGTTATAGAATAAAATCAACCATCGTAGACCACATCAGCAAATAACATTCACGGAACTCTTGGAATGAACGATCATTTTTATTCAGCTCCCAAGGAAGATCAATATGGCTATGAAGATTCCGGTAATAAAAAAAGTCAAGAATAATGTTGAAATTAATGAGAAATCTGTGAACTACAATGACATCAGAACGACACGAGATAAATAGCATGTCGAAACTAGACTAAATGGAACAATAATGTCTTTAGGCAAAGTACTTCCTCAATATTAATTGAATTACCATCTCATGCTGACATGTTCCTCTATAGTTAAGCTGTACTCATATTGGATAATAAGAGTATCATCATATTTATTAAACCGATTCAAAGTATATTTTCAGCAAGCAGCGATTTCATCTATAGATTTCATCCACCCATATTTAAGCCGGGCATAACACAGCGGAGATGTTATGATTTGTTGCAAATTTCATATCCGAACAAAACTGTTTTCCTAGAAGTCCAATCTACTGAAGATCCGATGTATATTTTATAGGAAACTAACCAAGGCCCGGAGTTTAGAATAGCTTACGAAAGTATTTCCGCAAAGTATAAATATTCCGAATTGAAACCGATTCTACTTTAAAATATTAACAAATTTCAGTCGGAATCGATTCATTTTAATCGTTCTCTCTTCACGTATTACTCATTACATATTCATTATCTTCCTATCTTTCAATAACATACAATATATCGGAATTTGAATGGAAAGTCTGTTGCTTTGTGACATTTTTTTTATTTTGTTTTACAGATGATAACAAGAAATTTTACTTTGTTAAATTCAAAAGAAAGTTGATTGCATTTAATAACTTAACAGTTCATTATCAAAACATACAATCAGCTTTCTTTTAAATAAAGTGATATTTAACAAAGTAAAAATTATTGTTTTATCTGTAAGTCATATCGATTAATATTGATGTCCTTCATCCGTTAAAAATTGAATCACCTCATTCTATAATGTCGATTGAATAGAACCAGTACGACTGGAATAAGTTGGACCTCAACAAACTACGCCAACGACTTTGGTGGACATAATGAGATAAAAATTATAAGCAAATTAGTGAAAACTTTCATGAAAAGAGAAGTAACACAGGTATCAATTTTAGGACCTTTATTATATTTGCTTTATACAAATGACTAACCTGAAGTACCAGATGATGAAATTGTATAATTCGCTGATGATATTGCCCAAACACTGAATGAAACATCCGAAGAGCTGTTGGAAATGAAACTGATCCACACTCTACATACATTTGAAGAATGGTTCTCAGCTGATGAGCTCAAGGTGAATATTGGGAAATGAATTGTATAATAATAATAATGATAATTGATTTGATCAAACAAAACTGCCAAGTCTCTCAAACTATAGGAACGAAGGAAGGCTGTCAATAAAATTTTATTTGTAAATAATAGGCATAATTTTTTTGGTGAAAGTTCCAACATTGGACTTATTAATACTTAGCTCCAGATGATTGATTACACACATGATGAATGATACAACATAAAGCATGCTTAAGTGCCGAGTAAGGTTTTAAGTCATCTGCGTAAAGAAGAAAATAACAGACAAATAAAGAAGAAATGTCTCTTGAGGTACACCTGGGTATTGATATCTATCACTCAAATTATTTATAAATCCAAAGCTATACATTTATTCAATAAAATACTGTGATCCATCTTATGAAATGCCTTAGCAAAATCGAGGTAGGTACAATCAACAACCTTCGTCAATAACATCAGCCAAATGTTGACTGTAGCAACCCAAGTTACTAACAGTTGATCTAGCAAGCATGAACCCATGCTGCTCTGGAGATATCTGCAGTTTCACATAATTGGAAGTCATATAAGATATGTTCAAATATTTTGCAGAACTTATTGATAATACCAATTGGGTGACAATTAGTGACCTCATGTCTATTATCTTTTTTGAAAACTGGTACTAATTTTGAAACTTTCAACAGATCCGGAAAAATATGCGATTTTAAGGCTAATGTATATATAAATCCCAGTGGAGCTGTGGATATATTGATGCAATGTATTACGAAGAAAACAGGTATTTGATCTGGAGCCTTCGTGTGACTTGCTTCAAGTCTTTTAGTAACTTCCGGGGACTAACAATTGAAAGAGATAGAATATTGTTATTGAAGTAATTAAAGTTATCCGAAGGCTTATTATTAGTTGAATTAAAGTCAATATAGACACTTTGGACGTACTATGCAAAGACATTAACAACATCATGTTATTGAAGTTGTACCCTTATTACCTTTCCATTACAAATAAATAAAATAAAATAAAAGTCTAAGCTACACAAAACAATTGTCGTTTCATAGATATCGTTCCAAATGCGTGAAATATATCATTCACATTTGTCCACTCTGATTTTTAGTATAACATTATCGGACTACACTGTGTTGCCAGTTTCAGCTTGTATTTAATGTGAGCTATGACTCGCTAAATTTGGTATTTCTCCGTAAGCTGCGTACTAAATAAGTTTGCCAACATGATTAATTACAGTTCCTAATCTCAAATGTTCAAATAGCATAACATCAATCAACATAATATAGTTCTGATGATGGGTAATGGAACAAAAATGAGTTTGTCCTATCTGTGACAAATTATGCATGAACTAGTAATTTAGCGATCCTGATGAAGTATTAGCGTTTACCCGTTCAATTGTACGTTACATCTATTCTTATTTCTCCAATATTTATTAATTACCAACGTACATTGGCGAAGTATGTATTTTCTATGATTCTTGATCACTTTGTTCAATTGAATAATGATGCTTCTTTCAATGTATTCCTATTGAATCTGTCAGTTCGGAATTAGAGACGCCATAGTTATTAATCTTCGTTCGGAAAGAGTGGCGCGAGTGATCTCTTCATTCTTCATTCAAAACAATGTGAATTCATTGTGAAATAGCGAGTTAGTTAGATGCCATTGACGCGCGTAAGCACGAACAGGGAAATTTTAATATATTTCCCAAGAGTGCATTGATCTCTCCATACTATTTCCTATACGATGTGAATAATAATGTTCACTGCAACGGGAGTGGCTCACTCATTTACGGAAATATAGAATATACACAATGGCATTCATTGAGATAAGTACATTATTCCCTCTTCTAATTTTCGATAGAAGATGCGTCAAACGTTCCAAGCATAACTTTCCAGATTACACGAGATATTCATAGAATATACAATATTAAGGATGTTTAATGTTAAAACATCCGATAACGCTCTATTGATTATTTTGAGAACTGGCAAAATAGAGAATTATTAAGGTATTCTTTTTTCATTTAATCAAAATTAATGTAATATTTTTTTAATAATAACAGTCTTTATCACTCCACACAAGATACAGAAAATTATAAATATTAAATTTCACGAAATGCATTTACATTAGATATTTAGTTAAATTTACTCAAATAAATTCAATACGTAAGCATAATAAGGTTTCTCTGTATTAAATGTTTATTAAACTTCGTAATAGCAATAATAGAGTAGTCATGTATGAATTATAGATGGACATAAAATGAAAGTAAGTATGATAATGAATTATGCTAATAATAAAGAAAAAAATATTTTTAACTGTAAATGTTTGTTGTTTTATGAATGTTGAGTGAAATCCAATTCTTGATAAGGTTATTAAAAGTTATATCAACCGTGTTGTATATTTTTTTACCAATGTATGATATGTGTTGTATTACAATATTCTTATTAACTTTCGAATCATCATCGCCATCATCAATTGATGGCATGGGGCTTAACATCGAAATACACTTAGACGACTTAGTTGGGCCCATTCTAAGCCCCGTGGTCAGAAACCTATTCTATTCTAGCAAGATACCCAGAATATTGCTGATGCTGGCTTCCGTAAATGCTTCTGAGAGCAGTTTTGCTTCGCCGCAGTAACGATGCCTGAGGAATGTCAAAGCAGAGCATTCCAACAGGATGTGAAAGGCAGTCTCTTCCATCTGCCTGTATTTCCTACATATAAGATCATCTGCGATGCTCATAGTATTAAGGTGTTTGCTAGGACGACAGTGACCTGTTAGGATTCTGATCATCTCCTGAGGTCCCTTCTATTTAGAGAAAGGAGTTCTTTGAGATTCTAGGTACGGGCCTTTTTGATAAAGAGCTTTGTCTGCTTCTAGCGTGGTGATTCACACCACAGGTCTGATCATTCTTTGCTCAGTTGACCCAAAAGGGCGAGACCTCCACTCAATTTGATAAAGCGACAGCTCCGGTCTGACAGGGACGCCGAACAGCCCTCGTCAGGCCAGGGACCCAGATAAGTCGAACATTATTTCTCCTAGACGCATTGTATTTTCGATACAACAATAGGATCAGGTTTCTGTAGACATATAGTAGTAGTTTCAATCCATCAGATTTATCGATAATTCAAAGTCAAAGGAATCATAGGACATGATACTATGACTATGTTACCATACACATAGGTCAGACAGACATAAAAGTGTTGTTGCCCATAGAAATCTTGAGCCATACTCAACAAAATAATGAAATAGTTTTGAGTGATTGAATAATATTTATAATAAACCATTTAGCAAAAATTTTATCATCGTTTTAGTCACAAGCATTGCTAGGTCTTCTCCCTCCAATCAACAACATATATCATATTATCAGGGGAATCTTTTCATAGTTGCATGTGGTTGATGACACATTCTGTGGATGCCACTATGTGATGAAACAATTGTCAATATATTGTTATTAAAATGAAAATTGGTGTTCTATTTACATTTTTCCATCCAATACCTCCAATTGAAAGGCAACGATGAATCTGGAGTGATTTTTCAAATTTCAAATCTAATATTTAACGATATTCTTGTTTCCTAAATTACGACAAATGGAATTCACAATCTTTCCGAAGAATTCAAGCACTCAAAAAGTATAAGTTTTAGGAAATAATTCGATAGATTCCGAAATTGTATAGTCTCCCAATCTTAAGCCAAATTCTCTTTCGTCGAATATGTTTGATCGTGTCGTGTTTAAGACGGAGCAGACGTTCTCTCACTAACTACTTGCCAACGGCATCTATCGAAATTGAATTCTGGATATGTACCGACTCCCATTCTTGCCAGTTTCTTCCTCCGGTTCACCTATATTTAATTCAACCAATTTCTGCCGTCGGCTGCACTCGCTTTTTAAAATCGCGCTGTCAGAAAGCAGATAATATTATCGTCCTTCAGTCGGGACAACTTTATATATCGCTTCATGAATCTGTAATGGCTTGTATGATTAAGTGAGAAGACACTTCCTTTGCACCTTATTGATATTCATTAGATTTTAGAGTTTAGATTTCAGATTAAGGGGTGTTATATTTATGGCGTCCTTGTAGAACTATCGTAACCCTCTTTCAGTACCGTTTTACTTGAGTGAGTTTTAAGTCTTTGTAAGACTATCAATATGTTCACACTATGGATACACTATAACACTATAAATAAGAAACAATCACCCCTATCACTAAAAATACTGTCAGAATACACGTTTCAGCTACCAAGTAGCAGTCATCAGAGTAAACTAGATTATAAAACAAAATGTGTGTTCAAATACTATTTGTAATTATAAATTACCAAGAGTATCTCTAAAACCAGCTTTCACGATTTGACCACTGAATATTATGAAAAGAAATAATTGTCCAAACAATAACATGAGATTTCAACAGCACAATTCAGCTTGTTTTACGAGGTGGTTGAATGTTGATTATATCAGGGAAAATAAAGACAAGTTTCAACTTAACAATTTGGTTTTATTCCTCTGGGGAATTATAATTGAGGACAAAATTATCTTGGGGTACAAATAAACTTAATTCAAGAAATTATCAAAGAATAATACTGAAAAAAAGAATATTAGAACAAATAAGAGTTCCAATAATTTTATTAAATTAGATTGAAATCACAGGTTTAATTTTGTTAAAGAAAAATTAATTTTGAATCCAGTTCAAGTTGAGGAAGTTGATGTGTAGTTGAAAACAATAATTTTGAACAGGGATCACAAATAGCTGATTATGAAAAATTGGTTATTCCAACCAAAAAAAGTGTTACCGTTCTTGAAATTTAGTTGAGCGTTGTGGATTTGAATCTAAGCTCCATACCAGGAATTCCTTCTGCTAGCCGACTAGGAGAAAAAGGAAGAAGACGTCTCAATCGTTTGAACTCTAGAATATAGACAATGCGAGCATTATCTTGGCCTCAAGTTCGAGAAACAAATAACAATCAAAATAATCCCACATCTAATTATGATATCTACTCAAAATGACTATTCAAAATTACAAAAAGGAATTAAAGTCTTGAAGAGAATGAATAAATTACAGGAAATTTGTTGAGCAGAGAATAACAATTTATTCAATTACAATATTGAAATCTGAATAGATTAGTTTACTGGTTATAATTATGCTAAAATGAGAGTTTTGAAAGTCGGAATAGTTATATCGTCGTTTCTAAATGTCCAATTAATATCAGGAAGTTCACTCTCATAAAGCATTAACTGAAATGTAGACTTTATTTATGTTCACCCAGATCAAATAATTATTCTTTTATATCACCAATACTTCAGCATAAAATGCCGCTACTGAATCAAATTCATTTCAACGTGCTACGGAATACCATGAACCACGTGGTTCATTTGCTAAGTTAAACAAGCCGTAATGAAACGATATGAACAATTCTTATAATTAACCTGACAAATTTATTACTCTATTTTGTAGGTATAAAAACAAACATAATTTTGCAATTAATTACATGATCTTGGTATGTGACAAGGATAAGTTCGATGAACAAAAATTTGATAGCTTAAATATCAAATATCACATTGATATTATCTAATTAGAATAATCAATACATCATAATAATATCTATCCACAAATATATAAGATTGGAGAATTACTATGAAATAAAAAAATTGATTTTATCTTGCCAAGAGTCACACGCACGTCTTCAAATCCGCATGTCACGAAACGTCGCGAAACGTATGACCTCTTGCGTCAATCTGTTTCTCCAATGACCCGCTACCGCATTAACATACTCACATTGGCCTATCAAACTACAGAGGTCGAGGTTATCTCTTTCTGAGATTAAATATCTCACATCAGTTATTGGAATAATAAATTACCAATAAATAAATTTATTAACGTCCAAAACGTTACAATAATATGGACTAATATTTTGGCAAGCGTTTCTTATTCCAGTTTTCAAGATTTCCACTTTTTCCTGAACTGTCCTAAAATACGATGTACATTCGGGAAAAGAGCTGCATTCAAATAAGTAACAATATATAGGGTGTTTATTTGAAATAATCAAGTTGAGCTTACTTCCACTTAAAGTTTGGTAATGTTCTCATCATGCTTATTGGACAGAGCAGAAAACTTCATTTTGTCCTACAAATTTCAAGCGGAAACCTCAAAATTTTTATAGATATGAGAGCAGGCCTTCATTTCCGAACCTACGATATATCAATAATCCGAAGCAAAGATACAACTCCACATACGATATAATTTGTGATTCACTCAGTTCTTTCGTCGACAACATCAAACAATGGAAGGAAAACACGTATATTGTCTAGATCTAACTATGTGACATCACGTTGTCATGAGTCATCAATATTTCGGAATAGTCTACGAAACGATACCAATGCACCATTGAAGAAATCTGATGTTAGCTCTCAAGATCTAAATAATATGATGGCTTTAATTTCCATAAGCGGTTCAAAAGTTTAGATTGAATCCAACATGTCAGCCAATGACATTGATAGAGATACTTTTATAGTTAAGTTGAAGTGGGTTCTCTTATGTTATGTGTGAAGAACTGTGAGCGGTAAATCATTCGGTGGCAAAGTGACGACATGGAGAGAAATAGCAAAGTATCGGAACTATTAACACAGTGACAAGAGTTTCCACTTCAGCTAGTGAGCTGGACTCAGTTCCCACGCCAACAAGCTTTACGAATTTTCCTCAAAGTGCACCACTTCTCTGGAAAAATGTATAAGATTTCTACCAATTAGTGTCAATTTAATAGTATAGGTCATCAATTATTGAGACGACTGAAACTTGCTAACTATTTTCTTTAGCAAGTCCCATTGTTTGTATTATTAAGGTGGTCGGTTTGGGTTACGTCCAGACAACGTGGCAACATATCAAGTTTCTCTAGGACTTTGAACAGAAACTCCTCAGAAAATATTGACAATTGATTTTCTCCTCATCATCACATTTTCCAGAAAACGTTATTGAAAGTGTTATTATATCATTACAACCATATGTTCGACCTTTCTATCGGAAACGAAATAGTCTAAGAGTAAATGTTGAATTTAATTTACTCTGGTTATATTTGGCGAATCAAAATTCACTAGCCACTAGCTACAAATGTGGTAAAAAATTCATACTATAACTATTTGAAAAATGCTGTGTCAATTAATAGCGTGCTCAAAAACAACAATAAAATGTAATAATAAAACAATAAAATAATAAAAATAACAATTAAATTAATAATAATTACACTCAAATAAAACAAACCTAGATAATCTGAATCAACTAGGATGAACCTAGGGGATAGAAAATAAATGAACTGATTTGAATATATTATTGAACTTGAACTTGAATAAACACTGTAATCAACAAACTTAGATTGAAAATCTAAAACAACTTTGGTTCAGCGAAAATCACCCGTGCCAATTGATTTCTCAAGAGAATAATCGAAGTCAGAAATCATAGCTGAAGGCTTTTGGCATTTCTTCTGTTATTTATGATGCGTCCTTTTTCTCAAAAACCAATCCGACTATATGCTTCCTAAGTGCGATTCTCGACGTACAATCCGATGTTATTTGGTACCGTTCCCAATAAAACGTAATATCGTTGGTGAAAATTTGGTAAGACTTGACTAATTTTCGGCGAGACGACAGAACCGCAAAGTTGGCGATGGAAAACTGCGAAAATGAACCAAAGATCACGAAATTTCCATACCTTAGAATTTT